>OZ037765.1:20406494-21006494 GCA_964035545.1 Bugula neritina | reverse complement strand
ATAATAATCTCAATTTTATGTAGAAAAAATGCTGCTAAAAAGCATTTTTTGTAGAGAAGTTGAAAAATCATTACTGGAAGAAAAAATGAAAATCTAGTGAATTATTGTACGCAATTGGTGAAAATTTTTTAGAATTGCTTGGGCTTGGTGTGAGAAAAACTGGTTTGAGCTCAATTGTTTGATTAGATTGAGGTTGCAATTGTTAGTGACGTATATAGAGCACATTGATATGAGATTGTAGAGCTATACCTAGGTCTCCAGTAGTTGAAACGGTTGCTGAGGTGGTAAATGGTGCTAGCGTTGTAGTATTTGGGTTCACTGTAGAAGAACTGGTTTGGGTTCCAGTTGGTTGTGCAGTTGTTGAGGTTGGACCAGATGATGAAGTTGAAATACTTTGCAGTGATGTTGTAGTTGTGGGTGTTGTGGTGGTTGTGGGTGTTGTAGTAGTGGTGGGTGTTATAGTGGTTGTAGTAGCTGTGGGTGTTGTGGTGGTTGTGGGTGTTGTAGTAGTGGTGGGTGTTATAGTGGTTGTAGTAGCTGTGGGTGTTGTGGTGGTTATGGATGTTGTGGTAGTGGTGGGTGTGGTGGTAGTGGTGGGTGTTGTAGTGGTTATAGTAGTGGTGGGTGTTAAAGTAGTGGTGGGTGTTAAAGTAGTGGTGGGTGTTGTAGTGGTTGTAGTAGTTGTGGGTGTTGTAGTAGTTGTAGGTGTTGTGATGGTAGTGGGTGTTGTGGTGGTTGTGAGTGTTGTAGTAGTGGTGGGTGTTGTAGTAGTGGTGGGTGTTGTTGTGGTGGTGGGTGTTGTGGTGGTTGTGGGTGTTGTCGTGGTTGTGGGTATTGTGGTAGTGGTGGGTGTTGTAGTAGTAGTGGGTGTTGTAGTAGTGGTGGGTGTTGTAGTGGTAGTGGGTGTTGTAGTAGTGGTGAGTGTTGTTGTTGTGGTGGTGGGTGTGGTGGTGGTTGTGGGTGTTGTAGTAGAGGTGGATGTTGTGGTAGTGGTGGGTGTTGTGGTGGTTGTGGGTGTGGTGGTGGTTATGGGTATTGTGGTAGTGGTGGGTGTTGTAGTAGTAGTGGGTGTTGTAGTAGTGGTGGGTGTTGTAGTGGTAGTGGGTGTTGTAGTAGTGGTGAGTGTTGTTGTTGTGGTGGTGGGTGTTGTGGTGGTTGTGGGTGTTGTAGTAGAGGTGGATGTTGTGGTAGTGGTGGGTGTTGTGGTGGTTGTGGGTGTGGTGGTGGTTATGGGTGTTGTTGTTGTAGTGGCGGGTGTTGTGGTGGCGGGTGTTGTGGTGGTTGTAGGTGTTGTGGTGGTTGTGGGTGTTGTGGGCGTTGTTGTTGTGGTAGTGGTGGGTATTGTAGTGGTTGTGGATGTTGTAGTAGTGGTGGGTGTTGTGGTTGTGGTGGGTGTTGTGGTTGTGGGTGTTGTTGTTGTGGTGGTTGTGGGTGTTGTAGTAGAGGTGGATGTTGTGGTAGTGGTGGGTGTTGTGGTGGTTGTGGGTGTTGTGGTGGTTGTGGGTGTTGTTGTTGTGGTGGTTGTGGGTGTTGTGGTGGTTGTGGGTGTTGTTGTTGTTGTGGCAGGTGTTGTGGTGGTTGTGGTGGTAGTGGGTGTCGTAGTGGTGGTGGGTGTTGTGGTGGTTGTGGGTGTTGTAGTAGTGGTGGGTGTTGTAGTGGTTGTGGACGTTGTAGTAGTGGTGGGTGTTGTGGTTGTGGGTGTTGTTGTTGTGGTGGTTGTGGGTGTTGTGGTGGTTGTGGGTGTTGTAGTAGAGGTGGATGTTGTGGTAGTGGTGGGTGTTGTGGTGGTTGTGGGTGTTGTGGTGGTTGTGGGTGTTGTTGTTGTGGTGGCGGGTGTTGTAGTGGTTGTGGTGGTAGTGGGTGATGTAGTGGTGGTGGGTGTTGTGGTGGTTGTGGGTGTTGTAGTAGTGGTGGGTGTTGTAGTGGTTGTTGATGTTGTAGTAGTGGTGGGTGTTGTGGTGGTTGTGGGTGTTGTGGTGGTTGTGGGTGTTGTAGTAGAGGTGGATGTTGTGGTAGTGGTGGGTGTTGTGGTGGTTGTGGGTGTTGTGGTGGTTGTGGGTGTTGTAGTAGTGGTGGGTGTTGTAGTGGTTGTGGTGGTAGTGGGTGACGTAGTGGTGGTAAGTGTTGTGGTGGTTGTGGGTGTTGTGGTGGTTGTGGGTGTTGTGGTGGTTGTGGGTGTTGTTGTTGTGGTGGTTGTGGGTGTTGGGGTGATTGTGGGTGTTGTGGTGGTTGTGGGTGTTATTGTTGTGGTGGCGGGTGTTGTGGTGGTTGCGGTGGTAGTGGGTGATGTAGTGGTGGTGGGTGTTGTGGTGGTTGTGGATGTTGTAGTAGTGGTGGGTGTTGTGGGTGTTGTTGTTGTGGTGGTTGTGGGTGTTGTGGTGGTTGTGGGTGTTGTAGTGGTGGTGGGTGTTGTGGTGGTTGTGGATGTTGTAGTAGTGGTGGGTGTTGTGGGTGTTGTTGTTGTGGTGGTTGTGGGTGTTGTGGTGGTTGTGGGTGTTGTAGTAGAGGTGGATGTTGTGGTAGTGGTGGGTGTTGTGGTGGTTGTGGGTGTTGTGGTGGTTGTGGTGGTAGTGGGTGACGTAGTGGTGGTGGGTGTTGTGGTGGTTGTGGGTGTTGTAGTAGTAGTGGGTGTTGTAGTGGTTGTTGATGTTGTAGTAGTGGTGGGTGTTGTGGTGGTTGTGGGTGTTGTGGTGGTTGTGGGTGTTGTAGTAGTGGTGGGTGTTGTAGTGGTTGTGGTGGTAGTGGGTGACGTAGTGGTGGTAAGTGTTGTGGTGGTTGTGGGTGTTGTGGTGGTTGTGGGTGTTGTGGTGGTTGTGGGTGTTGTTGTTGTGGTGGCGGGTGTTGTGGTGGTTGTGGTGGTAGTGGGTGATGTGGTGGTTGTGGGTGTTGTGGTGGTTGTGGGTGTTGTAGTAGAGGTGGATGTTGTGGTAGTGGTGGGTGTTGTGGTGGTTGTGGGTGTTGTGGTGGTTGTGGGTGTTGTAGTAGTGGTGGGTGTTGTAGTGGTTGTGGTGGTAGTGGGTGACGTAGTGGTGGTGGGTGTTGTGGTGGTTGTGGGTGTTGTAGTAGTGGTGGGTGTTGTAGTGGTTGTGGATGTTGTAGTAGTGGTGGGTGTTGTAGTGGTTGTGGGTGTTGTGGTGGTTGTGGGTGTTGTAGTAGAGGTGGATGTTGTGGTAGTGGTGGGTGTTGTGGTGGTTGTGGGTGTTGTAGTAGTGGTGGGTGTTGTAGTGGTTGTGGATGTTGTAGTAGTGGTGGGTGTTGTGGTGGTTGTGGGTGTTGTGGTGGTTGTGGGTGTTGTAGTAGAGGTGGATGTTGTGGTAGTGGTGGGTGTTGTAGTGGTTGTGGGTGTTGTTGTTGTGGTGGTTGTGGGTGTTGTGGTGGTTGTGGTGGTAGTGGGTGATGTAGTGGTAGTGGGTGTTGTAGTGGTTGTGGGTGTTGTAGTAGTAGTGGGTGTTGTAGTGGTTGTTGATGTTGTAGTAGTGGTGGGTGTTGTGGTGGTTGTGGGTGTTGTGGTGGTTGTGGGTGTTGTAGTAGTGGTGGGTGTTGTAGTGGTTGTGGTGGTAGTGGGTGACGTAGTGGTGGTAAGTGTTGTGGTGGTTGTGGGTGTTGTGGTGGTTGTGGGTGTTGTTGTTGTGGTGGTTGTGGGTGTTGTGGTGGTTGTGGGTGTTGTGGTGGTTGTGGGTGTTGTTGTTGTGGTGGCGGGTGTTGTGGTGGTTGTGGTGGTAGTGGGTGATGTGGTGGTTGTGGGTGTTGTGGTGGTTGTGGGTGTTGTAGTAGAGGTGGATGTTGTGGTAGTGGTGGGTGTTGTGGTGGTTGTGGGTGTTGTGGTGGTTGTGGGTGTTGTAGTAGTGGTGGGTGTTGTAGTGGTTGTGGTGGTAGTGGGTGACGTAGTGGTGGTGGGTGTTGTGGTGGTTGTGGGTGTTGTAGTAGTGGTGGGTGTTGTAGTGGTTGTGGATGTTGTAGTAGTGGTGGGTGTTGTAGTGGTTGTGGGTGTTGTGGTGGTTGTGGGTGTTGTAGTAGAGGTGGATGTTGTGGTAGTGGTGGGTGTTGTGGTGGTTGTGGGTGTTGTAGTAGTGGTGGGTGTTGTAGTGGTTGTGGATGTTGTAGTAGTGGTGGGTGTTGTGGTGGTTGTGGGTGTTGTGGTGGTTGTGGGTGTTGTAGTAGAGGTGGATGTTGTGGTAGTGGTGGGTGTTGTAGTGGTTGTGGGTGTTGTTGTTGTGGTGGTTGTGGGTGTTGTGGTGGTTGTGGTGGTAGTGGGTGATGTAGTGGTAGTGGGTGTTGTGGTGGTAGTGGGTGTTGTAGTAGTGGTGGGTGTTGTAGTGGTTGTGGATGTTGTAGTAGTGGTAGGTGTTGTGGGTATTGTTGTTGTGGGTGTTGTGGTGGTTGTGGGTGTTGTGGTGGTTGTGGGTGTTGTAGTAGTGGTGGGTGTTGTAGTGGTTGTGGATGTTGTAGTAGTGGTGGGTGTTGTAGTGGTTGTGGGTGTTGTGGTGGTTGTGGGTGTTGTAGTAGAGGTGGATGTTGTAGTAGTGGTGGGTGTTGTGGTGGCTGTGGGTGTTGTGGTGGTTGTGGGTGTTGTAGTAGAGGTAGATGTTGTGGTAGTGGTGGGTGTTGTGGTGGTTGTGGGTGTTGTGGTGGTTGTGGTGGTAGTGGGTGATGTAGT
The DNA here is from genome assembly GCA_964035545.1 of Bugula neritina. NCBI lineage: Eukaryota > Metazoa > Bryozoa > Gymnolaemata > Cheilostomatida > Bugulidae > Bugula > Bugula neritina. The sequence goes on along the minus strand of OZ037765.1, from coordinate 21,001,837 downwards.
GGTGGTGGGTGTTGTAGTGGTTGTGGATGTTGTAGTAGTGGTAGGTGTTGTGGGTATTGTTGTTGTGGTGGTTGTGGGTGTTGTGGTGGTTGTGGGTGTTGTGGTGGTTGTGGGTGTTGTAGTAGTGGTGGGTGTTGTAGTGGTTGTGGGTGTTGTTGTTGTGGTGGTTGTGGGTGTTGTGGTGGTTGTGGTGGTAGTGGGTGACGTAGTGGTGGTGGGTGTTGTGGTGGTTGTGAATGTTGTAGTAGTGGTAGGTGTTGTAGTGGTTGTGGATGTTGTAGTAGTGGTGGGTGTTGTGGGTGTTGTTGTTGTGGTGGTTGTGGGTGTTGTGATGGTTGTGGGTGTTGTAGTAGAGGTGAATGTTGTGGTAGAGGTGGGTGTTGTGGTGGTTGTGGGTGTTGTGGTGGTTGTGGGTGTTGTGGTGGTTGTGGGTGTTGTAGTAGTGGTGGGTGTTGTAGTGGTTGTGGTGGTAGTGGGTGACGTAGTGGTGGTGGGTGTTGTGGTGGTTGTGGGTGTTGTGGTGGTTGTGGGTGTTGTTGTTGTGGTGGTTGTGGGTGTTGTGGTGGTTGTGGGTGTTGTAGTAGAGGTGGATGTTGTGGTAGTGATGGGTGTTGTGGTGGTTGTGGGTGTTGTGGTGGTTGTGGGTGTTGTGGTGGTTGTGGGTGTTATAGTAGAGGTGGATGTTGTGGTAGTGGTGGGTGTTGTGGTGGTTGTGGGTGTTGTGGTGGTTGTGGGTGTTGTGGTTGTGGTGGCGGGTGTTGTGGTGGTTGTGGTGGCAGTGGGTGATGTAGTGGTGGCGAGTGTTGTGGTGCTTGTGGTGGCAGTGGGTGATGTAGTGGTGGTGGGTGTTGTGGTGGTTGTGGGTGTTGTAGTAGTGGTGGGTGTTGTAGTGGTTGTTGATGTTGTAGTAGTGGTGGGTGTTGTGGTTGTGGGTGTTGTGGTGGTTGGGAGTGTTGTGGTGGTTGTGGGTGTTGTAGTAGAGGTAGATGTTGTGGTAGTGGTGGGTGTTGTAGTGGTTGTGGGTGTTGTTGTTGTGGTGGTTGTGGGTGTTGTGGTGGTAGTGGGTGACGTAGTGGTGGTGGGTGTTGTGGTGGTTGTGGGTGTTGTAGTAGTGGTAGGTGTTGTAGTGGTTGTGGATGTTGTAGTAGTGGTGGGTGTTGTGGGTGTTGTTGTTGTGGTGGTTGTGGGTGTTGTGATGGTTGTGGGTGTTGTAGTAGAGGTGGATGTTGTGGTAGTGGTGGGTGTTGTGGTGGTTGTGGGTGTTGTGGTGGTTGTGGATGTTGTGGTAGTGATGGGTGTTGTGGTGGTTGTGGGTGTTGTAGTAGTGGCGGGAGTTGTAGTGGTTGTGGATGTTGTAGTAGTGGTGGGTAATGTGGTGGTGGGTGTTGTGGTGGTTGTTGGTGTTGTGGTGGTTGTGGGTGTTGTAGTAGAGGTGGATGTTGTGGTAGTGGTGGGTGTTGTGGTGGTTGTGGGTGTTGTGGTGGTTGTGGGTGTTGTGATGGTTGTGGGTGTTGTAGTAGAGGTGGATGTTGTGGCAGTGGTGGGTGTTGTGGTGGTTGTGGGTGTTGTAGTAGTGGTGGGTGTTGTGGGGGTTGTGGATGTTGTAGTAATTGTGGGTGTTGTGGTGGTTGTGGATGTTGTGGTAGTGGTGGGTGTTGTAGTAGTGGTGGGTGTTGTAGTAGTGGTGGGTGTTGTAGATGTTGTAGTAGTTGTGGGTGTTGTGGTGGTTGTAGACGTTGTGGTAGTGGTGGGTGTTATAGTAGTGGAGGGTGTTGTAGATGTTGTAGTAGTTGTGGGTGTTGTGGTGGTTGTAGATGTTGTAGTAGTGGTGGGTGTTGTGGTGGTTGTGGATGTTGCGGTAGTGGTAGGTGTTGTAGCAGTGGTGGGTGTTGTAGTGGTAGTGGTCGGTGTTGTAGTAGTGGTGGGTGTTGTAATGGTTGTGGTGGTCGTGGGTGTTGTGGTGGTTGTGGGTGTTGTTGTTGTTGTTGGTGTTGTAGTAGTGGTGGGTGTTGTGGGTGTTGTGGGGGTTGTGGATGTTGTAGTAGTTGTGGGTGTTGTGGTGGTTGTGGATGTTGCGGTAGTGGTAGGTGTTGTAGCAGTGGTGGGTGTTGTAGTGGTAGTGCTCGGTGTTGTAGTAGTGGTGGGTGTTGTAATGGTTGTGGGTGTTGTGGTGGTTGTGGGTGTTGTTGTTGTTGTTGGTGTTGTAGTAGTGGTGGGTGTTGTAATGGTTGTGGTGGTCGTGGGTGTTGTGGTGGTTGTGGGTGTTGTTGTTGTTGTTGGTGTTGTAGTAGTGGTGGGTGTTGTAGTAGTGGTGGGAGTTGTGGTGGTTGTTGGTGTTCTAGTGGTGGTGGGTGTTGTAGTAGTTGTGAGTGTGGTGGTGGTGGGTGTGGTGGTAGTGGGTGTGGTGATAGTGGGTGTGCTGGTGGTCGGTGTAGTGGTAGTGGGTGTAGTGGTTGTCGGTGTTGTCGTAATTGTTGTGGTGGTGGTGGGTGTTGTGGTGGTTGTGGATAATGTAGTAGTGGTGAGTGTGGTGGTGGTGGGTGTGGTGGTTGTCGGTGTTGTCGTAATTGTTGTGGTGGTGGTGGGTGTTGTAGCTGTGAAGTGATCATGCGTACTGGTGCTTGTTACCAGTTGTGTTGGCGTAAAGCCTTCTGTTGAAAGTATGAAAGCTGTTGCTATGTAAATCACATGATTAATTAGTTTCATGTCAGCCACTCGCTGTTCCTCTCAACCTACAATGTACATGTACGTTGTGTGCATTCTTTTCTCTGTTCCATTAAACTTTTTTTCATATTAAACTGTTAACCTGTTTTGTGCAATTTATTTGTCTAAACTTGTTCTAACAATGAAAGTAGCTATGTGTTGAGTTGCTGACCATTGTATAGAGTTGACATTTCTTTTCATTTGACACTATATCTATCTGGGCAAGCATCCCCATGGTACTGTGTAATTTCTTGTCGTTTTTTGGTTGATTATATAGTAATCTGCTACACATCTTTTAGCGACATAAAAACTCAGATTACCAGTAATGGCTTCACTTTACTTAGTGTTGTGAGCTTTACGTGAACATTTAAATAAGAGCTTTTGCCACATTGCTTTTTGGCTATAATAATTAATAAAGTTTCCCAGGATAAAAATAAATTCTATATAGAATTGTTCTTTGCTTCTATGTTGTAAACTGTTTCATATAGACCTATTCTTATGTAACATAGTCACATCATTATAGACTATATTGCACTTCCTTGTTTTTAAGACCACCCTCTGATTGCCAACTAATTAATTTCCCAAGCTTTGATGATTACAATGCAGTTTCAACATAGTAGCGATTAAAAGGTCATTTAAGTTTTTAGTGTCACTAAATTCCTACATGTTCTACATTGATTGTTATAAACAGTATGAAAGTTTGACTCATGTACAAACAAACTGTTGTGTATTTGTTTAAAGTTAATCATGGAACGTTTTACTGAAAACTTATTATCTATTAACTGTAATTGGCTTACTTTACTTTTTTTAAAAGGAAACATGGAAAATGTGCGATAATTATACAAAGAGATTTTAAAATGTTATACACCAAACAGTAATCCTAAGAACACTGGGGTTGTCTTTGATTGCTTTATTCTGAAACTCTTTAACCCAACATGCAGATAATTAATTTTTTGTATTTAAGTTTCTTACCGATGGTCACTGCCGTTCACATGAGCTATTTAATATTTTTATGACTATTTGCGATAAATTAAAACACTAGAAAAAGCAACTATTCAAATATAATGTACACCTTTTATCTTAACTCTCAGAGGTACGTTGGGAGAATTTGATTGAAAGTGGCCTGGTTTTCAGTCAACTGCTGGTTTTCTGCTTTGTATCACAACTTTGAATCTATAATATAATATCAACATATAACACGCAAAAGATAGCATTAGGCTATATCCTGACATTATAGATATTTATTAGTAAATTAAATTACGTTACAATTTTTTATAAATATTGTTTTGAATGATCAACTACTATAATATAAGTATTAATACATATAAAAGTAACACTAGACAAAAATATACTTTCTGATAGCCAAATAAGTTATTTTTTAAATATTGTTAACATAATATGTTGAAATATTTTCTGCTCATTGAATAATTATTCTGTAATCTATTTGCATGCTTCAGCAAGTCCACAGTCAATTTATTAAACCAATATTTATTAGCTGCTTTTAATGCATTTCAGTTGCAAATGAGATCGAAAACTCTTTTTTTTTATAAGTTCTGTGTATGTGACATACTAGACCAATTAAATTCTATATATAAAATAATGCACACATATCGACGTATACATGCGTTATATATATATATATGTATATGTGTACATCTGCATGCACAAGCGCACACACATTGTGTAACGAAAGCTATTTGTGAAAGCTTTTGCGATAGCTATTTACTGACAGTTATCAGCTGATACAGTAACCATTATCGGCTGTCACAGTAATTTATATATTTATATATTCATATATCTATATGTTTCATATTTATATATATTTTATCCCTCACATTAAATTATTATAACTTTATTAAATTTACAGTGTATATGTACGCAGTACTACTTAAAAGATTTGACGATCAGTCAATTTTGCATTTGTAAAAAGTTGAGTGTGTGTATTTTCATCCGACTTATTTGTATAGTTAAATAAATGAATATTATTATAGCAACCAAATTTATTTGAATTGACAGACTTTCTTTTGCACTGCAAGCATGGCCCACAGTTTATAGCTTCGCTTAGGCAGAGGGAAAAAATATCAAAACAATCAAATAACAGGTCAGCTGCACATCATAAAGGAAACCATAACATTAATGCAAAAGAAGTGCAATTCCTAAACTCAATAAGTTACTTTAAACCTTGCATTTTCTATCAGAGTATTGTTATTCTACAAGCTTATAGAACGATTGCATTGGATGATGCTACTAAATAATTAATTAATTAGAGCAATGTATAGTAATTGTGATACTGCAAGCCAGTTTGGTTGTTTGATTAAAAATAAAAGCACATAGCTTAGAAGTGTAATTTTTGATTTTTTTAGACCTGATGGAAAAATTATTTCAATGTTTTTGTTAAAAGTTAAAACTATAGTAGAAAGGAGATCAAAAGACAATTAACATTTAACACTCAAAACTTTGAAGCAACGCATTTGAAAGTTTTAAAGTGTGACATTGAATTATTTACAAGAGATCATGTGAGTAAGAGTTGTTTGATATAGAGAGGGGCAAATGTGTTAAGATAATGCACTCTACCTACAAGTTTTTAATAGACTAATAGTGAATTTATTGAATAAGTTAATTTAATAGAATATGAATTTAATGAAATTAAAAAAAATGTTGTAGTAAACATAACTCTGTTTAGCTGGAAAGTGATAAGTAAGCAAGTTCATGTTTTCACTACTTAATGACTACATTATATTATTTTATTTTGAATTTGCTGTAAAATGTCATGTAATATATGTCATGCTATATATGGTTCAGGCTGATTTCATGTTTGTTGCCTATTACGGAAACAATGTACATAAATAGCAAACTTGCAAAAATAGTTTACTACAAATATTTTAGTGTGACAAAATAACAATATCTTATGCAGATCATTGAATTTAGTACATGACCTTGAATATTTATATTTATGAATTCTTTTGGAAATAGTAGCAGCGACTTGCAAAATAATACATTAGACTAGTATTCAATGTTCAATCTAAATTATGAAAATTAACAAATACATTTTTTTAAAATTCAAACAGCCATGAGAATAATAAAGCGTATTAGTAAGAAATATGTCAGCTTTAAATTTTAGAAGCGAGAATGAATGACAACTTACTTGTGGAAGACGAACTCACTTGTGTATGACTGCTTCAAGTAGCTGCATAAAATTAGAAGTAAAATCAAAGCATTTCTATTTCTATTGAAGTACTATTTGTTTAGCAAATACAGTTTTACAAATATAGTTTACTGCAAGGCAAACAATTGCTATGGGCTCATTGTGCATATGTACATAGAGACTAATAAACAATCTTTCATTCATCCACAAGGATCTCTAACAAATATGCTTCATATGCTTATCATCATGTGAATGAAATACAATTATTGGAAATATGTTTCTGCAAATATATTGTATAAAGCTTCAAGAGCTTTTCAGTGTGCCATTTGCTACCACCAAAGTCAACAAATACTTCCGATGGGAAAGTGGTGTCATATAAGTAATATAATGCAGTTAGGAAGGGATGAAACTATTTTAATTGAAGTTATAAAAGATTGAGTGGATTCTTTAGAAGCCTTAGTATTTTCTTAAACTGCAGTTGCATTGAAATTTAAAATAAAAATTTTTTTTCTGCTTATGGGCGAGTTTTAGAAAGTAGGTAAAAATAGTACACTGATGTTGAATTTTCCCAATCCCCAAATCCCCCACCCAAAATCAAAATTCCACAACCCTTAAACACCAACCTCAAACTCAAACCTGGTTCCACATCAACCCTAATATTTGAAATGTAGAAGTAGGCTAAAATAATAAATTTTATAAAAAATGCAGCGTTGTTCTCTAAAATAATATAAATAAACATATTTTTTTAATTATAGTTAAAATTTATAACTTAATTGGTATACTTAGTAAACTAAACAAAAAAGCTTCACAAATGCTATTAAAAATATATTACAATGCCCCAAATTTGTTTTGATTAAAATACAAATTAATGTTCTACCCTAGAAACTTGTTATAAAAATATTTAAAAGAAATACAGCTGGAATTTATATAACCAATTAGAATATATGTATACTATACAATTCTTCTGCAAATCAGACATTCATACACCGCACACACTCATGCACACATGCATGCACACACAAGAGCGCCTTTGCGTGTGCATATGTTGTTTATGCAAAAATTAAATTGGCGTACCATTTATTAACTTATTTTGTTGAGGAATAACAACTTTTAATTTTCTTGCACTCTTTCACTTCATTTCAAGCACAAGAATATACAAAGACCTAATTACCTAACGATGTATGAAACCTCAGCTCTGCTAATTCAAACATTGCTTGCTTTGATTGACTCACCTGAGGATATGGTCACCTAGAGCCCAGAAATGCTTTGACTACCAAAACAAAGAGACCTGTTTGTATTCAATCATAAAAATTCATACTACGTAAGAGGCCAATTTTTTAATTGTGGGCTCGAAAATTTTAATCAATACAATTTAAAAAGTTATTTTTGACTATAGTGCTTTAAATGTTTTTTTTTATCAAAACGCATAGTATTTAGGGTTCTAGTTCACAAACAATAAACTAAGCTGCTATTGCCATAATAAAATTTATGTATTGAATAAAAGCAATGCATTGATACAAATGAAATTTTTACAGCGACCTTCCATTTTGGTGGCTTAAGCCAGCTTACTTAGAGGATGCCTCAAAATTGAGGCCATATTATGAAATATAAACTTCCTTAATCCGATGAAAAGTGAGCCTCCACCTGTTTGTGCGACCCTAAGTATTTACGATTAAATAAGAATTATTTTCAAATTATAATTGCGAGGTTAAATAATGTAGTTGATTTTAGCTGCAGTTTATGAACAAACTGTATACATGAAATAAATATTCAGCAAGCTCAATTTATCTTTGGCACTTTTTTTAATGATGAACTATATTATCAAATCAAAGCTCACTATTTATGTTAGAGATAATAATACTAATAAGGCTTAAGGCTTTATTGAACAAGAAAGCATTATAATTATTTAATTACAAAGGCAAAAACAAATGACAACACAGTTGAAGAATTTTGTGATTAATTTGTGCTTTAAGAACATCTAATAAAGAAGAAAGCACTTTTATAAAAAGTAAAAATAAGTATTTTCAAAGGAATACCAATATAGTAATAACAAATACATCCAATATATAACAAATATGTAACCATTTTTATTGAGCTGTCTGAGTGCACATAACTTATATAAAATTTGTTTTATTATATACATTCAAAGAATAGTGGTGTCAGTGATTGACGTAAAACCCTTAATATTTGTTGAAGAATAAAAATACAGTTACCATATTAGAGTGATTACCTTCCTATAAATTTGTGGTCTAATGTTGTGATATAGTCAGATTAATTATAATTACCACATTGATAATAGCATGTTTTAAATTATGAATGAATTTTGTCGATAAAAAGCAATATTCTGGCTGCATGCACAGACAGCTTTTTACTGACTTTTGTATAGGTTAAAAATTACAGTTTGTTGAGAAAGAAACTGATGTCATTTTAGAAATACTAATTATTGCGAGTAAATTATTGTAATTCACAGAACCATCGGCCTTTATATGCACGAAAAAAGGAACAGGAAAAAAGAATCATTACATTGTATTATGGGTAACCACAAAATAATAAAATAAGACAACTCTTTATCTCAAGTTAGTAAACTGTCTGATAGTTATCTCAACGTAGTTGACTTTAAATATTGATGACCACTGTATAGTTAAAAATTTACTGCTGCTTTGATATGTTGCAGGTTGCCAGTAACTAAAAATAAAACAATTATTTCATTTTGTCTTATTAATTAAATTAAAATTAGACTGTATATATTATTTCCACCACAAATATTGAAATATTTTGTAATCGTTTTTAGTAATTGTATTTTGATGCTATACATAAAGTAATAAAATGTTATATTTATTAGAAAATTGTAAAAATAATGTCATTAGAGCAAATTATAGTATCCAAAAGCAAAATAACTAAAAATAAAAATTGTTGCTGAACAATTTTGAGTAGATGATATATTTTTACTAAACAATAAAAGCTTTAGTATATAATTGAGATAATATTGTTTAGACAAAAGCTTTTCAATACTTTATAAATTAATTTTTAAATGTCGAAATAGTAATTTATCAGGCATAACATTATAATATAGTGTAAATATACAATCTCGGATTACAGTTTCGTTGAAGTTATTCACTTTTCATATTTACTGCAACAATAAAGGTGATGCATTAGATTAGAGAAATTGTGTTCCCTCACATAAAATGATGCAAAATATTAAATGATAATAAACAAATTAATATATAATTCTCAAGAATGTAGAAAATTACAACACTGAAGAACTTTCTTTACTTTGCATTGTAACACATGTAATGTTTCGTCCTTGTTCTGTCAATATCTTTAATTGCATGCATCATCAAGCTGAAGAGTCAGCCCTACCAGTTTTTACAAAAGAAAACTTCTTTGCATGATTAAAATTCAAATTTTCTCATAATTATTTTGATGTTAAAATAGTTTTTAGAATACCTAAAATATAATATATTATTTTTATTTAAAATGTTGAAAGGGTTCAAACCTTTGCATGCTTGTCAGTTGTCGTCACACCTAAACAGCAATGCAAAAGAACAGACAAATCCAATATAATAGTTATGTGAGGTACCAACATCTTATCTATCACATTATTTTCTGTTGGGCAATTAAATATAATATTATATATTTTTAAAAAACAGCCTATAGTTTGATAAAAAAGGGCAAGTCAAGAACATTTTCTTTTTGAAACAGTCAAAATAGAATTTCTTAAAATATTTAAAAACTCGTGCAAGTTTAGATAGTCACTATCCCGGTGAAAAACCCCTGATGGAAATGGTTTTAGTTAGATTGGGCTAAGGACTTGTTCAGATGAGGCACAGGAGCAATTGTGACTGGATGCTCTTCCTAACATCACTAATAGCCTTTACTGTGGATGGTACCCTTGATCTCTCGTTTACCAAGGCAATGCTCTAACCCCTAATGTCAATCGTTCATGCAGGCTTGGCTACAATGCTATTGCACCATAAAGAGCTTTACCATTATTATTTTTTTTTGCTGTTATATCATGTATCTTTTTGCTCTTACTCTTGACCAAATATAACAAAATAAAACAAATGCAAATATCTTTATTTAACGTATTCATCATAGTTGCATGAGATTTTACTAGCAAATTATTCATGTATTATAATGAAATTTATAAGAATAACACATATGAATAGAGAGATAAAATATTTATTGTTTCAACTTAAAAATGAAACTTTATTTCTGTTATTATATTTATTGGATATGAATTTATAATAAGCTTGTAATTTAAATTGTTATTTGTATGAATGATACTATTATACATGTCTAATATATTCTTCTAAACTTTAAATTTAATTTAAAGTAAATAAAGTATAGAAATAAGTTCATTTAATTTTATATATCATCTAGAGTTTAAACATTAAGCTTAGGGGTGAAACCAACTGTAATCCTGGGTTTCGTGAATTTTGTGAAGTTAATTATAATTGCTAAATATATTTTAATCTACCAAAACATAACTTCATGACTATTAAAACTGTATGTTTTGCAACAGTAGGCTACGTGCAGTTGCTAAACGCATATAATTTGTTGCACAAAAACTTTTTCGAGTTGTATAGTACAACTATATATAGCTATACTATCGTGTCAAAGCAACAATACTTGCACTAAATCTCTTTTAAAATTAATCAATTGCTGATCTATAAAACAAAATATATTTGTTTAAAAAAAAATGAAAAAAATATTAACTATAGAACTGTAGAAGTGCTTTGATTTTACATTTATGATATTCAACAAAGTGAACAAATAAAAATTAATTAAACCAAGTTTTTTTGCAATTACAAAAAATCTTTTGGCTCAACTAAGTAAACCTATATTCAATAAAAGTTTTCTATAAAGTACCAAATAGTCAAAAAACAATTTCTCATTATTTCACCTCGATGCCCACAAAAAGCTTTCATATGTCAATTATTAATTTATTATTTGCTCTTATTCATTTCCTTACCTAATTTAAATTTCCTTTTCCGCTATCCTCATTACTCAGTGTCATACCTCTATTGTGTAATTTCATACTTTTATTATTTGACTATTATTTTTTGCATACTCTAGCTTACTGCAGTACTCTCACTCTCGCATTGTTAACTCTTATACCTTTATTTTAATGCTGCAGTTGTCCTGTAAATGTGATGATATACCTATCAACCTCTTCTTCTCTAAAATTATGCATATAACTACAATGATGCAAAGATTAATAATAACTGTGGTCAAATGCCTCATAAGTGTGTTCAATTGGTTATTCTTTATCTATAACACACAAGTTAACAGCACCTTGTACCAAAAGTATGGCAGCTAGATTTGTGTCTTGCATAAATATTTATTGTTACTGCAAGGACTAAGACGTATATCGGAAAGAATGACGAGAACAGAGATTCACAAGCATCAAAGTTACAAAAAATAAAATATGTACGTATACATGGACAAGTATTAAATGTAAATATCACAGTATAAAATGAACTATATTATTGGATTACATAATAGGCTGTTTTGTTATTGCCAAAAGTTCTTACCATTCACATGATAGTGTCACATAGAATTTGTCAGACTATTTATTAGTATCATCGAGATGATATTAATAAGTAATGTCACATGGAATATGTGACATATAACTATGTCACATATATTAAGTTTTTGAAGATGAGCATATCAATAGGTAGCCTAAAAATTACTTGAAACAGTTTTTTTCTATATTCAAAGTTGGCATTCAAATCCACCATAAACAGAATAATCATTACATAGGAACTGAATATAACTAGCAACATATTGAAATTAATAATGCATGATAACATGATAATATTATGCACTGCCTCAGCACTTGCTGATGAAGTAGGCTAAAATGTTTTTTGAAAGTTATTGATTTTTTAATTGCATACTTAAAAAGAAAGCATGCAATTTATAGTAATGCAATAAGTATATTTTTTATTTCTTTTGTGCTTGCTTTCTATTAAAGCTGAACAAGCTTTTGATTGAGCTTTGACAATATTATATTTCACTGATGAGTATATATAGTCATGACTGCTAGATGTGCATGTAACAGTCTGCTATCGCCTTTACCTCCCTATTTGTATCCCCCCTGTCAAAACTGGCTCTCTGCTCATTTGGTACAGCTACCAATACTCACAGATTTTCTTTATTATGCAATAAAAAACAGCAACATAAATATTGCATTTCTAGCCGAAATACATTTCATTTTCTTTTATTTTCAACTTTCAATGCTGTGAAAATGCTATCTAATATATGGCATTTAGTACCAGAAAGCATTTCCACAGCTCTCACGCAGTTTTAACAGTGCTATAATTGTTCTTAGAAGGTAGCAAGGATGTATGAAATCAAGTATTTGTTCATTAATTTGGAAAGGCACTAGTCACCAAAAGGCTATGTAGGCTTGGTTAAGAAAAGCCAATATATAGCCTATAGAAAAAGGCTCTTAAATTACATAGAACATGTCTCGATAAACCTAATGGATTGTAAACATGCATGCTACCTGCTTAGGTGTTCAAAACTGGCATACAAAAGTAATTTTGAAAAAATGAAACAGAAAAGCATATATTTCATAAAGTTCTTTAATAACCCTCTCCACTGGTTACATAGCTGCATGAAAACTATAATTTGAAAAAAAATAGCAGAAAAAAAGTTAAACGTATTCTAACATTTAAGTAATTGATGCTATTTCATACAAACTTCAGCGATGACATATTATTTGACACTTCAGTAGTTATAGTGCAAAGTTAAAGTGGTTGTTATAAATTGTCATGAAGAAGTCATTCCTAATTAAGCAGATTTTATACCCATTTCTGTTAGCCTGAAGTACTTTGCTCATCCCATGGTAATTAAATTGCTTTAAATTTAAACTTGGAATGTAGATTTAAAGTTTACCAAACCTGGAAATAACCAACTACATATTTGTAGGAATCTTACTGAGTAATGCAATATCCATATATGCAAAACCAACCATAAATAATGTAAACCTTGGTCTTATTCAATCTTTAGCTAAAACATTTGAAATTTAATCAAGTGTACAAAAGCTAGTCAAACGTTATACAAAAATATTTACTTTAAAAACAGACTCTTTGACATTCAGCATTAACAATATTAACTCAATGGGCATACAATAACTTAAATTCTATAAAGAGGATAAATATTTTAATGTTGCTAAACAGCAGCTTATATTGTGCAAAAGTAAAAGTAAGTACGGTTTACTTGATTAGATCACATTATGTATAAAGCTTTTCTTCAAAAACAATATAGGTTACAATATCTGTTCACCTAAAGATGGTGGCTATGTAGTGGTGAAATTCCGTAGCATGTAGCCTATGTGGTGTGATGGTTAGCAAGCTATAGCTTGCAAGGTCTGGGGTTCAAAACCCAGAATGGAAAAAAGTTTCACTACCTACCTACCTACCTACCTACCTACCTACCTACCTACCTACCTACCTACCTACCTACCTACCTACCTACCTACCTACCTACCTACCTACCTACCTACCTACTTACCTACCTACCTACCTACCTACCTACCTACCTACCTACCTACTTACCTACCTACCTACCTACCTACCTACCCACCCACCCACCCACCCACCCACCCACCTACCTACCTACCTACCTACCTAACTACCTACCTACCTACCTACCTAACTACCTAACTACCTACCTACCTACCTACCTAACTACCTAACTACCTAACTACCTACCTACCTAACTACCTAACTACCTAACTACCTACCTACCTAACTACCTAACTACCTAACTACCTAACTACCTATACCTATATATGTAAAATGTGTACTTTGTTATTTAAAATATCTATCCCCATACATTGTATGGAAAATCGATAGCCATCTTTTAATTTATATGCTTGGTTTAACATACATAGTTGCCATTCCTGTGAGAAAACATTTGATAGAAAAGGTTTTTGGTTAAATAGAGCTAAGGGCTTATTCAGATGGGACACAGGGGCAATTATGACTGGATGCTCTTTTTAACATCACCAATGGCCTTTAATGGGGTGTGAACCCATGAATTGTGTTTACTGATTAGCAAATGCTCTAACCCCTAAATCACAGCTGCTCCCTATATTTTGATCTGATAGATCTACATTTATTTGCTAAATATAATAATAAACACTGAACCAACTCAACAGTGTATAGGGATGAAGTGGTGCAGGTTATCACTAACTCTACATGCTATGGTTGAAAGAATCAATATCAACTTAGAAAAATATTCTTTCAAAATCTTATAAGGAAATTGAATTAATTAATTAACAAAAGGTCAAATAATACTAACCAAAGTGAATAAACATCTTACTAAGGTGTGTTTGTATGAACGCTTGTACTGTAAAACAATGCTGAAAACTTATAATAACAAATCGATCATATTCTAGTACAAAATGTGCTCACATGACGAAGCTGATTACATTTGAGTCCTTAGAGGATAAAGATGAGGAAGGAATAAAGCAAAGCCTTGTAAAACAGAAATTCAACTATAATAAAGGTAAGTCAGCAGTTGCTATGAGACATTGATAAGTTGAGTTAATAATTTATCTGTATGTTAGAGAAAAGACAGATAGAGTTTATTTGTATAATTTATCTAATCAATGTAACAAAATGTAGATTGAGAACTATTGAATCAGAATGTCTTCTAAAGATCTTTGCTTTTTTGTGAGATGTGCATAAAAAGTTGAGCTGGTTGTTTAGCATAATATTATTGTATTGGTATGCCACCCAGATGTATTGGCATGCCGCCAATCATTAAAGCTTTCAGGCTTTAAAGCTTTCACCAAAGCTATTATTAGCTGGCAGGGCTAGTGCTATAATTCACTGTACTGCATGAGTCAGTGTGTCATAATCAAACCGCCAAAGAGGAGCATTTTTAGCATTATACGAGCACAAAGTTAGACTCCAATATTTACACTCTTTGTGAGAATAGACCATCGGTTTTGGCATTGTGATGGCAAAGAAGTTTATCTATGCATCAATATTGGTACGATTTGAGAGTAAATAAACTTGAAAACCTGTTGCCAAGTTGGTTAGTAGTTAAAGTAACACAAAACCGATACAATTATGCTGTAAGAGTTTAATACCTTCATTTAATATAAAACTTTTGTAATTTTCATATGCAGTCAACTCTAGACACACAAACTTCTCTGATCTGATTTGCTGCGAGCTTGCAGGCACGCTGAATCAAACTTCTTTTCTCCTAGAAAGTGTAACACAAGCTCATAGTTATATTTATTGGTCTCACCAGCTATGAATATACACGCACACACGCACTTGTTTGTCCGTGCGTATGCATATGTGTGTTTGCAATTGAATTATCAGTTTTATCATTAAAATCATGCTGGATTCTGATTTTCTGTAGAAGATAAAACAATTGATGTGCAATAATATTTTAAATGACAGGTTTCGAGAACGAAGAAAATATGCAGGAAGCTTTCAGCAAATGTGTGGCGGTGATGGCCTTTTTATTGATTACATCTCCTTTTACCACAACAGCCATCACAATACATTCTACAACACCCACTACAATACCTACCACAACACCTATTACTTATCCTACCACAACACCCTTCCCATCGACTACCACAACACCTTATACTGGTTCTACCACAACACCCTTCACATCGCCTACCACAACACCTTATACTGGTTCTACCACAACACCCTTCACAACGCCTACCACAACACCTTATACCGGTTATACCACAACACCCTTCCCACAGCCTACCACAACACCTTATACTGGTTCTACCACAACACCTTTCACATCGCCTACCACAACACCTTATACTGGTTATACCACAACACCCTTCCCACAGCCTACCACAACACCTTATACTGGTTCTACCACAACACCTTATACTGGTTCTACCACAACACCTTTCACATCGCCTACCACAACACCTTATACTGGTTATACCACAACACCCTTCCCATCGCCTACCACAACACCTTATACTGGTTCTACCACAACACCCTTCACATCGCCTACCACAACACCTTATACTGGTTATACCACAACACCCTTCCCATCGCCTACCACAACACCTTATACTTATCCTACCACAACACCCTTCACATCGCCTACCACAACACCTTATACCGGTTATACCACAACACCCTTCACATCGCCTACCACAACACCTTATACCGGTTATACCACAACACCCTTCACATCGCCTACCACAGCACCTTATACTGGTTATACCACAACACCCTTCCCACCGACTACCACAACACCTTATACTTATCCTACCACAACACCCTTCCCATCAGCTACAGCAGCATCTTCTACTCCTTATACCACAACATCCTTGACATCGACTACCGCAACGTCTTATACTGGTTATACCACAACACCCACCACATCAGCTACAGCAATACCTACTACTAAAACTAGGTCGGAATGTGATGATACAAAGCTAACAACTACTTTTAAAGAAAACTCAGCAGAAAATCCAACTCCTATTACTAACGGTGAGTGTGTAGTAAAAATTACATGTCTTTTATACATAAAGTAGCAACGACTTGTTTATTGCTTGCTCTGTTGTTTTTTTAATAAGAAACATTAGGGCTAATTTTGTTTTAGCATCAAAAATTTCAATATGCTATAAAAGCAAAATTGTATATTTAATTACCTAGATGTAACTGAGTAAATAATGAGGTAAACTCTAGATAAGATTTTCTAATTAAGGTTAATTTTTCTCAAAGTTTTTTTTTGATATTAGTGGTGCATTAGGCTGCTGGGTGTCCATGGTCTATAACTATAGAAAAATAAATATATGCAATAAACATGGGTTTAAACTCATTACATCAAAATTAATTTTATTTTAAATAAATCACGCACGCTACTATAGTCACTCTGTTTGTTATATTTAATGTGTCATGTATTTAGTAGTTTAATCAAGATTTTCTTTCAATCTATTAGGAATTATACCCATCATATAAATCTAATACAGGTAGTCTGTAATTTCTTCATTTCTTGTGTTTTTAGATTTTTTGTATCCCTTTGGATCAAATGATGGCGACACAGTGAAATCATATGCAGACGATTCGTGCTATTCAATTTATCATCCTGACTTCCCTATGTTTGGAAAAAAATACTCTAATATATATGTATGATTATTTTTCTATAATAATTAGAACTTAATTATTTTACTGTAACATAACCTACAAAACAGTTATTTGTGCATGTTGTATGACTGAGATTTGAGGTTTCTACTCAAATATTGTATGTTAATTGTTATCTCAAAAAGGACCAATTACGATATTAAAATAAAAAAGAGCAATTAATTTGATGCAAACTAGCATTGCTAGCTAACATTTTTAACTTCTGTTGTAATGCAACTTGAAATAGTTTTATAGTTGATGATTTTTCAGAAAAATAGTAAATGACCATATTCTAGTTATTTTTGCAGCTATAGCTCTATATTATATATATATGTGCGTGTGTGTGTGTGTGTGCGTGTGTGTGTGTGTGCGTGTGTGTGTGTGTGTGTGATCTATAACATAATTGTATTTAATATATATATATATATATATATATATATATATATATATATATATATATATATATATATATATATATATATATATATATATATATATATATATATATATATATATATATATATATATATATACATCTTTTGACTATTATACAATATAGCGATACATAATTTGTTGCTTATATCATAAGATAGCAAATATCATATTTGCAAAGTAGTCTAACAAAAAGTGCTTAAAAAGCTTAAAACTGGCAACGCTGCTAAATTGCAACCAAAAATTCTTTAAACCTCGTTACAGCACTTATTAATGTAGTTGCAAACTCCAGCTGCATAGTTAAACCTTATGCTAAAAATCATTTAACATTTCATGCATGCATGCAGTAGATGCATTAGATGTGGGAGCTGCTTTTTCATCAAGTTTATCAATACAGTTGTGTATATATTCTCATATGCATACTATAACGCTGTACATGACTGCATTTAATTTATACCATGTAGAACCAATTTCAATTTTATCACTTAGTTTCTTTCTCGTAAATAGTTTCTAGTAAGTTTGCAAAATTTTCAAATAAAGTCCGACTTTAGTAGTACTTAGGAATAATTAAATCTAGTTTTTCATCATGTAGTGAGTTGCATAATTATTTGTTAAACTTAAATTAAAAGTTTTTAAATAACTAGACAAGCTATGATACGTATAGTCTATAAAATATGTATGTTTAGAGTGTTCTGCTCTTACAATAATATGAAATATTTTGAAATTTTAGATCTGCAGCAATGGATTGATATCCTTTAAGTATCCCAACACAGTTTTCACTCCTTCTAGATTTCCTCAAGCGTCTGCTCCAATCATCTCCCCTTACTGGAGAGATCTTGTCCTTGACAACCGCGGCCAACTGTACTATCGTGAGACAACTGAACCTGAACTGCTGAGAACAGTGTCAGCTGCCAGTGAGTATCTCGTCAGTATTTTTGTCAAAACAATGTTTCTACGATATAAATTCATGTTTATTGTCAGCACTACATTTTGATGAATTGCAGCTATTCAACAACAAGAGACTTTGGCTTTTCAACCGCTCTAAACAATGTAGCTTGTGTTCTATCAAACATTGGTGACTGTTATTTGTTGTGTTGAGACTCCACTGTAGCCACCTATTATAGTGTAACTGAGTACAACGCTTTGTAGCTTGTAAGTTAGAGACCTGGGATTTTATAGCTAAGAGTTTTAACGCTGTACAATATCCATACTTATACTGCACACTAATAGTTGCATAATTAAAATGGAATATTACTTTAGCTGAGGTATGCAGCCATCAGATGTTTTTCTTGCAGAAAAACAGTTGCAGAAAAACTAAACACTCACATCATAATTGTTTACTAAGTTGATGAGTGTGACAAACAGTTTTTTAAATTTTCAGTAGTGAACGGAGGCAAGACAAAAGATGGTGCAAGTTTTGAGGCAGACTGGATGATGATAGCCACGTGGCACCAAGTTCGTTGGTATAGCAAGCCTGGCTCTACTAATCAGGTTTGCTGAAGTTATTTTGCTACTTAGCAAATTAAAAGCAGTAATGTTGGCTCACACTACAGCTTAAAGTGAGTTGCCATGATTGCTATTGAGCTATTTTTTAGTAAAGTTTAAACCACATGCCATTTTGAACACCAACACATGTATTATTCTAACAGGCAGTTGGCAAGAAGTATAATCTAACTAATAAGAATGCAAGAAAACATGTTCTGATTTATAGGTAGAAAATGCAGGTAGCCAAACGCACTTGCAAATTAATTCCTATTTACTAGCATAATTGAATGAATTTTTTTAAAATGATTTATTTAGACTTATTGACACAATCGAACCAAATTTACTGAAATAATTTAGTTACAGTTACTAACAAATTATTAAATTACATAGTACGTAGATATATTTACAAACACTACTTAGCTAGATTTTATGAAACAATATTATTTTCGAAGTGTTATTTCCTATGAACCAAAAAAATGTAAGCCTATAGCTGGCTAGCATAAGTGTGTGAAAAAAATAAAAACGCTTGACATATTAACGTTGAGAGCACGATAAAATAAGCTGAAAACAAACCAAATCCAACTAGAGATGTGGCAGTCTAAAATCAGACTACATTGACATCATGAGCTATAGTAAACACTAACTTTTTGCTAAAGTGTGCAAAGAGGCATTAGTACAGGTTTTAAAATAATATGGTGGGCAATAATTTCAAGTTATTTAATTAGCACCATATTATGTGGCCATGTTTCCGAAACCATTGAAAATATTGCAAAACCTTTTGTGCTATGTATTATCCATATAATTTATTACATAATACAACTTAAAAACTTAAATAGAAATTTACTATTAGTAGTTTTATTGTTAAAATGTTCTGTGTTGAAGGCATATGAACTTATAAAAGCAAATAAAATTTTGCAAGTCTTCAGCAAAATTTGCAAAGAGATAGCATAAAAAATATAGTATTTCACTTGCCAAGTTTATGCTATGTTGCAGAGGAGCACTTTTCAAGTTGTACTTGCTACTAACGGGACAGAAACGTATGCCATGTTCAACTATGAAGAGCTGGATTTGACTCAAGGTAGCAGTGCTCAGGTAAATGGTAGGCAGTGTTTTAAAGCTGAGGTCTTACAGAATTGCTAGTGTATGCATATTATATTACATTATGTTATAGACATAAATCTTTAATAGAGTAACCAAAATAGCTACATGTAAGCTAGGTACACTAACCTTTAGAGCTCATATATCATTTTTAGCATAGTTAAAATTCACAGTTCTACAAGTATATGAAGTAGTTATAGATACCTGTCTAATACAAATGTCCACTGTAATGTGTATGTATTATACAGATAGGCTACGATATGGGTGATAACAGCAACTACTATTCCCATGAATTGGCCTTCTCTGGTGAAGAATATAACATTGTGTGTGAAAGCAACATTGATATCCCTGGAAGATTTATATTCAACATGGGTAAGACGTGTTTATTATATGCACAAATATTTTAATTATGACGACTACCATTATGATCAAAATTGAATATTGCACATGGGTAAGACATGTTTATATGAGCAGTTTATACTTTAATCGTCACAAATACCATTATGTTTGAAATTGATTATTGCATTTTTGCTGTACAACAGCTTTTTTTTACCATAAGGCTATTAAATTTAATTATGTAATTATGTAGTACAAAAAGCTGTTATTTAGTTGTCTTGGAGGAATTTCCTACTTTCATAGCAACGAGCATGCAACACAACTACGTTAATTTAAAAGTTTATTATACTTTATAGGATCAGGTGGGTCTAAAGAGAGAGACCCAGGTTCATGGAGTGAACCCACTGCTTGGTCCTCAACAAGATTGTACCCCTGGGGTGTTGAACAAGGAGATACAGATCTCATGGATGAGCCTGAAAATTGGTCTAAATATGATCGCTGTACAGGTGTCTCATTGAATGGAAAAGCTGGAGCTTTGTTTTTTGACCAACGACATTATAAGATAAACGTAATCTTCAGTTTAAATTGCTAATTACTATAACATTAACCGCTATTTTGAAGTTTCATTAGAAAGTTTATTAGATAAAAAGGACAGCGATATAAGTGATATCACAAAACACTTACTTTAGATGTTTTACCAAACTATGCATGCAGTCCTTCAAAACTTTGACCTAGATTATTAAATGACAAAAAATTAATTTTTGCAAAATTAATGTCACAAAAAAGATTAAAATTTTAAAAATAGAGTGTTGACATATAAAAATGCATAATTTTTATTTTTGCATTCTGCCAAACATGAAAATTAATTATTTTTCAGATTTGCAAAAATGGGATAATTAGCTTTAACATTGAATGGCTGCAATATTATCCCTGGAAATTTGGTACGAGCTGGTGGTATAATTCAAAATCTTTCTTTTCCTCATTTTGGGGAGAATCTGATGAGGTTTCAATGAGTCTGTTAGCTGATGAATGGCCTGAGGCTAGGACCAGAGTCTACTATGGGGTGTATGAAAGAAATGTAGCTATGAGTGATGAAACAAGAATGGTCTTGGAAAGAGCTCAGCTAGATGTGGAAGAGTCAGGTATAGTAACACCTTACAGATTTTAAGAGTGTCATTCCAGATAGAAGCTTCCTGGTTAGACGCTATTTTTCATTTTGCTGCAATATATGTATAGTATTTTATATGCAATTAATTTGAATATTATTGAAATAGCTTATATGTACATTTTAATAAATTTAATTTTAAAATAATTTTTTTTGATCTGCATTGACTTATTAATTTTGCATTTTCTATGCTTCTTGTTGCTTGAAAGAAAATAGTTCAATTGTAAGCAGTCATTAAAGATAATGTCTATTATTAACTTATTACTGATTTTTTGTCTCACAAAAATTAAAATATTATTTCAGATAATTTATATTAAGTATTTTTTCATGTTTAGCAATCAAAACAACAGTTATATATAAGTATATATAGATACACTACGGTATATTATACCAAAAATAAACAATGTCACAATGTCACAATATCTGGGTTCTTCTAGATTACTGTACTGTAAATTTAATAAATAACTTGAATCTGCATGGGAGTAGTCAATAATATTATTGAAAAGTATGTAACCTAAATTTAAGTTATCTAGTTATCATCATTATGTTATTGATAAGAAATTGGTTTAATTTTAATTTTAGGAGAAGCTGTTGCTGATTTTAAACCAACCTGGGTGCTAGTTGTCACTTGGATAAATTTAGCTGCAGATGAAGGATGCAGATGGACTAGTATTTACAATAGATTGTACGGTTATTCTAATTATGATTGGTGGAATTCCCCTGATCACTGTAAAGAACAAGCATGGAATTTGAAGGTGAGAAAAAAAATGACTGTTGAATTATGTTTCAAAACAATTCAATTTAGGTGGAATACTATTTCTGAGCTAATATTTTAGGCTTATATTATATACACATGGCAGAGAAGATAATTAAATAATTTGATTAACAAAGCAAAAGAAAATTTTTGTGAGAATTAGAACAAAAAGGGCCAATAGTCTAATGAAAAATCGGCCTGTGTACATGCAGCTTTAGGTCATCACAATTTTTCTAATGCTGGTAAATTGTCTACTTATTTGATTCCATGAAAAGGTGCACGTGATGTTGAATGGTTTATAGGCAATGACATTTTGTTTTACACAGCTTTAATTAAGCAAACCAAGTATTTTGACATATGAACAGGAAGAGGTGGCATAAAAAGTTATAGAAAAAATTAGTTTCAAACAAAACATATACATAACTGAATTTCAGTAGAATTTAGTAGTAAGAGAAAGCAACTCTAATTTAAGATGTTAATTAATCTAGTACCTTTTGTATTGTTGTAGTCTCGTGCATTACTAAACTGGGTGTTATTGCATGCTAATAATTACTGCATGTCCACTGTGAGGTTATGTGAAGAATCAAACAAGTCGATCATACAAATGAGAGAATTATATTTAGATAATTATATGCGAGTAAAAGTACAATAAATAAACAAGAAGAATATACAAGAGTTAGAGTGATTACATATAGTTATCCTGATAGCTACTAGTACTGTTCAAAACTGACTGTGGGCGCTGGGAGGCATTGCTTATAAATGAGTGGTGGACCCTGATTGGTCGACACAAATTTCAATAGTATTGTCTGCAGTTACTGACGGTGCCGCCACATGTATTAGAAGGCACCGCATGTAGAGACGGCATGACTTGGAATTGCCGTTCCTGAACATAATCTATTGAATTAAGTTTACCAAGAGACACTGGGGGTATACTTCCACATACCATTACAGTATCATATAGTCATTGTATGAGAATTAGCTATATCAACACGTGATGGCCAAGATGCTACTTAAAAACAGGATGTTTTGTAAATTCTCAGTGTTGATTTGGAGACTGATGCCATCTGATTTATGTTAAATATATTAAGACAAAAGTAGTAGAGTGGTAGTTGACATGACTGTTATATTTTACGTAGAAAGATAGAAAAAACAAAGTAAGTAGAAAAGTATTGTGGGTAATATAATAAAGTATTTGTACAGAGAGAAGACAATTACTAGTATAGTTATTTATTAGTGATTGTTTATTGTCATAACAGCAGAAGACTGTATCCTATCAACACTTGGCTCTTTGTTAGTGAGAGTTATGCTGATGTGGCTTTTGAAAGCTAGTATAAAAATCGAGTAGAATTTAAAGATGTTCTTCAAGTTTACTATTTATTTATAATATTATAATTGCAAATAACCGGTCACCCGTACAGCACTACCACTGTATAGGTGTGAAGGGTGAGAAATTATAATTGCAAATAAACTTATACTTAAACATACTAAAAGAAATTACTAAGGTAAAATTAACGGAAAAGCATAAGCATCTTATTTATGCTTTTGCTAGGTGAATCACTTCCAATCTGTATTCATCACAGATGGTGTTCACTCATTTATCAAATACAATTATCCAGAGGATGGAATCAACTGGGCATATCCAGGTAAATTAATATTATATAAACACAGAAATTAATGTGATGTTTGTGAATATAAAATATCTGTCTTAAACAAACCGTTTTCATCAACAAGCTACTGATACACGTTTAAACATGGATCTCTTTTTCGGGTATATTCAAAATTGGCATTTCAGAATTACAAAAATCATAACTAAGGAGAGAAGAGTGCGGAATATTACTGTTGCCTGTGTGTTGTAAAGGTTGCAATTAGGTGAATCCTTAGTATTTCAGTAGTTAAGTTCACTTCTCCTAAAATCTAAATTCTAAACCTTCAATATGTTGTGCTGCATTTCTTATAAAGTTTTTATTTGTATAATATTTGAGTACTTGTAAAACTAAATAGCTTTGCCTAAAAATGATGAAAGAGCCATGCTTCATTGATCCTATTTTATGCTTATGGTCAAGTTTAGTTAAGAATTTTGAAGCAACTTTAGTTGAATCACTTAAATCTTAGTGGAATACTACTGTATTGTAATTGCACTGTCATTTAAGTATATTTATTCCATATTGTCAATCACTTTGTAGTTTTACGATGACGATTAGTAAAAAAACACGTTAGTGAATAGTTTAATAGAAACTTATTTATTTTCTGTAAGAGCATTTGCATTATATGCAATATTTACCTTGTTATCTTTAAAAACAACATATTGCTTTTTGTAAAGTGGTTAATCACAATTTATTGAATAAGTAAATTATTTTCACTATAGGAGTGACAGAACTGTCAACAAACGCTGTTCAAAGTAATGCAGCCTACTTGTCTGGAGTAGCAGTGGGAGGATCTCAGTCTATGCTTGCTAATGGCAGCACCGTGTCAAAGAATTTGCCTAAAAGTGGTTCACTTGGATTCATTAACATTGATGACCAGCCTGGAAATATGAATGGTATGCTCATAATATATTTTCTACCTTAACTGCATGTCCCAACCAAGATAGGTTATACGTTTTTGTAAAAGTAAACATGCAGATGAGTACAATAAATAAATGAGCTGTATAACATAATATTTTTGTGATTGGATGACAGACAACCGGATTGGAGAGTGGCTGTTCAGAGTAGAGAATTTTGAAGGAACAGAAAATGCCGGAGCTAAATGTCTAAACTGGGTAGCTGGACAGAATAAACAGGTTTATGATGCATTTAACCAGAGATCACATTGTCCACGGACTGAGTGGCAGGCATGGCTCGATCGCAGGCAAGTTAACTGATGGCATATAAGCAATGCCTGTAATAACTATGATTCTTTCCTACTATAGGAGCATTAGCTTGGAGTAACTGAATATTTATTATTTTCTGCAGTTTCCGATGGTATTATGGAGAGCGTAGAACCTACTATGGAAACTGGTGTTATCAAACAGCAATTTTTGAACCTTCTACTGGTTTGAGTCAGCGCTGTTGCTACAGTTCGTTTTCCGGGTCTCTTATAACGCATTTCCCTTATCATGGACATGTAACTAATGTTGTAAGTATAATTCCCAGCTTTACAATTTCACAGGAAGTGTGCCATATAT
This sequence comes from Bugula neritina, assembly GCA_964035545.1. Lineage (NCBI taxonomy): Eukaryota > Metazoa > Bryozoa > Gymnolaemata > Cheilostomatida > Bugulidae > Bugula > Bugula neritina. Next base: position 20,976,421 of record OZ037765.1, on the reverse strand, counting down.
CATAACTATGATTGCCAAATGATATAATGCATGCAATTTTATCAAACTTATATAGTTTAAAAGTTATATGTTACCTAGAACTTCTATTTCCTACCTAGAAGCTTTTAGAACCACGATTTTATCAAGCACAAAACTTCCTATATTATAAACATTAATTCTAAATTATAAGAATACAAAAATGTCCAAACTGCTATGATTCAGTTGTTATCTGCCCTTACCTAACGCATTCAAATTATGTCTCCACCTCCTTATACCATATTGGACTTAGTATTTTGAATACACATATTTTTGTGCAAAATAAATTGAGTATACTCTTAGCTTTCTAATGATATAAAAGAGGCTAGGGAATAAAATATATTTTATTTTTTCATGATAATAGCATTTAAACTTAAATATTGTCTTTCTAGGAATAAGCATAACGTAATATAAAATCATATTTTTTTATAAATCTACTGAAATATAAAAAATACGAGTGCACAAGACTGATATGCAATAACATTCAATTTCAATTATAGAGTAATGAAGATGATGAACTGGAAGGTTACAAACTGTGCTGTGTAGATGCTGTAGGCTTATGCAAGGAATTCTATAAGGTCCGCCCAGTAAACGATGGCTTGCTGTATGATCCACCCACAAGATGTATGGAAAATTTATCATTTTAAATTAAATTTAATTTAAGCTTAAAACATCTTCTGTTGCTTATGTTTTGAAAAACAATTACATGCTCAGACTGAAATATTGCACCACAATACAGGGTTCTAGGTGTTTTCATGCAACTTGCTTTCAGTATTAATTGTGGTATGTCCTACTTTTAGAAAATGTAATGGTATATTACTTGCTTTGTATTTTTGGATACCATATGATTTTAACCCGCAAACTTGTCTTTAAATTATGTTCAGCAAATTATTGAACTATTTTTTTGCATATATTTGATAACATAGATCAGTCTTACAGTTTGTTTAGTGAAAAATTGAAACCACAACTTAGCAACTAAATTGCGCTTGTAATATAAAGGCTTGTCAAATAAAGCAGTGGAAGCATTTCATTTGCATGCAAAAGCTATCTATTTTTCTTGATCCAAATTTCAGCTTGTTGGGTTTGGCTTTGAGTTATTAAAATTTTTAATTTATAACTACATATCATACCATGCTATTTTAAACACTTGCTTTGTCATTACAAGCTCATGTTACTCATCTTTACTCGTCAGAGAAACTTGTGCAAGCACTGTTCTATCTATTTTTATGAAGGCAAATTTTATATTATTTATGACCTTCAAGCGCACCTTTCTTAGAACAGAATATGGTTTTGCAATGTTCAACATTTTTTTAAAAATTACTTGTCCTTAACATTAATTTACTAGCTCATGTCTATCGAGCTGCTGTAGCGCTGAGATTAGTATAAATAAAAAAATGGATTGTCTGTTGAAAGAATTATGTAATTTAAAAAATTGCCTAAATTCTATACATATAATTTAGGGCCATGGTTTGGAGATCCTCATATTGTAACATCTGATGGCTTTTCATACACCTTTAATGGACTTGGTGAATATTTATTCACAAGGATTGGAGACAATGATACAATCATACAGGCCAGAACTGAAAGAGTCAAGTTGGAAGATGGTGGTAAGTACATTTAGATATAGTTATGATAAATTTCATAACTTAATGTATGAAACCCAAATTAACATATTAATTTATTACATATTAATTTATTACATGATGGTGATAATAAATAAGCTGTCGTACTTTAGGTCTGGGACAAGCTACATACTTCAGTGCAGTCTGCATAGCAGTATCTGGATTACCCAGAGTACAGATTCAGATCAACAAGTCTCCTCTTGGTGCAGGAGTAGCTAACACAACTCAGTTGATAATCAATGGTACAGTAGTGGATATCTCAGTAATTAAGGAAGATGCTAATGGAACTCAGACTATAGAAGGAGTAGATAGTAACATCATGTTTGAAAGAGATAATGTCAGCTTGACAGTTCTCTTCTACTCTGGTCTGGCTATAACCGCAGCTCCTGAAAATGTAAGCTAATGAGACTCTTTTCTTAGCTTAGAATGCTACAAATTTTGAAATTTAACATTTTTATTTGTAATATATTTGTCATGCTTGAATACTGCTTTATAACTTTCATTAGACTAAAATAAGATTATCTTTTTACTTAGGAAATGCTAACACTAACTCTCAGCTTGCCAGCAAGTTTCAAGGGTTCAACAGTTGGTTTGACTGGAGTGTTTGATGGAGATCAGGAAAATGATTTAACTTACTTGAATGGTACTGGACACATCTCTATTAACTCTACAGAAATGGAGTTATTTGATTGGGCGAGCACTTGTAAGTATTGTTCTGACTCCCGTCTGGTAACGCTGATACTTTTCAAATTATATTACCTAATCATGTGTCTGCAATGGTTTGTTGAATTTTAGTTGCTGTATCTGAAGAGGATTCTATCATGTATTATACTGAAGATGGAACTGACTGGTCAACTTATAACAACAATTCATTTGTACCCGTCTTCACTGATAACATTGATAACTGGGTGTGGTCTTCTGAGGAAGTCAAGACAGAAGCATACGAAACATGTGGAGATGATCATGCTTGCCTGTATGATGTATTTGTCACAGGAAACATTGAAGTTGGTAAAAGCAGTAAAAAGACAGCTGAAGACAGTGTTGCTGCAAATGAAGCTTTAAGTAAGTTCAAATTTTTAATATCGTGTAAACTTACAATTCTAGCTAATAAACTCAAAAACACATGTATGTTATAGTCATGCTTGCGAAAAAGACACTATGTTTTGTAGACAACTTCCCTCCAGAAATCTATTATGCTGTCTATTACGTAATGATAACACCAACTGGAGAATTTCACTACATGATTCACGTGAATGACACAAATGGCGACCCATTTACTGTTTCAGTAAATGTAGACAGCAGCATAGTAGTTGATGGTGGTCAAGTTAACATATCTGGTGTAATAGAAGATCTGGACAGCTTTTCTAACTTCACTGTGTCTGCAATGGTACACACTTTAAAAATTTATATTGTTTTTTATCAAATTGTAATTAGCTATAAAAAAGCTTACGCTAGTTTATAGCTTCCATCCCTGAGAAAAAACTCTGATGGAAGGGCTTTTTGTTGAATCGGCTAAGGACTTATTCAGAAGGGCACAAAAGCAATTATGACTGCACGCTTTTCCTAACATTACTTATGGCATTTGTTGGGTTCGAACCCATGACTTATTGCTATTAACAATAATGATTTTTAAATACTTATAATTTAGATTTTGTTGCAAACTGCTTTTTGTTTAGGATGACAAGAATGCTACTTCTAGTATAATTCCCCTGGCTATGATCTGCAAATGTGTAAATAATGGTACATGTGAACCCTTATCTGAGGATGAGATATTCTCTACAGAAACTGAGTAAGTTGTTGTAAACTTACATGTTCATATTTTTACTAGCTTTTTAATTTAATGTATGTTGAAAAAAAAAAGATCTAAGAGTGCTACAGAAGATTGAACTACAGTTGCTAATTAGTAAAATAAAGAACTTAGTAGCTTAGGCCACTGTCAATGTTATAGTTGTCAAGTAAAAATGTATCTGAAGCAATGGCTACATGTTTAATAGCTATATATTGCACACTCACCTCATTTTAAAGTACATGCATTACCCAAAAATATCACTTTGACTCTTTGTAAATTTCTATAAATTATCCCTGCATTCGTAAATAGGAAATGTTTAAATGACAATAGTTGTTTCACTTTCATATATTTATGATACACTTTCACAGCTCTGTGGTACTGGATTGTATCTGTCCCACTGGATATACAGGAGATACTTGTGATACAGATTTAGATGCATGTTCTCTGGTAGCTTCTCCCTGTTATCCATCAGTTCTGTGTGTAGATAGTCCACCACCAGCTGATCACACTGGATACACGTAAGTCTGTGTTGATATTATATCTGTAGGTTTCTCTTTTATCTTTATGTATCTCTAAACATCTAATAAATATTCATACTACTTACAGATGTGGAGACTGTCCACCTGGATACACAGGAGATGGTAAAACATGCACAGATATAGATGAATGTGAAGATGAAAGTAGTTGTGATCACATCTGTATCAACTCTCCAGGATCATATGTCTGTCTCTGTTCTAACGGTTATGAGCTTAATGAAGATGGAGCTACTTGTGATGGTAGTTTGATTGTGATGTTACGACATGTTTAAATCATTTTGCTTTCAAGTAAGATGCTTATAGACACACACACTCCAACACTCACACACAAAAAAGCACCTATTCTGTGCAATTGAGCTGTAAACCTGTTATCCTTTTTAGATATTAATGAATGTGAAATATCTGATCCCTGCCATAAAATTTGTGACAACACTGATGGATCATATACATGCAGTTGTCCTGAAAATATGGTTTTTAGCGATGACTTAATTAGTTGCGAACGTAAGTACTAAAAAACATATTTGGTTCCCTAATAGTAAGCGTTGATAGAAATAAAAATTGCTAGAAAATAAAAAAATAATTGACAATCTGCTGCTTTTTTCTTAAAGTTACAAGACCTACCTTATATAAGGTAAACTGAAACTAATTACTAAATCTGAAATAATTTTATATAATGTTTATATAACAGCCGCAAATCCATGTACTGAACCAAACAACTGTGATACTGACAATGGCTTGTGTAACGAAGTAAATGGAACAGAGGTGTGTTCATGTGTCAAAGGCTACACTCTAAATGATGATGGAAAAACATGTGATGAGACTGATGAGTGTGCTCTGGGAACAGATGCATGTTCTCAGACCTGTACAAATACAGATGGTGGATACAACTGTAGCTGTGCATCTGGTTATGTTCTTGACACTAATGGATTCACTTGCAATGGTTTGTGAGATGAAATTATATTTAGATTTCCTATCTGTCGTTTGCAACAAACTTGCTGCTGATATGAGTGACAAACAACTTTTTATACTATTTGTAGACATCAATGAATGTATTGAAGAGACCTTTGACTGTGATGATTCCTTTGATTGCTCTAACACAGCAGGTGGATATGAATGTGTCTGTGCAGCAAGTTTTGTAGAAGTCGATGGCGTGTGTTTAGGTAAGAATTGTGTGCACATGTATGAAGTCTGTTACAGTGTAACCTTTCAATCAATAACAGTAATTTCATAAAAATGTTTTTTTTTTAAATTATATTCATGCTGCATTGTGAATTTATGAGTTATTATTTAGAAATATGTGTAAATAATAGAGCTCACGCTAAATGTGTGCATAGACAAAATCAGACAATTAAACTTCATTTACTATTAATTGGACAAAAATTGTATGAAGCTCGGCAAAAAGCACCTGTGTTCAGTTGCTAAACTGATTTGCCTGGAGGCATGCTGTTTCAGTAGCTATATGTTTTAGTTGTTAACCCATCCAGTCCAGTAGCAGAAATTACTGGAAATGTTGACACAGAAGCTGAAGAAAATAATTTGAAGTTCTCTTTTGCTGGAGCAGATTCTGCTGAGGTAACCCCTATATTTCTACTCTTTGTTAATATTCAGCCTTAATGTCTTAAAATTGATGTCGTGACAATCAACTCTATAAATGAATAATTGGCTAAAAGATGTGCTAATTATTACTAAAAAATTTGTTTTTAATTAATAAAATTAAACAAACTTCAAACAATACTTATAAGTTATAACTATATAAAATAAATAACTCGTTATATTGTAGTACACTGTGGAAAAGGAGAAAACGGTCTTTGATACCTTATCTAAATTTGCAAATCTAAGATGCTCTGATATATCATGTGACTTTGTACTTGGATCTCAAGTAAAAAGAAGGTTAGACAATTATTTTAAAGTAAAAATAAATTTTACAAAATATAATTAGTTACAGTCAAATATTGCAATGAATTAATAAAGCTTTCAAAGATACTGCATGACTCTATGGTCTATATCACAGCATAGTTAAACATTTTGCTATCAATATTTGTTGACTAGTTGAGTTAGCTTGCTATTTCAACGTTAGCTGTGTTCTAAATTTAATTAACAGGAAACGAGCTACAATTGACTTGGTTACTTTTTACAAAGAGTACTTTTCAAGACTTCCAGGGTTCCCTAAATATGATGAGAATAATGATCTTCAAATAGGAATCTACGTGGAGGTACCAGGTGTTGGTTACCTCAGTCATCAACACTTACTGGAGGTCTTTGAAGATGCAGTAGACAACATTACCTCTGCTACTGGTATTAATATTATACACAGCAGTTTATCATATTATTATATGACCTGTATAAAGTGTTTGAAACTATATGTAACTGTTTTTATTTCTTATATGTTAGCCCAAAAGCTTTTTGAAAGTGCAATAACTGTGCAACATTTCTAATCATATTAGCCTTAGATTTATAAAATATAATTTACTTTTTTCTAGGCTTCGAAATTACCAACATTATTACACCAATGATAGTCTCTTCAACCACAATTCAAACGACTGAGGAGCAAGTTACAAGTTCCCCAGCTAACAAGATGCCATTGTACATTGGCATCGGTGTAACTGTCGGAATTCTCGCTATTGCTGCTGTTGCTACTGCCATAACCTGCATAATACTGAAATCTAAGTAAGATTTTATGTTCAATTTAAATACTTATGCAATATCTTAAACAAGCAGTGATTAATCTCATCTTTTGATTTGAAAATATGTTTGCAAGATTATTTGGTTGTTGAAATTCCCAAAACATACATAGGACTTGTTTTATTTAAATGTTATGTGCACACTTTGCATAAATTATAGTAAATGGAAGAAAAACAACCTGTTGACTTTGCACTAAAATGCTATTAAGAACAACATTATGCAAAACACAAGCCAAGCAGAAAACATTGACTTCAACATTTCTTGCAATAAATTTTCAAATTAATGGATCTTTTGTAATTTAATCTTTACTATTTTTGGTTAAAGCCATCTAAGATTTTGTGTCAAAACAAAAAGAGCAGTATGCTGCAAACTAGACACGGCCTGTTGTAATGGTGACAGCAAAAGCAATTGCTTCTTTGCTCTGTCTAGAAAGCTTTTGTAATAATATTTTGTTTATCCTGCAGTTGGATATGAAACTGGTTCTATGCAATAAAAACAATGTTTAGAAATAATACTAATATTGCAGGAAGAAAACAGGTCCCATGCACGTAGAGCTTACTTCTGAATCCTTGGCAACAGAGGACATTGAATGCCCACCAGTAGTCTACCCGGCTGGTGTGCATAGTTTAACCGCTACTACATTGCAGTGATTTCAGAAATTCTATTTTCAGTAAGCCATTTACAAGCTTATTTTAAGGTATTTATGTAATATTAGCACAACTATCTAGGTTTCCACTAGGTCCCCAGCTGTTCACATGTGTATTCAGTTCTCAGCTATATCTGCACTAAAAGCTATGATGTCATAACTCCAATAACAACAGAAGCACAATTCTACAATTTCAATGCCCTGGTGGTTTAGTCATCCAAATTGTTGTTTATAGCACACATGCATTTAGCCTCCAGTTTATTTTGAAAAGTTCTTCATATTTGCTCAAGTCAAGAAATTGTCAACCAACTTCATTGAATTTGAATCATAATTGAAAGTAACTTACAGCTATCTATTTATACCTGATTAAAATATGACTATTTCTAGAACAGTTTTAAACTATGGTTTTTACAAGACAAATATACGTACTTTAAGAATTGTATTATATTTTGCAGCATACTTGTTGACAAATGGCTCAAGAAAAAATTAGAATGACTCGTTGCATAAAATTTTGACTATGATTTGTTTCTTAACAATAGCTATATATTTTGTGATATGCTTCCTTATATATTTTTTTATTGCAAAACTGTAATTTTGGTTACTTTGGTGTTTTTTTATATAATAATTTAATTCAATTATTTTTAATTTACTAAAATATAATTTTCAACATAGTTTCTATAACTGTTACGGTTCAAAGAGTTCTGATATATACTACAGGTACAGGAGCACCTTCAGACTACTGCTTAGTTTAAATTGAAGATGACTATTAAGCTATATTATTATAGCTTTTTTTAATAAAACAAAGGCTTTCATACTGTGCTTGTAAAAAATAGACTGCATAATCATGTCGGAGGGTTCTGTTTTGAGAAAACAAAAATTATTAGAAAATCATTCAGCAACTTCAATTTTTTACTACTGGAATAATACATACGGGTATCGTTGCACAAGTCTATGCATGTATACTGTTCTGCTATATCATACTATTTATGTGTTTATGCTACAATGTAAAAATGCAGTTGAAATATTTTTAGTTTGAAACTTTTGTAAATATAAGTTTTAAGTTTACCTTAGGTAAAAAACAAGATTAGCTTAATTTTTGTCATACTGCATGGAGCTGTTGGTGTATTGTAAAATGGAGAAAATTTTTATGGTGTTTGATCATCAATATTGTGTGTAATTTATATATAAATCAAAAAGAATATAGTTTATATAGATACAAAAGGTTTTATAGCTTGAAAAAAACAGCTACAAAATACTAAAGCATAGCAAGCTATTATGAATAAAAAACTATTACTAGGTACATAATATAGCAAGTTGAAGCAGTATGTTCTAAAAATAATTGACATGCATTTTTAATTCATGCCTATCTCTGAAAACTATTATTTTTGCTGATTATTTAAGCTGATTACTGCAATTACAAAAATGACTGTTATAGTGATGGGAAATAGCTTTCTTTAATAGTTATGGCAAATAATGATTAAACTATGATAACCTTGATTATAACAAAAATCCATAGATATAACTAACAGATAAGCTTATATATATACACACCTGAGCAACTAATTACAATATGGCTAACCTCTCCAAACCACGTAAAAATTCATCTTTTAGTTTCCGGAAATTTTTTCACAAATCTTACAATAGCAATTTCAAGCTTTTTAGCAAATTCGGTTCTTTTCCTTTCATTGATTCTAATGTTTTGTTTACCTCCACCTGAACTCCACTCACATCTTTAAAGTGAATGTATCTGAAGCAAGGAAAGAGTAAGTTATTACAGGTTACAGACATTGTAAAATCTCAAGTTAGATACCTAGTGAATGTATAAAAACAATGCAGCAAGTTATTCAAACGTTTTGTTATTAAAATTATAAGACATAAAATTGGAACTATATTGTCAAAAACACAGATTAATTGTTTCTGAACTGCTGGATTTAGCCGAATCTCTTCTTGTTCTTCAAAAACAGCCTCATTCAAGTTTTTCTTTCTGAAATTTTATAGTATAGCTTGAAAATTCTGTATGTCTTAAACTAAATGCAGCCTATAATGGTTTGTTGTCTAGATTTCATATATTTTTGCTAATTTGATTAAAAATATTTTGATACTTTTTATACTAAACATTAATTACTCAAGCAAAAATCCCCAATGCGTTAAGGTACTAAAAATTATAGTGCTTGTTGAGTATGCATAACTATACAAATACAAATAGTTCATTTATGTTTATTATTAATCTCAAATAGAAACTAAAATCAGCTAAGAAATAAAATAGCTCAGCTGATATTGAGCGGTCATAGAAATTTAACTAAATATTGTTATAAGAGTGATCATAATATTTTATAGTTTCCAAGTATTAACTTTTACACATTGATGAAAATACTTAACTAATTAAACAATGTGAAGTATACTTGCTTTAGTTATTTTTATAAATACCAAGTTTGATTTTGTTATTCCTATAGAATTGCCATGATTATATATTCACTAAAATTTTCAAAAAGAGAATAGTAAAGCAAGAATATCTACCTTATTAAGTCAAAGTTACACCCCTAATGTAAGTTGGATGAAAACACCAATAAACTTTTATCAGGAAAGGCCACATGTAGTGTGCTCTTAGTTTTGAGCAACAGTTGTGAATGCAAATGGCAACTACTTTTTACATAAACAAATCTTAATTTTAATTGACCCGACCGGGATTTTTCAACTTTGAAGTGAATAACCAATGTAACAGCAATCAAAAGTAACACTCCTGCAGAAATTCCCGCTGCAATTGGTAACTCATCTGCTACTTTACTTCTTTCAGTATCATCTGAGCTTACAGTGCTGGTGGTTTGTTCCAATGACTCATCCTCAATAACAGTAATGTAAATTTCTGCAAAACAGCTTAATAGTATAATTACAATCAAGCATTTTGTAGCTAAAAAGTTGAGTAAATTAAATGCTTTAAAAAAGAATCAAATATATAAATAATATAAGTTTTTATATAACTATTGAAGCGTTACAACATAATTAATGATGAATTTAATTACCAACTGGGTTTGAAGTGTTTTTAGATACTTGGATCACAATTTCAAGAAGATCTGTGGCACTCAGATACCCATACTTTGTTACAAAGGCATAGAAAGTTAGTTGCTGTTTTCCATTATTCTTGTAGCCGACATGTCCTGGAGTTCTGGCGAAGCTTTCTTGATCAAATATAGCAGTTTTATTGGAATCGTCACTACAAAATATGAACACTTCAGCCATGGTCTAGTGACTACATAGAGCACGGGTTTATAATAAACACCATTGAACTATAACCTCTATAAATTATAGTTTCAGTTCAGTGGTAAACACAAAGGCAATTCCTATAGTAAAAGCCATTTCTGATGTTGGGAAGAGCATTTAGTCCTAAGTACTCATTTGCCACTATACAACCACGTTCTTAGCATGCTTGAAAAAACCCTTGCCCAAACTTGTAGTAAACCAGTACCCTAAAATTTTAAAGTAGGTTGAATAATTGAAAGAAATCGAAAGAAGTCTGTGCTCTAGATTAGAAATATTACAAATAATATTATGTTCTCAAAAAGTTGCCGTCTCTTAACTTCTTTTCAAACTGTGCCTATAACCATGTAGCAAGAAAATGAGTACCTAACTGTAAATTTATATCTTTGTTGTATATTAATACGTCATATTTTTTATTCGACACACACACACACACGCACGCACACACACATATATATTTATATATTATATATATATATATATATATATTTCTTTTTTATTTGACATATATGAATATATATATAACAGCACATGATAATATAAAATTTAATATACTAATCCTAATAAGTTCGTGAGAACAAAAACCAAACATTTCCTTTTCACGAAATAGCATATTACAAACTTTTATCCAAAACTTAGCTTAAATGTTGCAAACTTCTGCTGCACAATCTCTTAAGATGAAATGCAATAGCCAATTACACTGTTAGATCTGCATTGATGCATGTGGGTTTAGTTGGCAGCACATTATATTATGTATACTGTACCTTGTATAGTTAAAATGAGCTTCAGCTTGAATGAAGTGACAAGATTTGACAGAGCTGACTTCATTTCCCACATGGGCTAATGTCCTCTTTAGTAGAATTTCATCTCTCACAGGAAACTATCATTAAATCAAACACTAACTTTATATTTCGGCTACACAGCTGTTCTAAATCTTCAAAGTATGATATTGCATAAGCACTTTCAGTTGATAAAATATTTAAAAATTCTTGCAACTGAGGGATTACTTTTTAGAACTGAAAAAAAATTATTTATATATATGCTATATTTAACTTAAATGGCTATAATAAAATTCTACATCTTTTCTTGCTGTGTAATAATTGAAGGTGATGGCATTATTTTTAGCTTCCATTCTCACATATTCAGTAAGATTTGGTACAGAGCTTGAATCTTCCACAACTATGGATGTAATAAATTTAATATTTTTCTTTCTGCCCTAAAAGTTTGACAAGTTTACAAAATAACAAGAAAAGGCTAAAAAGTACTTTTGATTGATGAGTACAAACTATTTTATTTATAGACAGAGCTTATAAATTTATTATTGACAACTCTACAATGAGTTGTACAAATATCTCTAACAATTTCTTTCTTAAAAGTATTTGACATTAATAATGTATTTTATTACTAAAAATATGGAGGTGAGTTGATTTTACTTGGGGGCACTTTGAAAGTAAGTTTTTCATACACACATGGTCTTGTTGGTACTATAGATTAAAACAATCATAGATTAACAAGCTAACTTATCAATTCTTTTCTCTGAATGAAATTTCATCAACAAAATGCTGTTTGAATAAACTATGGATATATCTTTATTGCATCTAGTCTGGAGTGTTTCTAATAATCTACCTACCTACCTGCCTGCCCGCCTGCCCGCCTGCCCGCCTGCCCGCCTGCCCGCCTGCCCGCCTGCCCGCCTGCCCGCCTGCCCGCCTACCTACTTATCTACCTACCTACCTACCTACCTACCTACCTATCTACCTACCTACCTACCTACCTACCTACCTACCTACCTACCTACCTACCTACCTACCTACCTACCTACCTACCTACCTACCTACCTACCTACCTACCTACCTACCTACCTACCTACCTACCTACCTACCTACCTACCTACCTACCTACCTACCTACCTACCCACCTACCTACCTACCTACCTACCCACCTACCTAGCCACCTACTTTTTCTTTATAGCATCACTAATGGCCCCTGTCAGGATTCGAACTTTAGACTTTGTGTTTACTAAGCAAACGCTCTAACCACTGGGCCACAGCTGCTCCCAAGCTAGCACTCGCAAACACTTTTGGTACATATATAAATTAGGGATAGAGAATTTAAAGCACCCAGAAGCAATTATACATCAACCTTTAGCTCAAATTATAGCAAATACATAATTAGATAAAACACAGTTGGATGTTTGGAGTCACAGATTCATATTTTATTTATATACTTTGCGTAACATATATATTTTGACTTGATAGATTCCTATTCATAGAGCGTCGGGCCACACGATGCGAGTTTTTCTCATGCCAGTCGAATTTTATGAAAACCCGTCCCGAGAGCAACCTGCTACACACAATGCCTGTATCGTGAGTGTGGAAATTTATTCGCTAATGATCTTGAAGTGTAACCTTACTGCTTGCCTACAGACGTTTGTTTTTAAATCTACAACATCGGCAAAGCGACTTTAGACATTATAAAAGTGGAAATGCAAACTACATGAAACCGTTCTAATTCAGTTCGCTAAAAACTAAAATTCGAATTGAAATTAAAAAAGTGTACTCGCTAAACGGTAACCAGCCAATTAAATCAGCATACTACCTGTATGAAAACCTGAATATAACAGCCCATTTTTGGGCTAGATGGGTTAGCGGCTTTGTGTGGCCTTACGCTTACTATAATATGTAACAAATACAGAACCAACCCAATAGTGTCTATAAACAATGGAGTGGTGCAGGCTGTCACCATGTCTACATGCATAGTTGAATAAATCAATATCAAAATAAAACAGAATAATTGTTTGAAATTATATAAAGAAATTGAAATAATTGAATAACAAAATGTCGAATAAGCCTAACCAAAGTGAATAAACATCTTACGAAGGTGTGTTTGTATGAATGACTGAACTGTTATTAACAATGCTGAAAACTTATAATAACAAAGCGATCATAAATTTTAGTACAAAATTTGCTCACATGACGGAGTTGATTACATTTGAATCAATATTAACATAAAGCAAATTAATTGTTTGAAATTACATAAAAAAATTGAAATAAGAAAATAACAAAAGGTCAAATAATACTAACCAAAGTGAATAAACATCTCAGTAAGTATGTGCTTGTATGAACGCTTGTGCTGTAAAACAAAGCGATCATATTTTACTACAAAATGTGCTTGCATTTGAATCCTGTGGGGATGATAGTGAGGGAGGAAAAAAGCAAAGCCTTTTAAAACAGAAAGCTAACTAATAAAGGTAAGCAAGCAGTTAAGCTGTGACATATTGATAAGTTAACTTTCTAAGTTATCTTTGTGTTAGCAAAAAAACCAAATGAAATTTATTAGGAATCATAATAAATCCAACAAAACATAAACCGATAACTGTTGATCAATAAGAATGTCGTTTAAAGATGCTTGCAGTTTTGAGCAATGTGTGTAAAAAGTTGAACTGGTTGTTTAGCAGAATATTGTACTGCAAGAGTTTAACATTTGCATTCTCTACAAAAATTTAGTAATTTCTATATACAATCAACTCTAGACACACAAACTACTCAGCCATTCAAGCTGTGCACTGAAACTTTTCACAATTGGTGACTTCATCAGCACAGAACAAGGTTTTATTTGTTTTTTTTTCAGAGCTACTTTTTGGCATTAGTTGCAAGCTTAAAGATATTCAAGTTTATAGTTGTGTTCATGCAGTTGTGTTGTGGAAATTTAAGTGAGTTGCTAATTATCAATCATAAAAAATAATAGCCTATAGAGGAAAGGTGACTGTTGATGAATTCAAAGACGAATTATTGAGTATATGAAGGGTAAAAGATTAATTTTACATAAATATGTTCAGAGTATTCTTAAGCATATTTTGTGGTTTGTGAATTCCAGTGTTGAAGTTAAGGTAAATTTATAAAAAAGTCATATCATTTCTTGTTGATGCCAATTGTTTTTCAACTCCTGTTTAAAGATGCAGTTATACCTTTCTTTATGGCTTTGATAGAACTAGTTGTAACTTTCAAAAATAAGGACAAACTAGAGTTATGATCATGTTCATTGGCCACAATATATAGGAGAATAGAGCCGAGGAGTTCACAAGTCTCCCCACTTTGTATTTTTTTGTTATGTCAAACATCTCATCAGCTGTGAGTTTGCAAATGCGCTGAATAAAACTGCTTTTCTCTTAGAAAAAGTAACACAAGCTCATAAAATTATTTTGTAATGTCTCCAACACTTGTTTTGTTTATTTATATTAATTATTATTATATTACTCATGTTCCCTGTTATAACGTTTTTATCTGATGATTGTGACATGATCACATGAAAAAATAGTAAGAAAACCAATATTACACCAGTATGCTATCTGCCATATATATAAAAAAATGTATATATCAGTAAATGAAAATGTAAATGTAAATTTAAATGTAAATGCAAATGCAAATGTAAATGTAAATGTGCGTGCGGACGCATACGAAAACCCAAACACAAACGGAAACGTAAATGTGAATGTAAATGCATATGCAAACGTGTGTGTGTGTATTTTCAACGAAATAATATGTTTTATTCTTAAAATTAGGCTCTCTTTCTATCAAATGAAGTTGAAATAGGTTGCTAGATTCTGATTTCCGGTGGAAGATAAAACCACCGAAATGGAATATTTTTGAATTGCAGGTTTCGAGAAAAGAAAACTATGGAAACGTTCAGTAAATGCATGGCAGTGATGACCTTTTTATTGGTTACATCTGTTTCTATAACTAACTCTATTATAGTAACCACCACAATACCTACCAAAATACCTACCACAATACCTACTACAACACCGCATACCACAACACCTCATACCACAACACCGCATACCACAACGTCATATACCACAACACCATATACCACAACACCATATACTACAACACCACCTACCACAACACCACATACCACAACACCACAAACCACAACACCGCATACCACAACACCATATACCACAACACCACATACCACAACACCACATACCACAACACCATATACCACAACACCATATACTACACCACCATATACCACAACACCATATACCACAACACCATATACCACAACACCCCATACCACAACATCACATACCACAACACCACAAACCACAACACCATATACTACAACACCACCTACCACAACACCACCTACCACAACACCACATACCACAACACCACAAACCACAACACCGCATACCACAACATCATATACCACAACACCATATACTACAACACCACCTACCACAACACCACCATATACCACAACACCATATACCACAACACCATATACCACAACACCCCATACCACAACATCACATACCACAACACCACAAACCACAACACCGCATACCACAACATCATATACCACAACACCATATACTACAACACCACCTACCACAACACCACAAACCACAACACCATATACCACAACATCATATACCACAACACCATATACCACAACACCATATACTACACCACCATATACCACAACACCACATACCACAACACCACATACCACAACACCATATACCACAACACCATATACTACACCACCATATACCACAACACCCTTTACCACAACATCACATACCACAACACCACATACCACAACACTGTATACCACAACACCTCATCCCACAACACCATATACCACAACACCATATACCACAACACCCTATACCACAACACCATATACTACAACACCACCTACCACAACACCACATACCACAACACCACAAACCACAACACCATATACCACAACACCATATACTACAACACCACATACCACACCACCACATACCACAACACCATATACCACAACACCATATACTACAACACCACCTACCACAACACCACAAACCACAACACCATATACCACAACACCATATACTACAACACCACATACCACACCACCACATACCACAACACCTCATGCCACAACACCACATACCACAACACCGCATACCACAACATCATATACAACAACACCCCATACCACAACACCACATACCACAACACCGTATACCACAACACCATATGCCACAACACCATATACCACAACACCATATACCACAACACCCTATACCACAACACCATATACTACAACACCACCTACCACAACACCACCTACCACAACACCACAAACCACAACACCATATACCACAACACCCCATACCACAACATCACATACCACAACACCACAAACCACAACACCATATACTACAACACCACCTACCACAACACCACCATATACCACAACACCATATACCACAACACCATATACCACAACACCCCATACCACAACATCACATACCACAACACCACAAACCACAACACCGCATACCACAACATCATATACCACAACACCATATACTACAACACCACCTACCACAACACCACCTACCACAACACCACATACCACAACACCACAAACCACAACACCGCATACCACAACATCATATACCACAACACCATATACTACAACACCACCTACCACAACACCACCATATACCACAACACCATATACCACAACACCATATACCACAACACCCCATACCACAACATCACATACCACAACACCACAAACCACAACACCGCATACCACAACACCATATACCACAACACCCCATACCACAACATCACATACCACAACACCACAAACCACAACACCGCATACCACAACATCATATACCACAACACCATATACTACAACACCACCTACCACAACACCACAAACCACAACACCATATACCACAACATCATATACCACAACACCATATACCACAACACCATATACTACACCACCATATACCACAACACCACATACCACAACACCACATACCACAACACCATATACCACAACACCATATACTACACCACCATATACCACAACACCCTTTACCACAACATCACATACCACAACACCACATACCACAACACTGTATACCACAACACCTCATCCCACAACACCATATACCACAACACCATATACCATAACACCCTATACCACAACACCATATACTACAACACCACCTACCACAACACCACATACCACAACACCACAAACCACAACACCATATACCACAACACCATATACTACAACACCACATACCACACCACCACATACCACAACACCATATACCACAACACCATATACTACAACACCACCTACCACAACACCACAAACCACAACACCATATACCACAACACCATATACTACAACACCACATACCACACCACCACATACCACAACACCTCATGCCACAACACCACATACCACAACACCGCATACTACAACATCATATACAACAACACCCCATACCACAACACCACATACCACAACACCGTATACCACAACACCATATGCCACAACACCATATACCACAACACCATATACCACAACACCCTATACCACAACACCATATACTACAACACCACCTACCACAACACCACCTACCACAACACCACAAACCACAACACCATATACCACGACACTATATACCACAACACCCCATACCACAACATCACATACCACAACACCACAAACCACAACACCATATACTACAACACCACCTACCACAACACCACCATATACCACAACACCATATACCACAACACCATATACCACAACACCCCATACCACAACATCACATACCACAACACCACAAACCACAACACCGCATACCACAACATCATATACCACAACACCATATACTACAACACCACCTACCACAACACCACCTACCACAACACCACATACCACAACACCACAAACCACAACACCGCATACCACAACATCATATACCACAACACCATATACTACAACACCACCTACCACAACACCACCATATACCACAACACCATATACCACAACATCATATACCACAACACCATATACCACAACACCATATACTACACCACCATATACCACAACACCACATACCACAACACCACATACCACAACACCATATACCACAACACCATATACTACACCACCATATACCACAACACCCTTTACCACAACATCACATACCACAACACCACATACCACAACACTGTATACCACAACACCTCATCCCACAACACCATATACCACAACACCATATACCACAACACCCTATACCACAACACCATATACTACAACACCACCTACCACAACACCACATACCACAACACCACAAACCACAACACCATATACCACAACACCATATACTACAACACCACATACCACACCACCACATACCACAACACCATATACCACAACACCATATACTACAACACCACCTACCACAACACCACAAACCACAACACCATATACCACAACACCATATACTACAACACCACATACCACACCACCACATACCACAACACCTCATGCCACAACACCACATACCACAACACCGCATACCACAACATCATATACAACAACACCCCATACCACAACATCACATACCACAACACCGCATAATACAACATCAAATACCACAACACCATATACCACAGCAGCAACAACCGCAGCACCAACAACAGCAGTACCCACAACAGCAGTACCCACAACAGCAGTACCCACAACCGCAGCACCAACAACCGCAGCACCAACAACAGCAGCACCAACAACAGCAGTACCCACAACAGCAGTACCCACAACCGCAGCACCAACAACCGCAGCACCAACAACAGCAGCACCAACAACAGCAGCACTTACAACTGTAGCACCTACTACAGCAGTACCCACAACAGCAGTACCCACAACCGCAGCACCAACAACCGCAGCACCAACAACAGCAGCACCAACAACAGCAGCACCCACAACTGTAGCACCTACAACAGCAGTACCCACAACAGCAGCACCCACAACCGCAGTACCAACAACCGCAGCACCAAAAACCGCAGCAGCCACGACTGCAGCAGCACACACAACTGCAATGCCAATCACAGCATCTGCAACAACAGACCCAACAGACTTTTCAACTAGTAGCTTGTCAGCAACTAGCACTTCAGTGTCATCAGAAACTACTACAGCCAAGTCAGAGTGTTATGATAGAAAACTAACAACTGCATCCAGCGAAAACTCAGCAGGAAATCCAACTGAGACTCCTATTACTAATGGTAAATGTGTAGCAAGATTTTATATATTTTATGCATATAGTAGCGACAAATTGTGCATTGCCTACTGTGTTGTTCTTTTGACAATAAACATTAGAGCTAACTCTGTTTTAGCATCAAAAGCTTTCGATTTGCTGTACAACTGCATTTGTATGTTTAATTGCACGTATAACCTGGACATAAATGAGTAAATAATAAGGTAATCTCAATTGACCATATTATCTTCTAAGTGATGTCAATTTTTCTCCAAAAATTTATTTATGAAAACGTGGTGCAATAAGCTGATGAGTGTGCAATCTCATTACATGCAAATTGCTTTTATTTTAAATGATTCATACACTAGACTTACTATTCACCCTGTTTGTTATAATTTAGTATGTCATGCATTTACCGGTTTAATCAAGATCATCCCTAAATTTATTAGGAATTATGTCCATCATATAAATATAATACAGGTAGTCTGTAATTTCTTTATTTCTTGTGTTTTTAGATTTTTTGTATCCCTTTGGATCAAATGATGGTGACACAGTGAAATCATATGCAGATGATTCATGCTATTCAATTTATCATCCTGACTTCCCTATGTTTGGAAAGAAATACTCTAATATATATGTATGATTATTTTCCTATAATAATTAGAACTTAATTTTTTATGTTGCGCATAACCTACAAAACAGTTATATTTTGTGCATGTTGTATGACTAAAATTTGAGGTTTCTACTAAAATATTGTATGTTATCTCAAAAAGTATCACTTACGATATTCCTATAGAAATGAGAAACTAATTTGATGAAAACTAGCATTGCTAGCCAACATTTTTAACTTCTGTTGTAGTACAACTTGAAATAATTTTATAGTTGATGATTTTTCAGATAAATAGTAAATGACCATATTCTAGTTATTATAGCAGCTATAGCTCTATATTATATGTACATATATATATATATATATATATATATATATATATATATATATATATATATATATATATATATATATATATATATATATATATATATATATATATATATATATATATATATATATATGTGTGTGTGTGTGTGTGTGTGTGTCATCTACATAATTGTACTTAATATATATACATCTGTTAACTAGTATACGATATAGTTATACCTAATTTGTTGGTTATATTATAAAATAGAAAATATCGTATTTGCAAAGTAGTCTAACAAAAAGTGCTTAAAAAGCTTAAAACTAACAACGCTGCTAAACTACAACCATCAACTTTTTGAACCTCGGCATTGCACTTATTATTAATGTTATAGTTGCAAACTCCAGCTGCATGGTTAAACCTTATGCTAAAATGTAATTTAACATTTCAAGCATGCATGCAGTAGATACAGCAGATGCGGGAGCTGCTTTTTTAATAAGCTTATCAATACAATTTTGTATATATACTCATATGCATACTATAATGCTGTACATAAAAGCATTTAATTTATATCATGTAGAATCAATTTTAATTTAATCAATTAGTTTCTTTCTCGTAAACAGTTGCTAGTAAGTTTGCAAAATTTTTAAATAAAGTCCGACTTTAGTAATTATATTGAGGAATGATAAAATCTAGTTTTTCATCATGTAGTGAGTTGCATAATTATTTGTCTAACTTAAATTAAAAGTTTTTAAATAACTAGACAAGCTATGATACGTATAATTTATAAAATTTGTATGTTTAGAGTGTTCTGCTCTTACAATAATATGAAAAAGTCTGAAATTTTAGATCTGCAGCAATGGATTGATATCCTTCAAGTATCCCAATACAAGATACACTTCGTCTAGATTTCCTCAATTGTCTGCTCCAATCATCTCCCCTTACTGGAGAGATCTTGTCCTTGACAATCGCGGCCAACTGTACTACCGCGAGACAACTGAACCTGAACTCTTGAGAAAAATGTCTGCTGCCAGTGAGTATCTCGTCAGTATTTTTGTCAAAAGAGTTTTTCTACTATACAAGTTCATGTTTATAAATATTCATCAACAAACTAATGCCAAAAAACTTTGACTTTTCAACTGCTCTAAACAATATAACTTGTGTTCTATCAAATCTTGATGACTGTTATTTGTTGTGTTGAGACTCCATTGTAGCCCCCCCTTCATAGTGTAACTGAGTACAACGCTTTGTAGTTTGTCAGTTAGAGAACTGAGATTTCACAGTCAAGATTTTTAAAGCTGTACAATACTTATACTTTTAATGTGCACTTATAGTTGCATAATTATAGTGTAATATTACTTTAACTGAGGTATGCTGCCGAGGTGCCTGGTATGTTTTTTTGCAGAAAAATAGTTGCAGAAAAACTAAACATTTACATCATCATTTTTTATTACATTTATGAGTGTGACAAACAGTTTTTTAAATTTTCAGTAGTGAACGGAGGCAAGACAAAAGATGGTGCAAGTTTTGAGGCAGACTGGATGATGATAGCCACGTGGCACCAAGTTCGTTGGTATAGCAAGCCTGGCTCTACTAATCAGGTTTGCTGAAGTTATTTTGCTACTTAGCAAATTAAAAGCAGTAATGTTGGCTCACACTACAGCTTAAAGTGAGTTGCCATGACTGCTATTGAGCTATTTGTTAGTAAAGTTTAAACCACATGCCATTTTGAACACCTATACATGTATTATTCTAACAGGCAGTTGGTAAGAATTATAATCTAACTAATAAGAATGCAAGAAAACATGTTCTGATTTATAGGTAGAAAATGCAGGTAGCCAAACGCACTTGCAAATTAATTTCTATTTACTAGCGTAATTGAATCAATTTTTTTAAAGTTATTTTTTTAGACTTATTGACACAATTGAACCAAATTTACTGAAATAATTTATAGTCATAGTTACCAACAAATTATTAAATTATATAGTACGTATATATATTTACAATTACTATTTAGCTAGATTCTATGAAACAATATTATTTTTGAAAATCTTGTATTATTTCTTCTGAACTAAAAAAATGTAAGCATATAGCTGGCTAGCATAAGTGTGTGAAAAAAATAAAAACACTTGACACATCAACGTTGAGAGCACGAACAATGAAATAAGCTGAAAACAAACCAAATCCATCTAGAGATGTGGCAGTCTAAAATCAGACTACATCGGCATCATGAGTTATAGTAAACACTAACTTTTTGCTTAAGTGTGCAAAGAAGCATTAGTACAGATTTTAAAATAACATGGTGAGCAATAGTTTCAAGTTATTTAATTAGCACCATATTATGTGGCCATGTTTCCGAAACCATTAAAAATATTGCAAAACCTTTTGTGCTATGTATTATCAATATAATTTATTACATGATACAATTTAAAAACTTAAAAAGAAATTTACTATTGCATGGTAGTTTTATTGTTAAAAATGTTCTGTGTTGAGGGCATATATATGAACTTAAAACAGCAAATAGAATTTTGCAAGTCTTCAGAAAAATTTGCAAAGACATTGCATAAGAAATATATTAATTTACTTGCCAAGTTTATGCTAGCTATGTTACAGCGGAACACTTTTCAAGTTGTACTTGTTACTAACGGGACAGAAACATATGCCATGTTCAACTATGAAGAGCTGGATTTGACCAGAGGTAGCAGTGCTCAGGTAAATGGTCGACAGTGTTTTAAAGCGGCGGTCTTACAGAATTGCTAGTGTATGCATATGTTATATTACATTATGTTATAGGCATAAATCTCTATAGTAGCCAAATTAGTTGCATGCTAAGCTACACTAACCTTTAGTGATCATATATAGGCTATCATTTTTAGCATAGTTAAAATTCACAGTTCTACAAGTATATGAAGTAGTTATAGATGCCTGTCTAATACAAATGTCCACTATAATGTGTATGTATTATACAGATAGGCTACGATATGGGTGATAACAGCAACTACTATTCCCATGAATTAGCCTTCTCTGGTGAAGAATATAACATTGTGTGTGAGAGCAACATTGATATCCCTGGAAGATTTATATTTAATATGGGTAAGACGTGTTTATTATATGCACAAATATTTTAATTATGATGACTACCATTATGATCAAAACTGAATATTGCACCTTTACTGTACAACAGCTTTTTCACCATAAGGCTATTAAATTTAAATATATAATTACATATAGTACAACAAAGCTGTTAATTAGTCATATTAGAGGAATTTCCTAATTTCATAGCAATGTGCATGCAACATAAACTACATTAATTTAAAAGTTTGATATACTTTATAGGTGGGTCTCAAGAGAGAGACCCAGGTTCATGGAGTGAACCTACTGCTTGGTCCTCAACAAGATTGTACCCCTGGGGTGCTGAACAAGGAGATACAGATCTCATGAATGAGCCTGAAAATTGGTCCAAATATGGTCGCTGTACAGGTGTCTCATTGAATGGAAAAGCTGGAGCTTTGTTTTTTGATCAACGGCACTACAAGATAAACGTAATCTTTAGTTTAAGTTGTATCCTATAACATTAACCGCTATTTAGAATTTCTCTTAAAAACTTTATGAGATAAAAAACAACGATATAAGTAAAACAACACAGAACACTTACTTTAGATGATATACCAAACTTTGCATGCAGTTCCTCAAAACTTTAACCTGGAATAATAAATAACAAAAAATTAATTTTTTGCTAAACTGATGTCGCAATAAAAATTGTAAAGTTCTAAAAATAGAGCGTTGACATATATAAGAATGCATAATTTTTGCTTTTGCATTCTGCCAAACGTGAAAATTAATATTTTTTAGATTTGTAAAAATGGGATAATTAGCTTTAACATTGAATGGCTGCAATATTATCCCTGGAAATTTGGCACGAGCTGGTGGTATAATTCAAGATCCTTTTTCTCCCCATTTTGGGGACGATCTGATGAGGCTTCAATGAGTCTGTTAGCTGATGAATGGCCTGAGGCAAGGACTAGAGTGTACTATGGGGTGTATAAAAGAAATGTAGCTATGAGTGATGAAACAAGAATGGTCTTAGACAGAGCTCAGCTAGATGTAGAAGAGTCAGGTATTGCAACAATTTGCAAATTCTAAGTTATGAAACGAAAACTCTAAATTAGTAAATTTGCATTATGATAGTACATCATTGTTAGTTTGCTTTAATGGTTTAAATAAACAAAATAAAGTAATATATTGAATACTATATGATAATCAAAACAGTGCAAAATAAACAAGATTTAAATGGCTTTGCCTTAGAAATGTTTAACAAAAAATTAGTGGAGGTAAAATCAACTACCTTCTTAGGTATTATAATAGATTCACATCTTTCTTGGCAACAACATTGCAGCAAACTTTGTCAAAACCTAAGGCCCTTAGTAGGCTTGATAAGTAAATGTTCCCATCACCTACCTAGAAAAATTCTAATACAAATATATAACTCTTTTGTAAATTCTAAATTAACATATTGCCTAGAATCGTGGGGTAATGCAGCAAACATTTATCTTGAACCACTACATTTACTACAAAAGAAAATACTGAGAATTATATATAAAAAGCATCACCTTTCCCCATCTAAACCACTGTTTCTTAGTTCTTCAATCATGCCTATTCACACTCTACACAAATTCAAACTAATACTGCTCTCAAATAAACTTTACTATTCTCAACTAACACATCTCACACATAACTATCCCACAAGATTTTCAGAGTTCAGCCTACAAACTCCTCCATCATCAACTGCTGCAGGTCAACGAAGAGTGGAATTCCAATGTTCGTCGCTATGGAATAAATTGCCTAGTTCTATTCGTGCTGTGGGGAGGAAGGCTGGTTTCAAACTTGCCCCGAGAGACTATCTAATGGCAAATTTCCAGATAAAAAAATAATACTTTTTGAGTTGCTTATAAAACTTCCAAAAACCTAAACAAAAATCTTATATAACTGTCAACCATTCATGGCTCGGTGCCTCGACTAACTACAGTGCTATTGCGCCATAGGCCCTGTCATTTTGTTTATTTTTTCTCAATTAATTTTTTCCCTACTACGACAAAATAAAAACAAATAAACAAACAAACAAACAAACTATAGGATCACTTTTTTAGCAAAAAGTGATAAGCTTTGGAAAACTTGTTCTCTCCAACTTTTTGAGCCATTACTGTAATAATATTTATCTGCATATAATATTATTATACTTTCAACATTTGATTTACTATACTTAATATTACGATTTTTAGTTTCTCCTAAATTACTGTACTATAAACTTAATAAATAACTTAAACCTGCATGGGAGTAGTAAATAATATTATTAAATATAGTATGCAACCTAAATTTAAGTTATCTAGAATTACTATCATTATATTTTTGATCAGAATTGGTTTAATTTTAATTTTAGGAGAAGCTGTTGCTGATTTTAAACCAACCTGGGTTCTAGTTGTCACTTGGATAAATTTAGCTGCTGATGAAGGATGCAGATGGACTAGTATTTACAATAGACTGTACGGTTATTCCAATTATTATTGGTGGAATTCTCCTGATCACTGTAAAGAACAAGCATGGAATTTGAAGGTAAGAAAAAAATGACTGTTGAATTACTCGTATGTTTCAAAACAACTCAATGTAAGTGGAATATTATTTCTGAGCTAATATTTTGGGCTTATATTATATGCACATGGCAGAGAAGATAATTAAATAATTTGATTACCAAAGCAAAAGAAAGTTTTTGTGAGGATTTGAACAAAAAAGGCCAATAGTCTAATAAAAAAATGGCCTGTGTACATGCAGCTTTAGGTCATCACAATTTTTCTAATGCTGGTAAATTGTCTATTTCTTTGATTTCATGAGAAGGTGCACAGGATGTTGAATGGTTTATAGGCAATGACATTTTGTTTTACACAGCTTTAATTTAGGAAACCAAATATTTTTACATATGAACAGGAAGAGGTGCCATAAAAGTTATAGAAGAAGTTAGTTTCAAACAAAACATATACAGAGCTATTAAGTTTCAGTAAAATTTAGTAGTAAGAGAAAGCAACTCTAATTTAAGATGTTAATTAATCTAGTACCTCTCGTATTGTTGTAGTCTTGTGCATTACTAAACTGGGTCTTATTGCGTGCTAATAATTACTGCATGTTCATTGTGAGGTTATGTGAAGAATCAAACAAGTTGATCATAGAAACGAGAGAATTATATTTAAATAATTATATGCGAGTAAAAGTACGATACATAAACAAGAAAAATATACAAGAGTTAGAGTGATTACATATAGTTATCCTGATAGCTACTAGTACTGTTCAAGACTGACTGTGGGCGCCAGAAGGCGTTTCTTACAAATGAATGGTCGACCCTGATTGGTCGACCCTGATTGGTCAACACAAATTTCAGTAACTATTGAAATTGTTGCCAAAGTTTGTGTCTAGTACTGTCTGCAGTTACTGACGGTGCCGCCACATGTATTAAAAGGCACCGCATGTAAAGACGGCATGACTTGGAGTTGCCGTTCCTGACCATAATCTATTGAATTAAGTTTACCTAAAGACACTGGGGGTACACCTCCACATACCATTACACTAGTATCATATAGTCATTGTATGAGAATTAGCTATATCAACACGTGATGGCCAAGATGCTATTCAACAACAAAATGTTTTGTATTTTCAGTGTTGATTTGGAGACTGATGCCATCTTATTTATGTTTAATATTAGGATAAAATTAGTAGAGTTGTAGTTGACATGGCTGTTGTATTTTACGTATAAATAAGAGAAAAAGAGCAAAGCAAGTAGAAAAGTATTGTGGTTAATATAATAAAGTATTCATACAGAGAGAAGACAATTACTAGTATAGTTATTTATTAGTAAATGTTTATTGTCATAACAGCAAAAGATTGTATCCTATCAACACCCGGCTCTTTGTTAGTGAGAGTTATGCTCATGTGGCATTTGAAAGTTAGTATAAAAAGCGAGTAGAATTTAACGATGTTCTTCAAGTTTACTATTTATTTCTAAAATTATAATTGCAAATAGACTTACAATTAAACATACTAAAAGAAATTACTAGGGTAAAATTAACAGAAAAGCATAGGCATCTCATTTATGCTTTTGCTAGGTGAATCACTTCCAAGCTGTATTCATCACAAATGGTGTTCACTCATTTATCAAATACAATTATCCAGAGGATGGAATCAACTGGGCATACCCAGGTAAATTAATATTATATAAACACAGAAATCAGTGTGATGTTTTTGAATACAAAATATCTGTTTTAAACTAATCGTTTTCATCAACTAGCTACTGCTACACATTTAAACATGGATCTATTTTTCGGGTATATTCAAAATTGGCATTTCAGAATTACAAAAATCATAACTAAGGAGAGAAGAGTGCGGAATATTACTGTTGCCTGTGTGTTGTAAAGGTTGCAATTAAGTGAATCCTTGATATTTCAGTAGTTAAGTTTACTTCTCATAGAATCTAAATTCTAAACCTTCAATATGTTGTGCTGCATTTCTTATAAAGTTTTTATTTGTATAATACTTGAGTACTTGTAAAACTAAACAGCTTTCCCCTAAAAATGATGAAAGAGGCATGTTTCATTGATCCTATTTTATGCTTATGGTCAAGTTTAGTTAAGAATTTTGAAGCAACTTTAGTTGAATCACTTAAATCTTAGTGGAATACTACTACTTTATTGTAGTTGCACTGTCATTTAAGTATATTTATTCCATATTGTCAATCACTTTGTAGTTTTACAATGACGATTAGTAAAAAACACATTAGTGAATAGTTTAATAGAAACTTATTTATTTTCTGTAAGAGCATTTGCATTATATGCAATATTTACCTTGTTATCTTTAAAAAAAACATATTGCTTTTTGTAAAGTGGTTAATCACAATTTATTGAATAAGTAAATTCTTTTCACTATAGGAGTGACAGAATTGTCAACAAACGCTGTTCAAAGTAGTGCAGCCTACTTGTCTGGAGTAGCAGTGGGAGGATCTCAGTCTATGCTTGCTAATGGCAGCACCGTGTCAAAGAATTTGCCTAGAAGTGGTTCACTTGGAGTCATTAACATTGATGACCAACCTGGAAATATGAATGGTATGCTCAAAATATTATATTTTCTACCTTAATTGGATGTCCTTACCAAGAGAGGTTGAAAGTTTTGGTAAAAGTAAACATGCAGATGAGTACAATAAATGAATAAGCTCTATAACATTTTTTTGTGATTGGATGACAGACAACCGGATTGGAGAGTGGCTGTTTAGAGTAGAGAATTCTGAAGGAACAGAAGATGCCAGAGTTAAATGTCTAGACTGGGTAGCTGGACAGAAGGAACAGGTTTATGATGCATTTAACCAGAGATCACATTGTCCACGGACTGAGTGGCAGGCATGGCTCGATCGTAGGCAAGTTAACTGGAGGCATATAAGCAATGCCTGTAATAACTATGATTCTTTCCTACTATAGGAGCATTAGCTTGGAGTAACTAAATATTTATTATTTTCTGCAGTTTCCGATGGTATTATGGAGAGCGTAGAACCTACTATGGAAACTGGTGTTATCAAACAGCAGTGTCTGAACTTTCTACTGGTTTGAGTCAGCGCTGTTGCTACAGTTCGTTTTCCGGGTCTCTTATAACTCACTTCCCTTATCATGGACATGTAACTAATGTTGTAAGTATAATTCCCCGCTTTACAATTTCACAGGAAGTGTGCCATATATCATAACTATGATTGCCAAATGATATAATGCATGCAATTTTATCAAACTTATATAGTTTAAAAGTTATATGTTACCTAGAACTTCTTTTTCCTACCTAGAAACTTTTAGACCCACAATTTTATCAAGCACAAACCTTGTATATTATAAACAATAATTCTAAATTATAAGAATACAAAAATGTCCAAACTGCTATGATTCAGTTATTATCTGCCCTTACCTAACGCATTCAAATTATGTCTCCACCTCCTTATACCATATTGAACTTAGTATTTTGAATACACATATTTGTGTGCAAAATAAATTGAGTAAATTTCAAGCTTTCTAATAATATAAAGGAGGCTAGGGAATAAAAGATATTTTATGTTTTCATGATAATAGCATTTAAACTGAAAATATTGTCTTTCTAGGAATAAGCATAACGTAATATAAAATAACATTTTTTTTATAAATCTCTTGAAATATAAAAAATATGAGTGCACAAGACTGATATGCAATAATATTCAATTTCAATTATAGGGTAATGAAGACGATGAACTGGAAGGTTACAAACTGTGCTGTGTAGATGCTGTAGGCTTATGCAAGGAATTCTATAAGGTCCGCCCAGTTAACGATGGCTTGCTGTATGATCCACCCACAAGATGTATGAAAAATTTATTATTCTAAATTAAATTTAATTTAAGCTTAAAACATCTTCTGTTGCTTATGTTTTTGAAAAACAATTACATGCTTAGACTGAAATATTGCACCACAATACAGGATTCCAGGTGTTTTCATGCAACTTGCTTTTAGTAATAATTGTGGTATGTCCTACTTCTAGAAAATGTAATGGTATATTACTTGCTTTGTATTTTTGGATACCATATGATTTTAACCCGCAAACCTGTCTTTAAATTATGTTCAGCAAATTATTGAACTATTTTTTTACATATATTTGATAACATAGATCAGTCTTACAGTTTGTTTAGTAAAAAATTGAAACCACAACTTAGCAACTAAATTGCACTTGTAATATAAATGCTTGTCAAATAAAGCAGTGAAAGCATTTTACTTGCATGCAAAAGCTATCTATTTTTCTTGATCAAAATTTCAGCTTGTTGGCTTTGGCTTTGAAATATTAAATTTTTTAATTTATCACTACATATCATACCATGTTATTTTAAACACTTGCTTTGTCATTACAAGCTCATGTTACTCATCTTTACTCGTCAGAGAAACTTGTGCAAGCACTGTTCTATCTATTTTTATGAAGGCAAATTTTATATTATTTATGACCTTCAAGCGCACCTTTCTTAGAACAGAATATGGTTTTGCAATGTTCAACATTTTTTTTAAAATTACTTGTCCTTAACATTAATTTACTAGCTCATGTCTATCGAGCTGCTGTAGCGCTGAGATTAGTATAAATAAAAAAATGGATTGTCTGTTGAAAGAATTATGTAATTTAAAAAATTGCCTAAATTCTATACATATAATTTAGGGCCATGGTTTGGAGATCCTCATATTGTAACATCTGATGGCTTTTCATACACCTTTAATGGACTTGGTGAATATTTATTCACAAGGATTGGAGACAATGATACAATCATTCAGGCCAGAACTGAAAGAGTCAAGTTGGAAGATGGTAGTAAGTACATTTAGATATATAGTTATGATGAATTTCATAACTTAATGTATGAAACCCAAATTAACATATTAATTTATTACATATTAATTTATTACATGATGGTGATAATAAATAAGCTGTCGTACTTTAGGTCTGGGACAAGCTACATACTTCAGTGCAGTCTGCATAGCAGTATCTGGATTACCCAGAGTACAGATTCAGATCAACAAGTCTCCTCTTGGTGCAGGGGTAGCTAACACAACTCAGTTGATAATCAATGGTACAGTAGTGGATATCTCAGTAATTAAGGAAGATGCTAATGGAACTCAGACTATAGAAGGAGTAGATAGTAACATCATGTTTGAAAGAGATAATGTCAGCTTGACAGTTCTCTTCTACTCTGGTCTGGCTATAACCGCAGCTCCTGAAAATGTAAGCTAATGAGACTCTTTTCTTAGCTTAGAATGCTACAAATTTTGAAATTTAACTTTTTTATTTGTAATATATTTGTCATGCTTGAATACTGCTTTATAACTTTCATTAGACTAAAATAAGATTATCTTTTTACTTAGGAAATGCTGACACTAACTCTCAGCTTGCCAGCAAGTTTCAAGGGTTCAACAGTTGGTTTGACTGGAGTGTTTGATGGAGATCAGGAAAATGATTTAACTTACTTGAATAGTACTGGACACATCTCTATTAACTCTACAGAAATAGAGTTATTTGATTGGGCGAGCACTTGTAAGTATTGTTCTGACTCCTGTCTGGTAACGCTGATACTTTTCATCAAATTATATTACCCTATTATGTGTCTACAATGGGTTGTTGCATTGCAGTTGCTGTATCTGAAGAGGATTCCATCATGTATTATACTGAAGATGGAACTGACTGGTCAACTTATAACAACAATTCATTTGTACCCGTCTTCACTGATAATATTGATAACTGGGTGTGGTCTTCTGAGGAAGTCAAGACAGAAGCATACGAAACATGTGGAGATGATCATGCTTGCCTGTATGATGTATTTGTCACAGGAAACATTGAAGTTGGTAAAAGCAGTAAAAAGACAGCTGAAGACAGTGTTGCTGCAAATGAAGCTTTAAGTAAGTTCAAATTTTTAATATTGTGTAAAATTACAATTCTAGCTAATAAACTCAAAAACACATGTATGTTATATCCATGCTTGCGAAAAAGACACTATGTTTTGTAGACAACTTCCCTCCAGAAATCTATTATGCTGTCAATTACGTAATGATAACACCAACTGGAGAGTTTCACTACATGATTCACGTGAATGACACAAATGGCGACCCATTTACTGTTTCAGTAAATGTAGACAGCAGCATAGTAGTTGATGGTGGTCAAGTTAACATATCTGGTGTAATAGAAGATCTGGACAGCTTTTCTAACTTCACTGTGTCTGCAATGGTACACACTTTAAAAATTTATATTGTTTTTTTATCTAATTGTAATTATCTATAAAAAAGCTTACGCTAGTTTATAGCTTCCATCCCTGAGAAAAAACCCTGATGGAAGGGCTTTTTGTTGAATCGGCTAAGGACTTATTCAGAAGGGCACAAAAGCAATTATGACTGCACGCTTTTCCTAACATTACTTATGGCATTTGTTGGGTTCGAACCCATAACTTATTGCTATTAACAATAATGATTTTTAAATACTTATAATTTTGATTTTGTTGCAAACTGCTTTTTGTTTAGGATGACAAGAATGCTACTTCTAGTATAACTCCCCTAGCTATGATCTGCAAATGTGTAAACAATGGTACATGTGAACCCTTATCTGAGGATGAGATATTCTCTACAGAAACTGAGTAAGTTGTTGTAAACTTACATGTTCATATTTTTACTTGCTTTTTAATTTAATGCGTGTTGAAAAATAAAAAGATCTAAGAATGCTACAGAAGATTAAACTATACAGCTGCTAATTGGTAAAATAAAGAACTTAGTAGCGTAGGCCACTCCCCACTAACAATTTACATTGATATGACGTTGTATAAACGTTGGAAAAAACGTTTATTAAATGTTTAAATGTCGACACATTTTTGTACTATATACAACGTTTGAAACAAACGTTTATCGCAAAACGTTTTACCAACCTTTCATAAACGTTGCGTTGCATAACGTTGTGTAGATGTTTTCCATACAACGTTGGTGGAAGGTTGCGATCCAACATTGCTTAAATGTTTAAATTTAAATGTATCTCTTTGTCTCACACAACGTTTAGGCAACAACGTTTTCTGCAAACCATTTTACCAACGTTTCATAAACAAGTCATACAAACGTTGCCATAACATTTCTTCGGCAACGTTTTTATAATGTTGCAGAACAAGCGTTATCTAGATGTTGAAATGTAGACGTTATTTAGCTTTTTTATCTACAACGTTCTATAAACAACTTTTCATAAATGTTATTATAATGTTGTATAAACTCTATGCAGCATTGCAAATTTAGGTTATTATAATTATTTGGCAAGGTTTACATAACCATTGCTATATGAAAGTATATATAGCAGTATAATATATACAAGTGGAAGTTTTATATTGTGTATTGATAACTTTATTGTTTAAAAGTGAAGAGCAATGATTACAAAAAATAATTGTTACTAAAAAAACATGTGCAACCTAATATAAAGACTTATTTGTCAATTTAAATGAGCTAAAATAAATTACATATAAAAAAATGTGGCTAATAAGTAGATAAATAAATTCATATTGAAGCTAATGCAAAAATTATAGATAGCAACAGGTCATAAGAAATACACAAAAAATTTAAGCAGCCAAAAAAGTAAAGCTAATTTACAAATGTTGATTCAAAACATAGCTATTTAGTAAAGTCAACAAAGAAAACATTTCTGTATATAAGCAAGTAAACAGAATAATACAAATTATCATTTTAGAACGTTAATCCCTTTATATCCAAAGCTGAACATTAGCAATGAGCTTTATTTACGCTTTGGAGATTTAAAGTTATTTTAGCTTTCTAATTATTAAGCTTCATCTAAAATTAAGGTCCAACTGAATGTTACAGATTAGGCTTCTGAAGACTGTGAATTCAGTCTGCTCATTCTTTTCCTCAAAATATATATTTAAAGCTTCAAAGTCTTGCTGCTCTTTACAGTAAGATGGTGACCACCTACAAAGCAACAAGAATACTGACTAGAAACAAAAAAACATTCAATGTAAATGTATATATAAACTGTGGTAAAATGAAGTCGTGTTTAAGAATATGTTGTGAAAATGGATGGGCAAATTCAAATTTTCGTATATTTTTCTATAAAGATGACAAAAAATTTGATATATTCCTAAATGGGTAAGCAACTTCGACCTTATGTGCATTTCCCTATAAAATGACAAAACAAGGGTGATCAGAAATAGGTGACAACTTCAAGTTTATGTAAGTTTTGCTATAAAGATCGCAAACAAGACAGTTCTTAAAATGGGCAGGCAACTTCAATTTTACTTAGATTTTATTATGAAAATGACTAACAAGAAATTGTTGGAAAATGGGTGGACAACTTCAATTTTATGTACATTTCACCATAAAATAATATGACAAACAAGAAAGTTGGTAATTGATTGGCCAACTCCAATTGTATTTACATTTCACTATAAACAACTAGCAAAAAAGTTAAATGGGTGGGCAACTTCAATTTCATGTACATATTACTATGAAAATGACTAACAGAACATTGGAAAATGGGTAGACAACTTCAAGTTTATGAACATTTTGCCATAAATATGACAAACAATAAAATTAGGAAATGGGTGGGCAACTTCAAGATTGTGTACATCTCACCATAAAATAATATGACAAACAAGAAAGTTGGTAATTGACTGGCCAACTTCAATTGTATTTACATTTCACTATAAACATAACTAGCAAAAAAGTTTAAATGGGTGGGCAACTTCAATTTCATGTACATATTACTATGAAAATGACTAACAGAACATTGGAAAATGGGTGAGCAACTTCAAGTTTATGAACATTTTGCCATAGATGAATGCAAGCAATAAAATTAGAAAATGGGTGGGCAACTTCAAGTTTATGTACATTTCACTATTAAAGTGACTAACAGAAAGTTGGAAAATGGGTAGGCAACTTCAATTTTATGTACATTTAACTATTCAGATGGCAAATAAGGGTGTTCAGAAATTGGTGGACAACTTCAGTTTTATGTATATTTCACTATAAAGATGGCAAGCAAGACTGTTTAGATATTGGTGGGTAGCTTCAATTTAATGTACAATTCACTATAAACATGACTAGCAAGAATGTTTTTAATATGGGTGAGCAACTTTAACTCTATGTATATTTCACTGTCATGATGGCAAACAAGACTGTTCAGATATTGGTCGGTATTTTTAATTATTTTACATTTCACTATAAATATAAAAAATATTTTTCAGAGATTGTGGGTACCTTCAATTTAATATAAATTTTGTATACATTTAACTATAAAAATGACTAACAATAGTGTTTGGAATTGGGTGTGCAATCTTGACTTTATGCTAGTTTTACTAAAAAGATGACTAACAAAACAGTTGGAACATAGGTAGGCAACTTCACCTACATTTTGCTATAATGATTATTAACAATAATGTCTGATCATAGGTGGGCGACCTCATCTTCATACATACTGTTTTATAAAGATGACTAATAATTGGAAACTTGTGAAAATAGGTGGGCAACTTTTAATTCATGCACATTTTACTATAAAAATGACCAACAAGAAAATGGGGAAATGGGTAAGCAACTTCCAGTTCAATTCCAATAACTTACTTTAAACTGCTAAATATTACACTTTTCAAAAAATTATTGATATAATGACCTAACTTTGTATATAATATTATCAGTGCATAACTTATTTATTTTTATTTATAAACTGAAACTTTAAACTTTTTTAAAAAGTTTGGTCAATATTATAAGGCAAGAGGTGATGTATTAAATACTCCTTTCAAACATTACAAGCTTCAAATAATCAGAGTTGTGCTCACCAACCTATCAATAAGTTCACATAGTGGCACCTGTGCATTCCCTTATATACAGTGTGTAAATTACAGATAACTTCATTGGTATGACCATAAATTTACCCGAATAGCCAAGTACATGGAAATAGCTGAACTCCTAACATTCAATGTAAGCAAGGTATAGATAGGTTCTTCTTGATGCACAGCCTGGGTAATTTTCTTATCAAGTAATCACAGGTGTGAGAATGGCTCAAGGGAAATTATTATTTTTAGCCTACAAATAATAAAATATGCACAGATTAAACTAATAATTAAAATAGGTTTTAACAAACTATTTTCTGGCAAAATGGGAATATTTTGGAAAAAACTATAATGGTATAGGTTGAAGGAGTTAGGTGCAAAATGCATAACTATGTTCATGAAAACATTAATTATGCATGTGTACAGTATTCGAGCTATAAAATTTCTATATTATATAAACTACTTGCTTGGAGCAAAATCAGCAACTTGGAATAATTTGAGGAATAAAATTTATGGAGATGATTAAACAATTTCAATTTGATGTAGGTTATACTGTCATTTTAATTAACCTTCTTCAAATTTTATCAGTGACTTTGGCTCCAAGTCGCAAATTTAATATTTCAGTAATTAAAAAATAAATACCAATTATACACACAAAGTTAAATAAAATTCAAATTCAAGTTTTTTTCTCTAAAATTATCTAGTAACTATTAATTTGTTCACAGCTATGCTGATTGCATGTATTAATCACTGTGTCGTGACATTCATGCATGAACGGATATAATCTACACGCACATACTGCTTGTTTTATAATAAACACAATATGAAATATAATCTGAGTTATTCTAGAAAGAATTAGCAGTAATTTGGAGTTATTTATCCAATAAAGCTTTATAAAGTGGGTACGAAACTTTTAATTTATGTATGATCTACTAACCACTATGCCATAACTTGATGATTTTTGTTCAATTAAACAGAATTGCATTGTCAAAGAAAAGGTGCAACCTGCATATCTAGATAAAAGCATGAAAGATTGCCTTTAGTATGTATGTTCAAACAATGAATTAGTATACATAACATTTGATTAAATCAAAAACTATAACGAAGTTGTTATTTAAGGCGATTTTAAAGAGTAAGTAGGCAACCAAAATTTATTGCAAATTTTACTGTAATGATGACCAGCACAAATGTTGCGAAGAAAGTAGGAAACTTCAATTCAAAATAGGTAATCATGCACTCTGTCTAATGAAACTGGCACAGGCTATAAAAGGGCATAGGTAATAACTAATAATGGCACAAGTAATTTAATGGAAAAATGAAATATTACAGTAATAAAGTGCCTTGATGATCAATTTAAACATGTAAAATTTTCAATCAACTCGAAAATTATTTTACAATAACCTATGAGAAAAAAAGCAAAGCACTATTTTTCAATAGTTGCCTTTAAAACTTAAAAGACTGTATTCATAATGATTATTTATAGATTGCAAGCAATCTAAGCATTGTGCCTACCTTTACCAACATTACAAGAATAATATGGTTGGGAGTTGTGCTCACCATTTAATCAAACATGGTGGAACTTGTGCATTTCACAAATTTACAGTATGTGCATAATTGGTACTATTACAAATTACCTTCTTAGCCAAATTATACTTGGAAATTGCTGAAATCCTATCTATCCGCCTATGCAGTTCTAGTTGATGCCGAGCCTAGATATTTTTTATTAGCTTCAAGTAGTCACAGGTGTGATAATAGCCTGAAGAAACTTCATACTTGTTTGCCTGCAAATAATATACACATTTAATAGACTGCAACAAACGTTTTATTGAACAAAAAGCAACAATCTTTTGAAAAGACTCTGTACTTAAATATAGTTGCTTATGAAAGAGATTCAAGATGCTTGTACATTCATGAAATAAATAAAAATCATCACCATGTGCATTGTATCTGTGCTACGTTGATTCCACGTCATATAAAATACTTGCATAATGAATAGAATTAGCACTTTATAGTGTTCACTTAGCATCCTTCTTTCCAACTTCAGAGTCAGATTGCTTTTCCATATTAGAGTAATCAATATAACCAAAGTAGTAAAAAGGATTATCTGAAAAGAAAAATTTGTGAACTTACAAATATGAAATAATAAGATAATAATATATATTGATATTAACATAGACTATAAAGTTTAATTAAAACGAACTTTATTCTGATTAAAAAACAAATTTTGCAAATAAGTTGCTTTTAAAAATTAATGTAGGAATATATACATTAGATTAGCAATAACTTGACATTACATTTATTTAAGACATAAGTTTACAAACATTTTCAATTTATCATCTATAATACAATTATTATTTTTAATATTATTATTAACTCTAAAGTTTAAAAGTTTACAATTAAATTCAACATGGGAGATGCGAGACCTCTAGTTTTAAATTAAAAACTACTGAGACAATGAAATTAAATATATCTATAGTTCTACTGGTCTAACTTTAAGTTACACCTCTTATAGTAGTACTAGTAGTACTAGGATGATAAATTAACGTTTAACTTAAAACTATAGTCTCACTGATCATAGTGTTAGTTAAAAGATAAACTTGAGTATATATAATATTAATTCTTCATTATTATTATAATGTTCTATTAAGTTGCGCCTGATAACTTATTACATTTGTAAGTGATACCAAATATATGTTTAGTGGTCTAACCTGTATTTTGGCGAATCTCCATGTTTTTCAGATCTTTAAATAAACCCCTGTGGAAGGGCAGTTCGAAAGTCTTTCTACAACCAGCTATTAAAGAAAGTGTATTATTAGCTTGCATTAAAAGCTCTGTATAGCCTGAAATAATGGCTTGTTGTATGTAATCCTTTCAGTGAAAGCTATTCCTTTTATGCAAAATTTGCTTTATTTGTGCACCTAAGTAACTTCTTACGAGTACACTGTGCATTGAAATAATTTCTTTGTTCAAATACCCATTGTACACCTAGCTTATAATTTATAGCCAGTATACAGATTATACACTGTATACACTAACATTTAAGCTATGAGCAAGTTTCAGAATATGGTATCATATTTTCAGGATCAAATAAGTGCATGGCGCAAATTCATGGTTATGTGCTGGTTATTTGGAGAAGTTTAGAAGAAATGTTGCCAATTAAGAATATGTTTAACTTTAATATTGCAAATTACCAGATGCCTAAAGTCTTGAAATTTTAGTATTTTGCATCAAACTTAAGCAAAAATTTTATGCTCTAACAAAATAACCACATATACCCCATTCTAACATTGCAAAGACAGATGTTACCAAGTTGATACATGAATTGTGCCAGCAGCTTAAACCAAAATAGAATATTAATATTATTTGATGGGTGTACATAAATTATGTTGATAACTAAACAATTTTTTAAAAATTGGCTCAAAACTGTTGGTTTTACACAATTTTTTATGTACACACAGTATGTGAATCACACCAATAGTGAGTCAAACTGATTTAATAGACTAATTATTCCAATTTGTTGGCAATTTTTGAGATAAAGTTGAAATGTAATTTTTAATGATTGGCTTGTTTATAAAGTCACAGTTTATTTTAATGATGTCAAAATATACAACTTTATTTCATTATCTCACCGTATAAAATTCCAAAATTTCTATTGAAAACTGCATGCATCTAAAAATAGCTGAGTAACTGATTCTACTAGGGCATTATTTAAATTTACTTATTTGAATTTATGTCTTAACTCTTCCCAGATCACAGATACATGTATTATGTCTTTTTAAACTTTTTTATTCACAGGTTAATTGAGCGAGTACGCCCAGTAAATGTACAAACGATACCGCCTATGTTAAAGTTTTAGCTTTAGGCCAAATTACCCCAAGATTTATATAAGCAATGTTAAAAATGCACCTCAGTAGTTTATAGATCATTATAGACAATAAATCTGAATAAATGAAAAGCTACAAAGCCAGCTAATAACTTTTAATTCAATACCAGAATACTAAAATTAGCAGTACATTTTGCATTGTTTTTATAACTTAAAAGAGTTAGCTATTTGGCAGCCTTGTGACGATGCAGCCTTGTAGAATAAAGCGCAATGACTTTGAAAAGTTAAAAGGTTAAATGAATCATAAGTAAATTTGCTAATAATTGAAAGAAATAATGTCTGGACTGTTATTATGAACTATATAGCATTGAATGGGTTCAATAACAGGGTTGATTTGGAAACTTTATAACACCAAGATTTATAAAAGTACTCTTTGATCATTAGCTCAGTCTTAATACATCAATGGATCTCTTGAAAAATTTTTCATCAAATAATATATTTGTAATTTACCGGTATATGTTGTACAACTAAAATAATGGAAATTCATTTAAAATTGTGTTTGGCAAAATATACAGTACTTCTGTTAGGTTAGCATATGATTATCACATACAATAGATACCTTTTTATGTATGGCTCACAAATATAATGCTATATAACAATGCTAGCTAAAAAAGTATGATTTATCAACTTTTATTCAGTTGTAAAGTTAGTTAGTTTTTAAATTTTTATC
The DNA here is from genome assembly GCA_964035545.1 of Bugula neritina. NCBI lineage: Eukaryota > Metazoa > Bryozoa > Gymnolaemata > Cheilostomatida > Bugulidae > Bugula > Bugula neritina. The sequence continues at coordinate 20,935,945 of OZ037765.1, read as the reverse complement.
CTAATAACTGTTCATAACTCATTGCTCAACTTGTTGCGCCTAAAGTCATTCCTGAATGAACTACTTGCATTTAAGGCTGGAGTAACTATTAAAGCTGCTTGAATAATGGGTTTTTAAGGTGGTTTAGTCAGGTTTGGGATTTGGAGTTATATAACTATATATTATAACTATTTATACGTCAACCTAAAAAATTGTCTTTATTTAGAATAGGGTGCTGTCCAGAATTAATAAATAGAGAGTGCAGATTGCTTTCAAAGTCCAGGTCTAAAGTTAAACATAAATATAAATATAGCTAATTGCTATATTTATATTTTTGCCACTATAAATTGGTTATCTACAAGCTGCTTAGCTGCCTCACTAGAAATTGTTATATATAGTAGCTTAACTGTTTTAGCCAAAGCCAAGTAGTCTTGGAAAGTAAAGCATATAAAGTATATACCCAGTCGTCAAAATATGCATGTGTAATCATCTGGTATAGTATTATTAAACAGGGCAACTTAGTCTAAACATTGCTCTTTTGTTTTACTGGAACTAACAACAGCTATAAGTTACTGCCACTGAACTGAAACTATAGTTCGATAGTTACTGCTATATATTTATCTCAATCCTAAGTAAATAAGTCTTATAAATATTATGCTTTGATGCATTATTTCCATGTAATCTTAAAATTTAAGTAGGCTCTTACAATATTATTATGTAATAGTCCTTCATTTGAATAAGCATTAAACTCCTTGTTTACTACTCAACGATAAACATATACCGTGCTCCTGCAAACATTTGGTTGTATAAAATACATAAGCAAAGCATTAATATGGCCTACGTAGCTGAGTGATATTTTTGTAGTTTATTAGTTTACCTCAGTTGGAAGCAATGGGACTAATTTGAAATAATGACCACTAAACACCAATCTGTCACATAATGAGACAAGACATTTTTTTCTACTACTGAATTTTAGTGCATATATATATCTTCTTTTAGCCAATCACTTGCAATGATTTCAGGTAAAAATGGCACAGGTAAAAATGGCACAGGTGATAATAGCACAGGTGATAATGGCACAAATGGAAAGTTAGGTAAAAATAACAAACTGATGTAAAATTTTCTCAAACCCCAAGTCCAAACCACCCACCTGAAACCCAAGCCGCCAACCTTGGAATCCAACCCCAAACTCAAACCTCTATTCCAAACTCCGACCCCAAACCCTAATTTTGAATGTGTACCATTATTTGGTGATTAATCAATATTTGGAAGGCCCATTGCTTCGAAGGTGCATTAGTCCTAAAATTAGTAGAGATAGTATTATATCGCTGAGAATATCATAAATTTCCCTCACAATCTTGCTATATTATTATTGCTAGCTGTAGGTGGCATGCGTGTGGCCTACTTGTAACTTTTTTAGCCTGTTTACTTTACGATGCTGCTTCAATCAGAGCTACATAATATATCAACATTCTATTGTGGCTGTCTCATAAACTAAGTACACAGCAAGCTATTCACTAGCCTGTCAGCTAGCAAGCCTGTAATTAGTAATCTATGGATTAGTATCTCCTCATCTCTTCATCTGAGTGTTGTGCAAGGGTGATTTAATTAGTATTTTTATTTCACAGTTCATATAAAAATGACAGCTATGGGCAATGAACTCAAAATAGCCAGTTCAATGGCTATAGGGACTGCAATTCTATTCTAGCTAATGTCAGTCAGCTTATATAGGCCTTTCATATGCTTACTATTAACTGAAAAACTAAAGTAAAAATATTAAAGCCAAGCAAACATTTTGGGTCTGCTGGACTGTATTTATGATAAGCTTGATAAAAGTTTACCTCATAGTTTATAAAAAATAATTTGCATTTTATTTTGGCGCCAAAAAATTATTGGTATTCAATGAAATAGTAAATTTCTGGCTTGGCAATTAATTATTTGATATCACATTTAATCTCTAAAAGTATTCTTAATATCAGTAAATGCAAGCATTTAAGACAAAAAAAGATAAACATCTTGGACGCTACTTAAAATTAAATAACCAAAGCTGCACGCACACCATACCCCAAACAAAACAACTCTACAAGATATCTAGATAACTGATGAGGGCAAAATTATTAGCATATAAGAGTTCAGGCTTGCTAAATGAAGCCTCACCTAACCTAAAATTTGAAAACTATGTTGCATATCTTCCTGTTGCTCAGAGCAACTTTTTGAAATGTTCAATAAATAATTTTAATTCTAATAATAATTCTACTCATTTTCGGACTAATGCATTTTAGGAGCAATGCACCTTCAGAATATTGCACCGTCCCCCCATTATTGCTTGTGCCATTATTACCAAGTCTTGCCATCTTTAACCTGGGTACCAACTTGAAATACATGCTGCTTTGTTATTACAGCATGAATGAAATATTTATTTGGAATTTTGATAATGATGATGTTAAATTCATAAACTTATGTGTTGAATTTACAATCTTAAAGTAAGCTATTCTAGCAAGCTAACCCACCAACCCCATTCTGGCATGCTTTTAAGGGTTATAATTGATAGTATATGTGCTTGTTTAAATAAAGATGCTACCTAGGCTGTTATTAAGAATTATTTGCAGCTTTACACTATTTACCAAACTTGCACTTTAATGTAGCTATAGAAACTATTCTGAAAAATGTTTTGTACATTAGGAAGCATAGATAAAAAATTACCATGTGAAGATTATTTTGCTAAAACTCAGTGCTATCCCAGCCAATAAAATTTTAACTTAAAGTAGTATATTTGTGAACTGCCTTAGCCTCTAATACTTAATTGTAGTATAGTGTTTACTGGCTAATTGTATTTTCTAATTCTAATAATAAAGGGTACAACAAACGATTATACCAATAATGTTTACTAAAGACTGCATGTAAAACTTTCAGCTCACCTTGCCATCTATTCTTAATTACAGTTTGAAATACATCTTGCTGGTCTAAGACCTAGGTTCTTGCATTGAAACATAGACTTTATTCAAACTGGTAAGACTAAATTAATTAGTACCAACACTGCAGGTAACGGTGGGTAGTTGGAGGTTTGGAAATATTTAGCATCACTGTTACATCTTACTTACTCTTTCATTTGTCATTATTACCTTACCATTATTAATTGTGCCAATATTGCTCATGCATGTACCTGTGCCATTTCTGTCAGACACCCTATCTGCTACATGGAGTTGTCACAGGGGGCTTTCCTAAACATTGTAGATACAATTTCTTATAGCAAAGAACAAAACTTAGAATAATTCACTCAGAATTTGTGTTACCAATTCTAAATAATAACTCAATTATAAACAAACCCATTATATGCCAGCTAGCTATTTCATTAGTTTCATACTAAGTTCCAAAATGTTACATAATCACCCAAATGCTAAATTTAATAACTCATTGTTGCTATAATAACAAGGACAGAATGTATTGTCCGTTGTACCAGCAACAGCTGCAGCTATAAGCAGCCCAGTAAGCCTTGAGGAATATTTTCAAACGCATAATTTTCAACAGAGCGGCCACGATTAAATTTTATAGTATTAATAAATTCTATGCTCAATATATGCAAAATTTGCTACAAATATTTTTAGAAGCATGCAACGCACACTTGAACTTGAAAAAATTTATTTAAGTTATTATGGTGAGATATACCAGCGGTGTCATTCTACTTAAACGGTTCTCACTTATACCATATTTGTAAATTTTAGCGTAATATATGTATTTTATACTATTATTTAGCACATAATAGAAAGCAAGAAGCCACCAGCAAGCCATTTACAGTAACAATGCTTCTATAAGAAGCCATCTTGCACAAACCTTAAACCTAAAGGTAAAAGAGAGACAAGATATAATAAGAAAAAGTTGCAATATAGCAGTACGTGATATACCATGATATGCATTTGTGTATTTTATTCTGTTATTCTGAATAAAATAAACTGTAGCTAAACTAGTATTGAGTCAAAGCAAATAGCTGTCTTGGTAGCTTGTTTCATGTTTAGCAGTAAATGCAACAGTTATATTTGCATATTACTATATATTGTACCAAAATAAAAAAATAGTCCAAGTGGTATGAAACCTCACCAGCACTACAATACTCTAGTCTAAGATGATATCATGTTTCCTCATGATTGTACATTGCTGGTTATAGGGACAAAATGATTTAAGTTGTGGTATGCAAATCTTATGTACATATTTTCTTTAGTCTTTATAGAATACATTACTGTTTATTCTGCTAAATAAATAAATATTTATAAGTCGTATGCACAGTCTGCATTGCATCTCATTTAGCTTATTGTTAAACTCTGACCAAAGTAAAACTACGAAACCAGAGTAACATTAGTCCAAATGACATGAAACTGAATATTAATATGAATCTTGGCTACAATTCTGACGTTTCCAGCTATTCAGCACTGAATAATTGTACTCTCATTATATATTAAAACTAAATATATGCAGTAGATTCAAACTTCATGATAAGGCTAAACATTTTAAAGCTAATAAGGCATGAGTATTTCAAATTTATATGCATACTGTACTACCACTTTATCCTATACTAAAATACCTGTAATTTCAACTGCAGTATAACTTAGTTTAAGTTGTTTAAATTAGATTATTTCTGTGTGTTTTCCAGGTATCATCTTATTTAGACGCTTCCCACATAGATGCTGTCTATGTGGGAAGCTTCTATTTATATATTTTATAAATATTTATAGATTTTAGAGTAATATATGTATTTTATGCTATTATTTAGCACACAACAGAAAGTAAAGAAGCTACCAGCAAGCCTTTTTACAGTAACAATGTTTCTATAAGAAGCCATCTTGCACAAACCTTAAACTTAAAGGTAAAAGATAGACAAAATGTAATAAGAAAAAGTTGCAATATAGCAGTACGCGATATACCATGAAATGCATTCGTGCATTTTACTCTGTTATTCTGACTAAAATAAACTGTAGCTAAACTAGTATTGAGTTAAAACAAATAGCTGGCTTGGTAGTTTATTTAATGTTCAACAGTAAATGCAGCAGTTATATTTGTATATTGTTATATATATTGTACCAAAATAAAAAATCGACTAACTGGGATGAAACCGTTTTCCATGCTCAGTGCATCTATATGATGGGTTTGTTCTAACCGCTATTGTTCAAATTTTATCTATCAGTTGGTGAAAATATAGGCAATGTGAGATAAATTCACTAGTTTATGTAAAAACTGATTTGTTGAGAAAATTTGTAAAACCTAAAAGTAAAATGTACAATGGATAAATGTCATGCATGTATATTAACTTTGTGTATGGTATGTTACAGACCAGTATTTGCCTATCACCCCATCTGGGGTACATGATACAGGTGTTGTTATTAAAGCACTGCAAACAAAGGCATTCTTTCTTGAAATTAGTAGTCGGCTGGTGAAAGTAAACATAAGCCTTTGTAGCTTTCATGAACCCAAAACCCATCTTTCTAAGAGTTTTATTTACTTCTAAAGTTGTTTGTCCCTGTATAGGCAAACACTCTCATTGAAGATTTTTAAAGTTGCTCTGAGAAAAAAGGATGTCAAAGGAAATATTACTTCACAAGCTTCAACTACTATAGTATAAAAAATAAGAATAAGCACTTCACAAAAATTTTAACTTACAAGTTGCAAAGTGTTTTTATTTAAAAAACATAACACTTCATACTTCATAAATTGATAATATATTTCTTTGGGGTTTTTTTAGAAAATATGCCAAGAGACATAAAAATATATTGCAACTGCTAGTGCTGACCATCCTTGTTTAGAAACCTAAAACTTTTAGTCAACCAAACAAATTTAATCAAAATGTAGAAATCACTTTTCACATCATAAATGACGTATTTCTTGCTTTAAATTTGTAGTCTAAGATTATTTTCACAAAAGCTCTTTAGATGTTTTACACGTTTTACAGGAAAATGTCAATTATAAAGTGGCTATGCTCTAATAACAGTTGTGACCATCTGTAAAAGCTGTGCTTGCTTCCAATACAATAGTTAGTTCATTGAAATATAACTGGAGAGGCAACAACTGAAGCTATTAAAATATTTTATTTTGTAGCTTGCTCTATTTATCTTAGAAATAAAGTACTTGGTTCCCACCATTTAGCATTGTACTCTTTAAATAGTTCAGGGTACAACTGTCAAAGCATTTTGGCTGGTACACAAAATATTTCAATAAAATACTTTATAACAGTTTTGTTCTATTGAATATTGACTAGTCACCCTTAAAGCAAATTATAGCCTATCCACGTTGCCAGCCAATAGGTTCCACGCTAATGTACTAGAAATAGAACTTATCAGCAAAATATTAATAGATAACTATTAAATTTGGGCTTTCAGTTGCTCAGATAAATTAAAATTACAATTGTCAATCAACATAAAACTAATATATAGTAGCTAGTCTTTTAAAGTGGCCTACAGCAAGAAGTAGTTATTTTTACTAGTCTATGACAAAACATAGGAAATATCTATTCTGTCAAATAGTATCTGAGTAGTTGTAAAATTTGTTTGAAATACTGGTATTATGCACAGCATATTATAAATATATAATCAAAGTATGCCAGTAAATGAGACTTATAGTTTACTCTGTTACTACTGAACACTGTAGTAGTATTCACACAATTCACACTGCACTATTGCTATAAGTAGCTCAGTTAGATATGTAAGCTAGTACAATATATCTATTAACTTCAGTATAGTTATCCATATCTATTGTCTCATGCAAAATTTTTTTATGAAGTTTAATACTTCTAGTGTAATAGAATATAGTAATGATGTCACTTAGCTCTGGTCCATTTAGAGCTATAGATGATTATATACTAGATTTATCTCCTTTTCATTGGTAGGAAAGCTTCTAATCTTTATTCTGGTGCATGCGCTTTCAACACTGAATAGAAATTTATTGTCTTCTGGTGTTTATAAGGAAAACTCGTATCTAGTTGCAGACTATTTCCAGCTGTTAAACCTATTTTTCAATTTGGTACCTTTATAATGTATATATATATAGCTATATAACTGTAGATTGATTGCTAAATAGCTGATATGCTATAATAGTTATAATAGCTAATTATCTAAGTATCCGGAATAATAGTTCACATTTCACAGAATTGCTCATGGCAAAAACAGTAATATGTTAATAATAAACATTATTTTAATGAATACCTATTAACACATTATTTTTCAATCAACAAGAAGTAGAGAATATGCAAAATTATTAAATGCAATTAAATTAAATCAAATTAAAATCAATGCAGATCACAGAAATTTCTTCATGTACTGGATATAACAAACAATTGATCCAACTTTATTTAACTATGATATATTTTAATATTATTCAAATAAATATAGAATAAATATTATTGTACAAAAATGAACAAATAGTGTCCAAGTAAGATAGATTCAAGTAGGAAATTTAGCCTAGCATCTATAATAAATGGGAACCATCTATATCTGCGATGACAGAATATATTAATCGATAATATTTATAATCTACAAAAGTTACAACTAAAAGTCAAAAAGGTTCTAAGGCAGTAGAATCTCAGGGTGTCTTCAATGTTTTGAGAAGTAATATTTTGGAGTATTGAAATTACATGTTCTTCAGAGTTTATAGACCAATATTGCTAAAAATAAACATGTTTTGAAGTTGAGATAAAATCTTGTTATAAAGGTTAAAATTGAGAGCATAAAAAGATTATAGACACTATAATGTGTTTTTGGTGAATTTTGATTTTATATGTCGGCAAATCTGTTTGGATCTTGTTTGAGGGATACAATTTGATTGACTTTATACAACTGGCAAAAAGTTCAGGATGAGTTTGCATTACAGATGAAGGGCTGGCACATGTTTTGGAGGATATAAATTTTATTCATTCAGAGTTTAAAAGAAAAGCAGTGCACTGGTGTATTCTGCAGTGCAGATGTATAGAGTTAAAAAAACCTGCATTGCAAAATCCGAATATAAATATGCGATTTATACTACAAGTTTGTAAATTCTAAACCAGCTCACATATTTCCTGTGTAAATGCAGCAAATGAAAGGATACCTCTTAAAAGATTGTATTACTTTAATTGGTTTAACATCCTATATTGCATTGCTTGAAACACCTAGGTTATATAATAAGTCGGATAAAAACATATAAATCTGGCTCCCTACAGCTTTACCAAGGATATCAACGATGCAAGTGCTCTAAGCCTATCTGTATAACTATAGCCAAAATAATTTATCTAACTAGAGAGGATATCAGAAATTCGCAACAATATGGACATTGCATCTTGGTTTATAATGAAGAAGTTCCAGATTTAGGATATTATATTTATATTGCTAACAAAAGAATTGCTTTGAAAAAACTGTAAAATTTAATCTTCAAAATAGCAAGGTATAGTGCAAGGTAGTTAAATGATCATTGATTTTGTATAAAATAATAAACAAGTTGAAGTATGACTGTTAGTTAAATAAAATAGATGTAGATAGTCATATTTTACAACTAATGGCCTAATTCTTGATGCCGCCTAATTCTTGATGCCGCCTAACAAAGCTATATATATCAATTGATTCCAGTTAACGCTGTTTTATAATTTTTAAAGAAAATCTCATGTTGAGTAGGAAAGGCATTTGCATGCTTTTAATAGGTTAATTTCTAGTTTATTTGTTGACTAAAAGTTACCATAAGAAAAAAGCTGTCTATAATTATGCCTAGTATCTATTATGTACATAGTTGCATTTAAAAAAAATCTGTTTACATTTTAAAAATTTCTCAAGTGGCAGCATTGGACTTGAATTGATATAAGAATACAACTTAGTTTCCCACAATAAATTTCAAAATGGAGTTGTTTTTAATTTTATTTACACCAAGCCAGGCAAAAATGCACACATGCACGAACCATGTGCACACAAGCACACGTAAAAACCTAATTATAATTTAATAAGGAGTTATATTTCCAATATACACTATCCTAGTTGCATTGGAAGACAAAATTGGAGGAAAATATTTCACAGTAACATCTTATGTTACACTTCGACTTAATTAAATTTTCTGACATATAACATTCAAGTCCATTACAATATTTTATTTACAGAACTCTGGTGCAATTTCAATTTTAAATATTAAGATTCAACAAAACCTAACCAGAACGAATTTTCAAAAGGCATATTTTCAGTAACAGACAACTCTTAAAAACTTCATCCAATCAAGCGAATTTTTACTTAAGGTACTTACTTAATACTACTCCGGTAACTAACGCATAATTTAACATCAGCGTTATTTTTCAAAGTGCAGCAAGCACATTTTGTAAATTATTAAACGTTTTGTTTTAATCACTATATATAGCTGTCAAGCAAGCTATTAGATAGCTTTTGACACTAGCTTTTATGCAACCCACTATAATTAAATTCATGATCACCCAATAAACTTGTTATTTAGTTTTTTCACAAATACACCGTTTATGTTTTTTTAGCCTAAGTTTTTCTACTCGACAGGTCAAATTTCTTTATTATATTGTCATCAATTATCAATAAAAATAACTTGCCATAACCAGTAAAAAGTTGCCCCTTCAATTTTAATCTTTTATTAGGAAACACTTTAGATATCTTCTTCTTTACTCTAATAAATTATTGTTTATAATTACAGAAGTTCTTGCTTTACATCAAACTTTATATAGCACTATAAAATAATTATAAGCAGAGTTGTAGAAATAGAGAGAGTCCGCAACTCCAACTACAAAACTAAATATTTGAGTTGTGTAAAAATAGATTATACAACGTTTCTAATATACATTGATGAAACATTTTTTTAAAACATTTTAGTAACCTTACTGAGAAACTGTTTTAGTAACGTTGTTTTATAACATTAACTTTATATTGGAGAAAAAACGTTGCATTGAAATGTTGAAGTAACGTTTTATTGATGTTTTTTGAAAACCTTTTTGAAAAAAGGTTTATACAACATTTCAAAATACATTCATGCAACCATTTTATCAAACATTTGAACAACATTGGTATCAAGCGTTTCTTTAACATTGGGTTAAAACGTTATGTTTATGTTTGCAGAACAACGTTGTTTGAAACGTTCTATGAATGTTGTATAAATGTTTAGTAAAACAATTTAGTTAAAACATTTATAAAACATTTTGAAAAAACATTGATCCAACCTTTTTATCAAACATTCTATTAACCTTGGTAAAAATCATTTATTGAACGTTGAATTAAAACATTGTGGTTACGTTTGAAAGAAACGTTGTATTGAAATGTTGTATAAACGTTGTATTAATGTTTTATTGAAACAGTTTGTGCAAAACGTTGATAGAATGTTCTGAAAACAACATTAATACAACCTTTTTTTCAAACACTTAATAAACCTTTGAAAATTACATTTATTAAACGTTGGGTTATAACGTTAATTTCATGTTTAGAACAAACGTTGCTTTTAAACATTCTACCAACGTTTAATGGATGTTTTGTTACAACGTTTGGGTCAAACATTTAATGAACGTTGTGATATACATTTATACAACAACTTTTCTCAACATTTGTTAAATGTTTGACCAAAATGTTGACTTTAAACAGTTATCAAACATTACCATAACGTTAAACGGAAATGTTTGATTCTAATGTTGTGAACAAAACCTTCTGACAACACATCCAAAGGTTGTATAAACGTTTCTTGTTAGTTGGGCTGTCAATGTTATAGTTGTCAAGTAAAAATGTATGCTATATTTTTGAATGAAAAACCAAGTTTGTATCTGTTATTAAATAATGTACCAATTCTATACTCTAATAAAGAAATTTATCTAAAATAGCCTGGCCTTATTAATGATAAACTGACACAATAAAACAGCTAGAGTATACAGTAAAAGAAATTTTGTCTTACTGGTCAGGGCTCAATATGAAAATATTATGCTTTTAATATAGTTAAAAACTTATAGCCGGAAATCTGTTTACTTGAACATATCTGAAGTAATAGCTACATGCTTAATATCTATCATATATCAGTTATATATTGCACACTCACCTCATTTTAAAGTACATGCATTACCCAAAAATATCACTTTGACTCTTTGTAAATTTTTATAAATTATCCCTGCATTCGTAAATAGGAAATGTTTAAATGACAATAGTTGTTTCACTTTCATATATTTATGATACACTTTCACAGCTCTGTGGTATTGGATTGTATCTGTCCCACTGGATATACAGGAGATACTTGTGATACAGATTTAGATGCATGTTCTCTGGTAGCTTCTCCCTGTTATCCATCAGTTCTGTGTGTAGATAGTCCACCACCAGCTGATCACACTGGATACACGTAAGTCTACGTTGATACAATATCTGTAGATTTCTCTTTTATCTTTATGTATCTCTAAACATCTACTAAATATTCATACTACTTACAGATGTGGAGATTGTCCACCTGGATACACAGGAGATGGTAAAACATGCACAGATATAGATGAATGTGAAGATGAAAGTAGTTGTGATCACATCTGTATCAACTCTCCAGGATCATATGTCTGTGTCTGTTCTAACGGTTATGAGCTTAATGAAGATGGAGCTACTTGTGATGGTAGTTTGATTGTGATGTTACGACATGTTTAAATCATTTTGCTTTCAAATAAGATGCTTATGGACACACACACACTCTAACACTCACACACAAAAAAGCACTTATTATGTGCAATTGAATTGTTAACTTGTTATCCTTTTTAGATATTAATGAATGTGAAATATCTGATCCCTGCCATAAAATTTGTGACAACACTGATGGATCATATACATGCAGTTGTCCTGAAAATATGGTTTTTAGCGATGACTTAATTAGTTGTGAACGTAAGTACTAAAAAACATATTTGGTTCCCCAATAGTAAGCGTTGATAGAAATAGAAATTGCTAGAAAATAAAAATATAATTGACAATCTGCTGTTTTTTCTTTGTAGTTACAAGATCTACCTTATATAAGGTAAACTGAAACTAATTACTAAATCTGAAATAATTTTATATAATGTTTATATAACAGCCGCAAATCCATGTACTGAACCAAACAACTGTGATACTGACAATGGCTTGTGTAACGAAGTAAATGGAACAGAGGTTTGCTCATGTGTCAAAGGCTACACTCTGAATGATGATGGAAAAACATGTGATGAGACTGATGAGTGTGCTCTGGGAACAGATGCATGTTCTCAGACCTGTACAAATACAGATGGTGGATACAACTGTAGCTGTGCATCTGGTTATGTTCTTGACACTAATGGATTCACTTGCAATGGTTTGTGAGATGAAATTATATTTAGATTTCCTATCTGTCGTTTGCAACAAACTTGCTGTTGATATGAGTGACAAACAATTTTTATACTATTTGTAGACATCAATGAATGTATTGAAGAGACCTATGACTGTGATGATTCCTTTGATTGCTCTAACACAGCAGGTGGATATGAATGTGTCTGTGCAGCAAGTTTTGTAGAAGTCGGTGGGGTCTGTTTAGGTAAGAATTGCGTGCACTAATAATTCATGTATAAAGTCTGTTACAGTGTAACCTTTCAATCAATAACAGTAATTTCATTGGAATGTTTTTTTTAAATTATATTCATGCTGCATTGTGAATTTATAAGTTATTATTTAGAAATATGTGTAATTAATAGAGCTCTCACTGGATGTGTACATAGGCAAAGTCAGATATTTGAACTTCACTTACTTACTAAAATTGGACAAAAAATGTATGAAGCTCGGCAAAAAGCACCTGTGTTCAGTTGCTAAACTGATTTGCCTGGAGACATGCTGTTTCAGTAGCTATATGTTTTAGTTGTTAACCCATCCAGTCCAGTAGCAGAAATTACTGCAAATGTTGACACAGAAGCTGAAGAAAATAATTTGAAGTTCTCTTTTGCTGGAGCAGATTCTGCTGAGGTAACTCCTATATTTCTACTCTTTGTTATTATTATATTATGTTTTAAAACTAATGCCGTAACAATCAACTCTATAAATGAATAATTGGCTAAAAGATGTGCTAATTATTACTAAAAAGTTTGTTTTTAATTAATCAAATTAAAAAAAACTTCAAACAATACTTATAAGCGATAACTATATAAAATAAATAACTTGTTATATTGTAGTACACTTTGGAAAAAGAGATAATGGTATTTGATACATTGTCTAAGTTTGCAAATCTGAAGTGCTCAGAAATATCATGTGATTTTGTTCTTGGATCTCAAGTGAAAAGAAGGTTAGACAATTATTTCAAAGTCAAAACAAGTTTACAAATTAATACAAATAATTACATCCAAAATATTTCGATGAATTAATATGCATTTTAAAGAGATATTCAGCATGACTCTATAATGAGCTGTATCACAGCATACTTGAACACTTTGCAAATATAATTTATGTAATTAGTTGAGTTAGCTTGCTATTTCTACTTTAGCTGTGTTCTATATTTAATTAACAGAAAACGAGCTACAGTTGACTTGGTTACTTTCTACAAAGAATACTTTTCAAGACTTCCAGGGTTCCCTAAGTATGATGAAGATAATGATCTTCAATTAGGAATCTACGTAAAGGTACCAGATGTTGGTTACCTCAGTCATCAACACTTACTGGAGGTCTTTGAAGATGCAGTAGACAACATTACCTCTGCTACTGGTATTAATATTATACACAGCAGTTTATCATATTATATGACCTATATAAAGTGTTTGGAAATATATGTAACTGTTTTTATTTCTTGTATGTTAGCCCAAAAGCTTTTTGAAAGTGCATTAACTGTGCAATAGTTGCAATTATATCAGCCTTAGGTTTATAAAATATAATTTACTTTATTCTAGGCTTCGAAATTACCAACATTATTACACCAATGATAGTCTCTTCAACCACAATTCAAACGACTGAGGAGCAAGTTACAAGTTCCCCAGCTAACAAGATGCCATTGTACATTGGCATCGGTGTAACTGTCGGAATTTTTCCTATTGCTGTTGTTACTACTGCCATAGCATGCATAATACTGAAATCTAAGTAAGACTTCATTTTTAATTTAAATACTTATGCAACATTCTAAACAAGCAGTGATTAATCTGATTTTTTGATTTAAAAATATGTTTGCAAGATTATTTGGTTGTTGCAATTTTCAAAACATATATATGACTTGTTTTATTTAAATATTATATGCACACTTTGCATAAATTATAGTAAATGGAAGAAAAACAACTTGTGAACTAAAATGCTATTAAGAACAACATTATGTCAAAATGCAAGCCAAGCAGAGGATATTGACTTCAAAAATTCTTGCAATCAATTTTCAAATTAATCGATCTTTTGTAATTTAACTTTTACTAATTTTTGTTAAAGCCATCTAAGATTTTGTGTCAAAACCAAAAGAGCAGCAAGCTACAAACTAGACACAGCTTGTTGTAATGGTGACAGTAAAAGCAATTGCTTCTTTGCTCTGTCTAGAAAGCTTTTATAATAATATTTTGTTTATCCTGCAGTTAGATCTGAAACTAGTTCTACGCAATAAAAGCAATGTTTAGAAATAATACTAATATTGCAGGAAGAAAATAGGTCCCATGCAAGTAGAGCTCACTTCTAAATCCTTGACAACAGTGGACGTTGAATGCCAACCAGTAGTCTACCCGGCTGGTGTGCATAGTTCAACCGCTACTACATCGCAGTGATTTCAGAAACTCTACTTTTAGTAAGCCATTTACAAGCTTATTTTAAGATATTTATGTAACATTAGCACAACTATCCAGGTTTCCACTAGGTCCCCAGCTGTTCACATGTGTATTCAGTTCTCAGCTATATCTGCGCTAAAAGTTATGATGTCATAACTCCAATAACAACAGAAGCACAATCCCACAATTTCAATGCTCTGGTGGTTTAGTCATCCAAATTGTTGTTTATAGCACGCATGCATTTAGCCATCAGTTTATTTTGAAAAGTTCTTCATATTTGCTCAAGTTAAGAAATTGTCAACCAACTTCATTGAATTTGAATCATATTTGAAAGTAACTCACAGCTCCCTATTTATACCTGGTTAAAATATGACTATTTCTAGAACAATTTTAAACTATGGTTTTTACAAGACATACTTTAAGAATTGTATTATATTTTGCAGCATACTTGTTGACAAATGGCTCAAGAAAAAATTAGAATGACTCATTGCATAAAAGTTGACTATGATTTGTTTCTTAACAATAGCTATATATTTTGTGATATGCTTGCTTATATATTTTTTATTGAAAAACTGTAATTTTGGTTACTTTGGTGTTTTTTTTATATAATAATTTAATTCAATTATTTTTAGTTTACTAAAATATAATTTTCAACAGAGTTTCTATAACTGTTACGGTTCAAAGAGTTCTGATATACTACAGGTACAGGAGCACCTTCAGACTACTGCTTAGTTTAAATTGAAGATGACTATTAAGCTATATTATTATAGCTTTTTTAATAAAACAAAGACTTTCATACTGTGCTTGTAAAAAATGGACTGCATAATCATGTCGGAGGGTTCTGTTTTGAGGAAACAAAAATTATTAGAAAATCATTCAGCAACTTCAATTTTTTACTACTGGAATAATACATACGGGTATCGTTGCACAAGTCTATGCATGTATACCGTTCTGCTATATCATACTATTTATGTGTTTATGCTACAATGTAAAAATGCAGTTGAAATATTTTTAGTTTGAAACTTTTGTAAATATAAGTTTTAAGTTTACCTTATATAAAAAACAAAATTAGCTTAATTTTTGTCATACTGCATGGAGCTGTTGGTGTATGGTAAAATGGAGAAAATCTTTTTTACGGTATTTGATCATCAATATTGTGTGTAATTTATACATAAATCAAAAACAATATATAGTTTATATAGATACATAAGGTTTTATAGCTTGAAAAAAACAACTACAAAATACTAAAGCATAGCAAACTATTATGAATAAAAAACTATTACTAGATACATAATATAACAAGTTGAAGCAGTATGTTCCAAAAATAATTGACGTGCATTTTTAATTCATGCCTATATCTAAAAAATATTATTTTTGTTGATTATTTAAACTGATCACTGCAATTACAAAAATGACTGTTATATTGATAGGAAATAGCTTTCAATAAAGCTTTAATAGTTATGACAAATAATGATTAAACTATGATAACCTTAATTCCAACAAAAATCCATAGATATAATTAACAGATAAGCTTATATATATACCCGAGCAACGAATTATAACATGGCTAACCTCTTCAAACCACTTCATAATTTATCTTTTAGTTTCCGGAAATTTTTTTCACAAATCTTGCAATAGCAATTGCAAGCTTTTTAGCAAATTCGGTTCTTTTACTTTCATTGATTCTAATGTTTTTGTTTACCTCCACCTGAACTCCACTCACATCTTTAAAGTGAATGTATCTGAAGCAAGGAAAGAGTAAGTTATAACATATGTAAATTCTTGTTTATACAATTTCAAGGTTACACAACCAATACAAAGATTGTGATGCAAAGCAAGGTCTCTGTTGCACGTATACATTCTATATCATGTAGTATGTTTTTGTGCAAGGAAATATACTTTAGTTTTATGGTTATAGCTGTAGTCTTACTGCGAATTATTAAATTGCAAAGTTCTCCAAGTGAAGCAAAACAGAGTTTTACTTTAGTCACCGTTGCTCTACTGTTTAATTATCAGAAACAAAAATAATCATTTTTTTAAATTGTAATTCCAAACCAATAACTATATGAACTCTTAAATAATATTGTAAAAGGTCAATAAATATTATTTTAAGTTGAATATATAATAAGAAATACATAGT
This sequence comes from Bugula neritina, assembly GCA_964035545.1. NCBI lineage: Eukaryota > Metazoa > Bryozoa > Gymnolaemata > Cheilostomatida > Bugulidae > Bugula > Bugula neritina. Next base: position 20,919,140 of record OZ037765.1, on the reverse strand, counting down.
GCACAATTTTTTTCAGTTGCGACAATAACTTTGATTTAAGCATGGCCAACTTTGAAAAATGAAAAAATAAAACGGGCCAGAGTTGGTGTTTTGGCAAAAACTAGAATCCATAATTATTGATATATAGAAATACTAATTATTTTTCTAAATTATCTCTTGCAAGCTGACATATTAGCTACAGTGTTATATGCTACTACATAGCCACTCACAATTGCAAGCTTAGGCCGCCAGGGTACCAAACTCCATTTAATGATTTTGGGTTCTTTGGAGGTGGCACAACATCAAAATCGGAAATTGACTTCAGAATACCACCAATAAAATCAGTTCCTCGAACCAGGTTTTCCAGAGACGAACCAGATGTATTAAAGAGATAATACAATGAAGTTGAAAAAGCTTGAATGTCTGGTAAAGTCTTTTGCTCCAATCCATATGCCGTATCATTGTCAATTAGGTATCCCAAAAGAGTTTTATTATTTTCGTCCTGTATTTAAAATTATATTGATTTCAAGCTGAAACTAGAACTTGTTCAACAATATACTGCGATTGACTTCTTCCCTATATACGATGAGTAGAATTACCATGTGTTGGGAACTTTTGTTCATGTTACAGTGTTGCAGTAGCTTTTTTGGTAGCTTTCAGAAAACCATTGTGTAACGAAAGCTTTTTGTAAAAGCTTTCGCCATAGCTATTTACTGACAGATTTTGTGCAATGAGTCAGTGTAGCTCAATTTTCCTCCTGCTAAAGATGCAGGCAATCTATACTTAATTGTCAAAATAATTGTAAGTAGCAAGTATTATATTATCTTTTGAACTTCATTAACTAAATGTTTTGTCAGCTATGTAATTAGTGTCAAGTTAACAATATGTTTGTAATTTTTATAGTTATAGGTTACAGTATGAGTCTAAGTATAAGTGTGAGTTTAAGTCTAAGTCTATCTTAGGAAATATGCTGTTGGCAATAGACAAAAAATAGAGCTGTGGCCTGCTTCTGTGTCCTCCATCTATTCACTCTTCATTAAGTGAATCACAATACATAGGCATCCGTGCCAAACAGCACCAGTGCTAATATACAGCAACCATTATCAGCTGTCACAGGGGAATGTATAGAGAATAAAATGAAATCTTTTATCGTATTAGAATGATGAACTAAAATCATTGTTTTACATACCATATATAACATTATAAAACAATGTGCCTCGATTAGCACGCACTCGCACATAGTAAATAGTCCCTGAATGAGTCTTCCACAAACAGCAGAAACGTGGCAGACACTGAAACGTGGCAGAAATGAAATAATCAGTGTTGCTAAAATTCTATTGACTAATCAAATGGTGCTTATCGTTACTTGTGATTTTTTGTTCATTGTCTTCGGTGGATGCAATCAGGGAACATGATGTCAGTAGACAATATACTGCATTAGCTGTGAAGGGTTTCAGCTGTGATTATAAAAAAAACATCCAACAATTATAGGTAGTTAATTGGATATTAGAATAATTCTTTCTTTTGTAAAAAAATATGTATAAATATATATAATGTATAATATAATATATATATAATATATATATAATATATATATATATAATATATATGTATAAATATATTAAATTTATCAGATTTCACAGAGAGCAACAAGGCAATTATTGCTACCAGTAAAATAGGAAAGGAACTTTATAATAAATACAAATGGAAACAAAGCTAACATAGAAAAAAGTTCAATAACAAATTAACTTGCTTTCTTATGTTAGCTTTCTTTATAGTACGAATATTATTTGTAATTTCTAAAAATAAAAAGGGCTGCAACTAAAGTTATTACAGGTTACAGACATTGCAAAATCTCAAGTTAGATAGTGAATGTATAAAAACAATGCAGCAATTTATTCAAACTTTTTGTCATTAAAATTATAAGACATAAAATTAGAACTATATTGTCATTAACACAGATTAATTATTTCTGAACTGCTGGATTTAGCTGAATCTCTTCTTGCTCTTCAAAAACAGCCTCATCCAAGTTTTTCTTTCTAAAATTTTATAGTATAGCTTGAAAATTCTGTATGTAATAAACTAAATGCAGCCTATAATGGTTTGTTGTCTAGATTTCATATATTTTTGCTAATTTGATTAAACATATTTTGATACTTTTTATACTAAACATTAATTACTCAAGCAAAAATCCCCAATGCATTAAGGTACTAAAAATTATAGTGCTTGTTGAGTATGCATAACTATACAAATACAAATAGTTCATTTATGTTTATTATTAATCTCAAATAGAAACTAAAATCAGCTAAGAAATAAAATAGCTCAGTTGATATTGAAGTCACAGAAATTTAACTAAATATTGTTATAAGAACTTGATCATAATATTTTAAAAGTTCCAAGTATTAAATTTTACACATCAATGCAAATACTTTACTAACTAAACAATGTGGAGTATACTTGCTTTAGTTGTTTTTATAAATACCAAGTTCGATTTTGTTATTCCTATAGAATTACCATAATTGTATATTCACTAAAATTTTTAAAAAGAGAATAGTAAAGCAAGAATATCTACCTTATTAGGTCAAAGTTACACGCCTAATGTAAGTTGGATGAAAACACCGATAAATTTTTATCAGGAAAGGCCACTTTTTCATGCCTTTGCTTTTAGTTTTGAGCAACAGTTGTGAATGCAAATGGCAACTATTTTTTACATAAACAAATCTTGATTTTAATTGACCTTACCGGGATTTTTCAACTTTGAAGTGAACAACCAATGCAACAGCAATCAAAAGTAACACTCCTGCGGAAATTCCGCCTGCAATAGGTAACTCATCTGCTACTTTACTTCTTTCAGTATCATCTGAGCTTACAGTGCTGGTGGTTTGTTCCAATGACTCATCCTCAATAGCAGTAATGTAAATTTCTGCAAAACAGTTTAATTTTATTACAATCAAGCATTAAAGCATTTTGTAGCTAAAAAGGTGAGTAAATTAAATGCTTTAATAAAAATGATCAAATATATAATTAAAATAAGTTTCCTATATAACTATTGAAGTGTTGCAGCATAATTAATAATGCATTTCATAATTACCATCAGTGCTTGATGTGTTTTTAGATACTTGAGTCACAATTTCCAGAAGATCTGTGGCACTTAAAAAGCCATACTCTGTTACAAAGGCATAGAAAGTTAGTTGCTGTCTCCCATTATTCTTGTAGCTGACATGTCCTGGAGTTCTGGCGAAGCTTTCTTGATCAAATATCGCAGTTTTATTGGAATCGTCACTACAAAATATAAACACTTCAGCCATGGTCTAATGACTACATAGAGCAGGAGCTTATAGTAAAAACAAGAGTATATATTGGTTTAATTCCTAGTAAAGACCACTGCTAATGAAGGGAAGGGCATTTAGTCTTAAGTACTCATGCATTTGCCACTACACAACCAAGTTCTTAGCATGCTTGAAAAAGCCCTTGTCTAAAATTGTAATAAACCGGTACCCTAAAATTTTGAAGTAGGTTGAATAATTGAAAGAAATTACGAGACGTCTGTATGAGAAATATTACAAATAATATTATGTTCTCAAAAAATTGCCATCTCTTAACTTTTTCAAAATTGTGCCTATAAATTTACAGTTACCTATTTTGTTGCTATACATGTGCCTATAACCATGCAGCAATAAAACAAGCATAAACTTTAAACTTATATTTTTGCTATTTATTAATACCTCATACTTTTTATTCGACATATAAATATATATAGCAGCACATAATAATATAAAATTTTATAATCGAATCATAATAAGTTCATGAGAACAAAAACCAAACATTTCCTTTTCACAAAATGGAATATTACAAACTTTTATCCAAAACTTAGTCTAAATGTTGCAAACTTCTGCCACACAATCTTTTTATATGAAATGCAATAGCCAGTTACACTCTTAGATCTGCATTGATGATTGCGGGTTTAGTTGGCAGTACATTATATCATGTATACTGTACCTTGTATAGTTAAAATGAGCTTCAGCTTGAATGAAGTGACAAGATTTGACAGAGCAGACTTCATTTCCCACATGTGCTAATGTCCTCTTTAGTAGAATTTCATCTCTCACAGTAAACTATATCATTAAATCAAACATGCAGTAAATTTATATTTATATAAATCTTCAAAGTATGATATTATTGTATAAAGACTTTTAGTTGATAAAATATTTAAAAAAAGCCTTACAATTTATGCACACTTTTCAAAATTGAAAAAAGTATCTATGTATATGCCATATTTAAATAAATGGCTATAATAAGATTCTACCTCGTTTCTTGTTGTGTAATAATTGAAGGTGATGGCATTATTTTCAGCTTCTATTCTCACAGGTCCAGTAGGATTTGGTACAGAGCTTGAATCTTCTATAACTATGAATGTAATAAATAATATTTTTTTGTGATAATTTTTTTCAGCTCTAAAAGTTTGACAAGTTTACTAAACAATAAACAAAAAGGGTTGAGAATGCACTTTTTCTTGATGAGTACAAACTATTATGTTTATGGACGAAGCGTATTTTTTAAAATACTTTGACAATTTAATATTATTATAATATAGGGTACAATAATTTTACAATAATTTGCACAATTACTTCTAACAATTCTTTTTCATGCCGAAATATTTTATGCTTTTGTTACTCAAATATAAAAGTTATGACTGAAAATTTATTTTGAACACTTTAAAAATAAGTTGTCATTATATATTATACATACATGGCTGCATATTAAAAATAAAAGAAACCAGTGAATAACTGGCTTCCTTGGCAATTATTTTTCTTTGAATAAAATATCATCAATTAATTTTTTCATGAATAAAACATGGATAACACTTTATTGCATCTATTCGCAAGTGTTACCAATAGTCTATAATCACTAAACTGCTGCTACTTGAAGCTGTCGAAGAGGTGCTACTATACTGTTGTTGCTATTACTGCTACTATTACAACTAATGAATACTATTGTCTCCAGTGCATATGCAAGTGCTGTAAAGATCTCACCTGTGCATCTATGGTAATACTTTACCAAATTGGCGGCGCATACGCAATCATATCCTCCTCTTTTGTTCTCACACACATGAGAGTTTTCACATTCAAATATACCTCCAAAACATTCATTGATGTCTAAAATTAAAACACACAAAATAAACTGACATTACAATTTTATACCGAAACAGAATTAACCGCAAAAGAAATAAACATAAAAAAATTGAATCAGATACAAGTAATTAATATAGTTTTCTGAAGCGATTTATTATACACACTATGTGCTATATCTATTGATTGTCATTATATTTACAATCCGCACTAGTTTATTTTTCAAAACCGTTACCATTGCAAGTGAATCCATTAGTATCAAGAACATAACCAGATGCACAGCTACAGTTGTATCCACCATCTGTATTTGTACAGTTATGAGAACATGCATCTGTTCCCAGAGCACACTCATCAGTCTCATCACATGTTTTTCCATCACCATTCAGAGTGTAGCCTTTGACACATGAGCACGACTCTGTACCATTTACCAGACTACATATCCCATTTGCATCATCGCAAAAAGCTGTTGCATTGCAGGCAGAAGATGCTACAAGTAAAGAACTAAACTGTTATTATTTTTCTAACAAGACGTGATATAACTTCAACTGAAATAGAATATTTTATGGCAAGAGTCACATTGTACAATTTGCTTGGGCTGGAGACCACAGCGTCAGCATTTTCCAAAATAATGTATTTAAAATTCTTAAAAATTATTAAATAATGGATTTCTAAAAACTGCTACAGGCTGCATGTACTGTAGAATAGATAAGACGTTTAAAAGGTGATTATTCTACTTTAATTCATAGATGTGTGCAAAATACTTTTATTTTTTATGCTTTTGAGAGCCACATAAATGTCGGCTGGGAGTGCATTCGACCCTGAGGTTGCCTGTTGGACAGCCCTGTGATAAACAAACTAGATTAGCTCTTAAGCTAATGAAAAGTGATTATTTTAATATATACAAAAAGTTATCTTAGCTAAACATATTCTATCACTTACGTTCACAGTTGATGTTGTCCACACTAAGGACCATATTTTCAGTACAACTGCATTGAAATGAACCGGGAGTGTTGTTACAGACCTGATGACAAGGAGCCAAGACTTCACACTCATTGATATCTAAATGTTGTCATAGAAACCTCAATTAATGCTTCACCATAATTTTATTACAAAGACATTTAGATAAATGTAACTTTTTGTTTTGCACAAGTTCAATTGATAAAAAATTCTTTTATTAGAAATTATTGTAACACTTTCTTAAACCGATTTTAGATAATTAATATTAAATAACAATTCACAATTACTATGATTTTTGCAGCTATAGGTTATTCATATATACATATTATATATACTACCATCACATGTTACTCCATTTTCATTGAGTTCATGACCCCGATAGCAAGCGCATACATAAGAGCCAGGTGAGTTAATACAGCGGTGATCACATCTTGCATCATCTAAGCATTCATCAACATCTATACATATTCTACCATCTCCTGTGTATCCAGGTGGACAATCTCCACATCTGTAAGTAGTATGAATATTTAGTAGATGTTTAGAGATACATAAAGATAAAAGAGAAACCTACAGATATTATATCAACATAGACTTACGTGTATCCAGTGTGATCAGCTGGTGGTGGACTATCTACACACAGAACTGATGGATAACAAGGAGAAGCTACCAAAGAACATGCATCTAAATCTGTATCACAAGTATCTCCTGTATATCCAGTAGAACAGATACAATCCAGTACCACAACACTAATAATAAAAACCAAAATCTTCTATGAGAGACAGTTTTAAAAGTGACAAAATGTTGCTAAAATACAATTACATTTACTATTTTTTAATATTAAACTATGTTAGCCCTTTTTAGAATATATGTTATTAATGATTATATTGCCTTACTGTTAATTATATATATATGAGAATAATTTCACCACTCTTGCATTCTGGTATATACTTACTCAACTTCAAGAGACTGCCGCTCAGTTTCAGAGAGAGTCTCACAAGTCCCATTGTTTACACATTGACAAACCATCACTAGTAGATTCTTTGTGCTAGCAGCTCCTTTTAGATCCTGCAGATAAAAAAAATGAAAGTCTTACAAATTTAATTGATAGTTTTAAGTTAAAAGCAAATAAAATTTCACTGTTCACTGATTTGTTACCAGCCGTTTTTTCAACTATAGTAAAGTCATTAAAATGTTCAAATGGAATATCCAATTTTTTATAACTTTAGTAATCAAATAATCTAATAGTTTTGTCTACATAAATTATGCAAAATCATAGAAATGTATATTCATACCGTTACAAGGATAGAAAAGCTTTGAAAAGTAGCAAGTCCAGATATTTGACCCACAATGGTGACCAAACCATCTTTCACTGTAATAGAGCTGTTGGCAACGTTTGTTGAAATAGAAAATGAATCACCATTTGAGTCATTTACGTACATAGAATAATTGAACTCTCCGTCTTCAGATATAACAATGTAGTCATCACCATACATTTCAGGTGCAAAGTTACCTGGAAGAGAAAATGTAACATGTTGTGTGGTTATGAAAATATGTGTAAAACTCACAATAAAACTTTGGTACTTTTAAAAGTTACTCTGCAGCATTTCATTGGTACTACTGTAAGCAAAACTTTATAATGCATATTATTATTTGAAGCGAAAATGTAAACCTTTATTATTAATTTTATTTTGAATATAATATATCAATATGTATATACATCTCACAGGGTGTATATACTGCATGAAACTAGTTGATAGCGCAGGCCTTTTCAAGAAAAAAAATTTAAGGGTCAGCTTTACCACCAATACCACTGGGCTTTGTTACATTCCTAACTGGATAGACAAAGCTTTTTGGTGAAAGGTTTTTGAGAAAGCTTTTTGGCAATAGCTTGGTGACTGTTGGCCATCAATTTAATGGTACAAGTCAGTGCAACTTATAAAAAGATGGAGGAGGGAAGTTAGCTGTGTTAACATTTCTCACAGTTTTCCTTTTGTATGAAGATGCAGATAATTTTCAATTTATTGACAAAATAATTGTAGGTATTGTGTAATTTTTTGTACACAAAGTGACAGTTATTATGCATTTTCATACAAAAGGAAAACTATGATAAACATAGATAAACATAGATGCAGCCAACTTTCCTCTTTCACTGCTTTAACTTCCCTGACTCATGCTGTTATACATTGATAACCAACATTGAACAAGTTATTGCCAAGAAAACTTTCAAAAAATCTCCAGCTACAAATAGTAAATATATGACTTTGAAGCAAACAGCCATTGTCTTAATAACTAAACATGGCAGGTAATAGAGTTCTATTCAACATACTTAAATCATCATTTGTTTTAGCACTGGTTTCAGCTACGATTTTGCTACTTTTCCCAACTTCCAAGTCTTCAGTCACATAAATATCATAAATGCAAAATGTGTCATCTCCACAAGTGTTGTAAGCTTCTGTCTTGACTGTTTCAGAAGGCCACACCCAGTTATCAATGTTATCAGTAAACACGGGCACAAACGAGTTGTTGTTATAAGTTGACCAGTCAGTTCCATCTTCAGTATAATACATGATAGAATCCTCTTCAGATACAGAAACTAAAATTTAGTAAACCATTGCAGAGACACAATTATATAATCTGACGAAAAGTATCAGCATTACCAGACGAGAGTCAGAACAATACTTACAAGTGCTCGCCCAATCAAATATCTCCATTTCTGTAGAGTTAATAGAAATGTGTCCAGTACCATTCAAGTGAGCTAAATCATTTTCTTGATCTCCATCAAACACTCCAGTTAAACCAACTGTTGAACCTTTAAACTCGTCTGGCATTCCTATGGTTATTGTCAACATTTTCTGTAACAAAATATGGCAGTATACTAGTTGATGACATTTTCGATTGGTTCCTTGCTATATCACAAGTTATGCTCAGTTTATAAATTTTCTTTATCCTGGTTTTACTAAAGCACTTCATTTTATATTTTTTGCGCCTATATTGATTAAGGTCAATTTGCACGCCAATCATAAACATATAAATGATTTCAGTGTCAGTCGAATACATAAACTAATGAAAAGCATTCTACTCACGTTTTCTGAAGTTGCTTTTATAGATAAACCGTTAAAAAAGAACACTGTCAGACTAGTGTTATCTCTTTCAAACATGATGTTACTATCTACTCCTTCTACAGTCTGGGCTCCTCTAAACTCGCCTTCAATCTCTGAAATATCTACTATCGTACCATTAATTATCAACTGAGTTGTGTTAGCTACCCCTGCACCAGAAGGAGACTTGTTGATCTGAATCTGTACTCTGGGTAATCCAGATACTGCTATGCAGACTGCACTGAAGTATGTAGCTTGTCCCAGACCTGAAATATGACAGTTTACTTATTATCATGAAATAAATTAATACGTATACCATAATTTTGGCTCCATACATAAAGTTATAAAATTCACCATAACTTGTATATCTAAATGTACTTACTCCCATCTTCCAACTTGACTCTTTCAGTTCTGGCCTGAATGGCTGTACCGTTATCTTCAATCTTTGTGAATAAATATTCACCAAGTCCATTAAAGGTATATGAAAAGCCATCAGATGTTACAATATGAGGATCTCCAAACCATGGCCCTTGATAGCACAAAATGTTTAGTATTGTAACCACGTGAACATTTTATAACAATTAGATACTTTAAAAATACGGTTTATATGCGATGCTTGGTTATCAACAAAGTATTAGTTTGACTATTGAGATTTTGTAAAACCCACACTTTTTAGATTCTTAGAAAAATTAAAAAATAATTTAACCAAATATTTGGAAATAGATTATATTTTGTACTTACATCTGACAAGTGGTCTATATAAAGCACCGTTGTTCACAGGCCTAACTCTGTAAAACTCTTTACAAGTTCCAACTGATTTCACACAGCAAAGATTGTAACCTTGAACTTCATCTTTTTCATTAAACTAACAAAATAATTTTGAAATTTTTACAACTCACTTGAGCTAACACAAAGCTATTTAAAAAAGGTGGTGATTCTATACTTTTCAACTATTGTTTTCAAAATATATACCAATTTCTTTATGACCCTATTTTGAAAGAAAAATTGCAGTCTTGTTATTGCTCACATTTTTATAACATAAAAACCTACAGAATCTGTGACATGACCATGGTGAGGAAAGCTCAGCAACAAAAATCCTCCAGCCTTCTCATCATAACAACAGCGTTGTCGCAAACCACTACCACTATCCCACCAAGAAGCAAATGTAGTTTGAAAGCACAGGCTTCCAGGAAAGGTTTTATGCAAGCCTTTATACCAGGTAAATCTGAAACAATTAGGTGAAATGTGTCTTACACAGTTATTTTTGTCTAAGACAGTTTGTTGAATACTAAAATACAAGTTTGTTGATGAATGATATATCACACCTAAATGAGTAATTTTATTGTACATTAAATATAATATATCTAAGTCTAAATCCTATAATGAGATTTAAAGTATATTTTTGAAACTATTTTTATTATTACTTGTAAATTTCTATAAATAACTTTCTCAGACAAACAAGAAATTTCTTTATCTACTAAAAGTCATTATATGATGAAAAATCAAAATAATGTAACTTTTAGCAAAAAAGGTAAATGGTTATTATTGTATAATTTTACAACTAGAAAATAATGTACTGTAGCATCTGACAACTTGGCTTTAATGCTCTATACTTGACAAAATATGTAATATATTTAATTGAAATAATGATATTTAACAAACTAAGTGCTAAAACTTTTAGAGCACTTCAAGTTTTTATATATAAAAAGGGTAGCACTGATGCAATATAGGTCAACTTATATAATCTAATAAACATATTTATTTATTTGTAAACACATTTCAGCTGTTAAAAAGTTCTCCTACGGCCTTTACAGAATTTCATCTACATACATTACCTTGTATCTGAAAGTGCTTGTGATAGTGTCTGGGGGCAGTGAGACCAGCGATTGAACCAGACATAGATCTGCTCATTTTGAGTTGCAACCCATTTTAAACATGTCACAGCAGGAGTTTCTATTCCATCAGATTCTTCAACTCTAAACAACCATTCGCCGACTCTCTCATCTTCAACATCATAAAATTATTCAAGTTATATGTAGATTAGAGTTCAAATTGTACTAAAAGTTATAAAAGTTCACTAATCAACAAATAACTTTTCATTTTACTAAGTAATAACAATAAAAGTATTCTGTTTGAGATGTCAATCAGCATCTAATTTGTTTTGGTATTTCTTATAGCTAGCAGAAAAATTAAAACAAGCAAGTAAATTTCATAAAAGTGTATCTAAAAAAACTACAAGCAGATATAACACATCTATACTGTTTTCAATCAAAAATTAATAATTATGTGCATTCACTTACCTTTCATATTTCCGGGAGTACTATCAATGTCAGCAAATTTCAAGGTTCCGCTTCCTGGAAGGTTTTTGTATTCCACTTCACCATTCTTTTTGATTGACTGGTGACCGCCACTAGCGATACCCTTCATGTATAAGCTGCCCCCTGCCTGAGCTTCTAATAACGCGCTGGTTATCTCATCTCCAAACCCTAAACATTGCTCACACTATAACTGCAATTATTTCAAAATATTTTTGCACAAAGCAGCTTAATAATAAAAATGTGCAATATCATCATTATGGAGAAAATTTACCAAAGGCAATATTTTTTTGAGAAAAACTTGGTACTCTGAGACAGTAATGGTGAACATCTGAAAAGAAGATTGGAAGTATGGAGAATGAAAATGTAGGCTCAGGCTAAGTAAATTACAGATGGAGTATCTGCCAGTGACAGCTGAGGATAGCAACATATAGATGAAGAAGTAGGTTTATAAGAAAAGAAAATATTACACTGAAGCACATAGTTTGAATACCTGTGTACCACCATTAACTAGGTTGGCGTAAGGAGATTTAGCTGCATTTTCAAAGATATGGAATAAATGACGAGAGCTAAGTGGAGTACCCTGTGACAGAAAAAACACCTGAAAATTTTTATTTATAAGACTGATATACTCTCAGCCCTAATCTACAGGAATGAGTTCTGGCCTGTAACATAAACTCTCATAGGTTGACCGCTGCAAGATGTGTTTGCTAGGGTGCTGCATTAGGATGAGCTTAAATAAACACCAAAGGCATGAAGAGATAAAAACAGAAGCAATTATGTCAATCGCAGATATCATGAGAAAATAGAAGAGCTAAAATGATATAGTCATGTTTGTTGACGTCAGAGATATGAAGACATCCTGAAGGTGTACGAGATGAGGGTGGAGAGAAGCAAAGAGTGTGTGTGACCGAAACTGCGGTAGAGTGGCACAATTAATGCCAACTTCTCATGGTTAAATTTAAATGAAAGTGATGCAAGGGATAGAGTAAGATAGAAAATCTTGATAAAATTGGGAATTAGGAACACCCGCCTTTCAACCAGGACATGCCAGTGAAAGGTAAAGAGAGGTAAACAAATTGTTTTAAAAGTAAAACAATTTACCAGGATATGCCCAGTTGATACCATCTTCTGGATAATTGTATTTTATGAACGTGTAGACTCCATCTGTGATAATGACAGCTTGAAAATGATTCACCTATAAATAAAACATAATTAAAATGATTTGACCAGCTCCTTGTATATGTAATTGGAGTTGTCTTCACATTATGAAGCCATCGAAGGGAGGGAATTAGAATTATAAGCATGGCGTGTGAATTCTCCTCAGTAAAGCAATTGGCTAAAATAACTTATGTAAACTATCACGGCTGAGTCTGAGTAGTAAACAAAAATATGTTTCATGTTAGTAGAAGTACATGCAGTAGAAGAATTTTAAACTTTTATGTCAAAATTTTTTTCTACCATCTGGGATTTCCTTTGCACTAATCGAGAAGCATGTATAGTGGCTGTATGTTTGTCAGAACTGCAGTTTTATGTATTTTTTTGTGGTGAATTACCAGCTGTGAGATAACGTAACTGTTTATACCGAGTACAAATTCTAATTTAAATAAAATAGCTAGCCTAAAGATTTTTAGTATGTTAGAATGTCGTACTGTAACTTTTTATAAAGAAGCACTGGTGTAATAAACTATGTTGTTAGATTTGAAAATTGCTTACATAAAAAACTTTGGTGGGCTAATGGTTTTTTTTAAATAACTTTTCATTTTTTACTTATAAAGTTTTTACCAGTGCAGTTTTTGCCTTTTCTCTGCAAGTTGTTTCATTCAGATACCAGTTATAATGATGACCTCTAATAACATTGCTGAGAACTGACTCCCTGCATCCTTCATCAGACGCCATATTCACCCAAGTCACCACCAAAACCCATGTTGGTGTAAAATCAGGAATAGCATGAGCTATAAAATAGTAACACCTTTAATAAAAAAATATCTTAAAAAAAAAATTATGAAAGGGATATTAAGTTTTTTATGAGCTTACAAAAACTTCTTGTTACAAGCTGGCTTTAGAACACTCAGGGATTTTCTTGAGCTACAATAACGACAGTAAATGCATACTTTTACTTGACATTTAAAAATTGAGGATCATCATTGACTTCACTGTTTTACTATTCTTGGTTGAATCTATAATACTCGTTGTATTGAGAATTAAAAAAACAGATTATAAGAAGAATCAAGCATTTAATTTTTAAATTTAAAGAAGCCTGTAGTCTTGTGAAAGCACTTATTCTGAATTAATTAATAATATTCCAATTTCTGTTTGCTTGTACTTATAAATTCATCGCAAAACTACCAATTATAAAATGCAGCATTTCCTAAAAATTTCAGAACCAAAGATCCAATTATGCTTTACATCTTTAAAATAATGCTGCAGTGTTATTTTGAATGCAAAAGTTAAAAAAAACAGTTAGTAAAAGTTTCTCTATATAAGGATCTTTTTAGCTGTTCAGCAACCTATCACCATATCAATAATGCACTTACCCGATTGTGAAACATCAGCCTCAGCTCGTCTCAGCACATCAGCTGTATGTTCACTCATAGCAACATTTCGTTTGTAGACTTGATAGTAGACACTAGTTGCAGCCCGAGGCCATTGAGCAGCAAGTAAGTTTCTGCTGACCTCATCAGACATGCTCCAAAATGGAGAGAAGAAAGGCTGTTGGTTGAGCCAAATGTATGACCCGAAATTTGATGGATAGTACTGCCGCCATGCAGACTCAAAGTCAATGACGCCATTCGTGCAAATCTGGGAGCAAACAAAATATAAACTTCTTTGCAGGTTGTTAAATTAAATGTGACGAATAAAAGACTGTTGCTAATAAGTCAGATGTAGCTAATTTTAGTCAACTAAGTGTTGCGTTAAAAGTTCACAAACATAATATTTATGGCTGACAAAACAAGTTCATTACCACACCTACTTTTCTAACTAATATGTTAAATACATTTTCTGCACCAGTCAACTTAGCTGTGTAAGATATAAAATATTTGACGTTTTAAACTGCTGCATTTTGGCAGAATCAAAACTGAGATGTACAAAGTTATAAATGCTGATAGTGTGCATAGTTTTCACTCTGAAAAATATAATGATTATTATTAGCTAGTTTCTTCTCAAATAAACATATATATACTGATTTAGGCCTTTGCGTGACTTTTGAGTGTCATTTTTAAGTATTCTGGTGCCAGCAAAGCTATAATAATTATTTTAATTGAAGTAAACAAATATCACTCTCTATATACAACTTCTGGTATGAAGTTAACAAATAGTTACATTATACTTATCTGTCTGAGTAATATAGGAAAGTAGTAAGGTGTTATTTTAGATGCTAGTAATGCTCACGTGCAGATTATAATGTCTTTTATCAAAGAACAAAGCTCCAGCTTTTCCATTGAGGGGTAATCGCTTGCACTTATCATATTTTTGCCATGTCTCCGGTTCATGCATCAGATCAATGTCTCCGTGATCAGGACCCCATGGATACAGCCTGTCTGAAAACCAGGCAGCTGGTTCCTCCCAGATATATCCTGTTTCATCTGTACTATTGAAAGTGGCTGCAATACAAAGTTTATTACATTTTTTCGAAGGCTTCTAGGAAACTACAAATTATGCTACATAACTATGAAAACACTTATAGGCTCAAAAACACAATTATAATTCTTAATATGGTACTACTTTATAGCTATTTCTACAGCCAAATGACCTACATCTCTTAACTTTACTGCAATTAAGAATCTATTTATAAGGCAATGCTTTATGCCTATAACTATATGTCAAATGATATAATTAAATACTTTAAGCACGAGTAAAAGACGCATCATCTATCAACTGTTATATATTGCATTGTTTATCATTACCAGCTTTCTTACCTAGATTTAAAATGATCTTTCCTGGAATACCAACATTGCTCCATGAAGGCAAATGAAATATGCTCGATGTGAAAGAACTGGCGAGAGAGTAAGAGAAAGTGCCATTGTTGATGTTGTATCCAACCTAAAATCACAACCAGTCTCAATAAACCATGCATATAATAAGTTAAAGAACTTATTATAGTAGTGGTTAGTATTCATATGGGGTAGTGGCAGATATAATGTACCACTGCCAGTTATGCTTAGCAGTGGTACATTATATGATAAGGCAATTGCATAGAGAGTGAGATAGATTATGTTTGGCTTGCTGATGTTAGAAAGCTTAGTTATGGCCACATATATGCCGATCCTCTATCGAAATGTGCCTTTATATAGCACTCCCTTCTACAGACAGGCCGGCCAGCCATTAGATGTAACAGTTACTGTAGAAGCGATTAGTTTAAATATTGGCCGTACCATCAATGATCATGCCAAGCCTGAATTTGCTTTAAATTGAAAAACTAGTTGCAGCATAGTAAATACTGAAAAATAATACCCGATGCTAAGAGATCGGGCTAAAAAGCGTGTGTGTGTGTGTGTGTGTGTGTGTGTGTGTGTGTGTGTGTGTGCGCGTGCGCGTGTGCGTGTGCGTGTGCGTGTGCGTGTGTGTGTGTGTGTGTGTGTGTGTGTGTGCGCGTGTGTTTATTTCATCATAGAACATTTACACTGATTATAAAATAGATGAAAAAGGAAAGGACAATAATTATCAAAAGAAAGTGTAATAACAAAGAAAATAATTATTTAGAAGATGATGAGGGGGGAAGGCAAAACCAAAGTATTAAAAACAACAGCTCGAATCTCTGAATGCTGCTGTTCCTTTCAACACATTTTGGTACTGCTGCTATCAGTAGTTATTTATGCCAGTTTCTGCACATTACATGGACATTGATTTGTACACTGGGTAGGAGCAGTTGGTTTCCACAAAACAATTAATGGAGCCAAGGCTAATAGTGAATATAGCTTTGTGTGGGTATAGGTGAGCTAGAAAATAATAAAACTTAAAAATTTTTTTGAAGAACTAAATGTATATTGTTTATATGTGAGTGTAGCAGTTACACATTCAAGTGCTATTTTTGAGAGCACTTGTTGGTCTAGTGTACGTGATATAGTGAACATTGGCCAATTTTTATAAAGGGGAAAATATAAAAAACAATTATATGTAAATGATCGATGAATTCAAACGGCACTACAGTCAAAAATAATAAAGCAATCATTACTAAACTACTTTTGAAGAAAAAAAAATTTAATACTTAATGTAATAGAAAACTAATGACAGTTGAATATAGAAAGGAAGAATTGCTTCAAATGAAACTTATTGCAACCTGCAGTTTATATGTTTCAGCAGTGTATTAATTTTGCAAGATATTGTTATAGACTAGCTTGAGATTAATGATACCAAAAAACAATAGCCTACCTGCGTCCCAATACCATAAATCCAATCAATTTTTTTATAATTAAAAATTGCATATGTTTCCATATCATTGCCTGCGAGTACAGCTTGGAATGTGTTCCTCTACAATCAATGGCTAGTATTAGGGAAACAACAAACAGTCAATTGATAAATCATACAATAATGGATCTCAAATACTCATCAATAATATTATAATTAATTATTAATTATTATTTTTAATCAGTTTTTTAATTCTTAATGTTTTAATTTAGGTGAGATATAGCAGTCAAAGCAGAATAGCCTTAAACTAAAAGTGCAAGTTTATAGTTTTGTGTTTTAGAATGTTAGTGATATTTTTGAAAAGACTATAGAGTTCAATCTAATACAAGATGTTTCTGGAAACATACAGCTGTTGGCATCGCTTGTGTTGAGAGAGATGGCGTTGTAGAGCTGTAGAGGGTGGAAAGTAGCTGAGCCCATTCCATTTGATATGGCAACACTTCATACCATGTAGCTACAACCATCCACTGGGCATTAAATTTTGATGCTTGCAAAGATATGCCTGCTTCTTGCACTGTTAACAGAAATGTGTAGTTTTATAAAAAAAAGACTTAACATATACCACACACGCATGCACACACTTACAGTATGAAGTGCCAAATGGCGAAAAATTAGCTTATTATTGCATCTCGTATGCTCATAATAAAGTATCTAGACATTATTCTCTCTCATATGCTCACAAAACACTCTCATTGGTCTATATTTTGGTCTCATACCCTTATCATTCATGCTCTTAGGTCTATTATTTGGTCTCACACCTTTATTACTCATTTCCATACTGTTACTTCTCTTACTTTTATGCTCATTATCCAATCCCATACTTCTCATATCCCTAGTATTGGCTCTTCTATAGTCATTATTCATTATCTTATGCTTATTATTCTCTCTCATACCCCTATTACTGTCTTGTTCTTGCCCCTGATTCTAACTCACTAGTATTTGTGTACAGTCACAATATTTTGTATAGTATATGCCAGTCTACTCGGTTCACAACAAATCTGATTGGATAACTCAAATGACACGAGAGTAATAAATAATGATGAGTGAGTGCCTGGGTTTAGTTAGCCTTTTTCCTTTGTATCAATCTAGGGTGTTAAAAAGTTATATACCAGAATTGTGGCAGCTAGTTTCTAGCTTATCTTCAACTTTTAAGCTAACAAATCACTCCTTGAATGAATAATAAAGGTGTGAGACCAGATAATAGACCTAAGAGCATGAATAATAAGGGTATGAGAGCAAATTATAGACCTATGAGAGCCTTTTTGTGGTCATATGAGAGGGAATAGTGGCTGGATCCTATATTATAAGCACATGAAATGCAACAACACGCGATTTTTTTACCTTTTGGCACTACCCAGTTACAGGTTTTGGATTTTGTACATACAGTAATACAATATAGTCTGCCATTGAGCTTAATATGAATATAACAGATTTCACATACGCAGCTTTAGTATTAAGACATGGTCTAAAATCTAAATGACAAGATACTATTTCTTTATATAATATCACTAACAGATTTTACCAGCTGTTGCTATAGTGACTAGCGCTGCCAGTATAAAAATATGGCAGTTTACTGGGTATATAATGGCTATGATTAGCTATAGTAGCTAGTGCGATATAATTAGCCCCTGAGCTGATGTGCACCGAATTAAGCTGTTTATAGCCTATAGACTGAAAGTAATTTACCATCATAAATTTCATACTGCACTATGCTGTGCTCAAACGGTATTCTTAATATATCTTAAAAAAAGAACTTGAAAGCTCATTTGAGCTGCTAAAAATGATAATTACATTATGCAGATTCAGGTGAAACATTATAGCTTGTTAGAAGGAACAATAGTGAAATAATGTTACCTTCCCTAGATGCCTGCCCGAGAAGCGTGCTATTAGCAGTCTCTCGGAAATACAGATTTCCATCACCATTCAAGTCGTCCAGTCCCATATCTGTCCAGAAAGGACATATTATCGATGGAGTGTGCAATGCAGGAAATGCTATGGGTGTATATACTGTATAAGGTTGTTCCAAAGCTATGACACCATTACTGCAAACCTACAAGTTTCACAAATAAGAAATACAGTTAGATACTGCAAATATAAAACACAGCATAGCATACCAACATTCCCTGTTTGTAAGTTATGTCTTAATGAATGCATTAACTACCAAAGACTGAAGAGAAAATGAATGATATTGTGGTGGGTTTATATAATTGTTTAAAAGTTAGCAGAAATAACCGCACATAAGCCGCCCATACCAGATACAGCAAAGCGTAGAATAGCTAACCTAGCTACAAAGCTCTAATTAAACTTGTTAAGATGTGAGCTTATTGTTCACATCCTAACGTATGTAACAACGAGCTCATATGTTACTATTTCTATCTATATTTTATTGTCAATACAAACAAATTAGCTGTTATATATAATTGCTATAATTAAGGTGGATTTTATACAAACATATGCAGTGACAATTTCCTTGCGATTACTAATTCTTGCTGGTAGCAGTTACAGTCGAGATCAACATATATAGCAAATTGGCATATTTGAATAGGTAAAATTAATGGTGTATTTGAAAAGAATAAAATTGCATTAGCTTCCATAAATTAAAAGTCAGCTTATAGTTATTATGCTGCTGTTTATTTGATGTTTATTTGCTAATGAACGTGTTTATTTTTAGTAAACAGAGTATTATTGTCTATTTGGTTACACAGATATTGTTTAATCTTCATTATTTTCAATATATGAAAATGCTCTTTAAAAACAGAAAATTGTATTTAAGTGCTTATATCTATTACTTAAGTACAATCAATCAATTATTTCAAACAAATAAATAAAACATATTTTCACTGCAGAAACAAATTTTAGTCATTAATTAGCACTTACATAGATTGAAGAGTAATTTTCTCCAAAAAGAATAACAGTTCTATTAAGTGACGCAAGGTTACATATATCGATTCCTAATGCAGAAGTGGTATCACCTTCTCCGGGGCCATAGGGGTAGAAAAGACCTGTTATATTTAACCATAATACTTAGGAATTAATGTAAAGATTAAATAACACAACTTCAAGAACAAAAAAGTTCAGAATGTGATTATATAAGCTTATAGAATATAAATATTTTATGTCGGTCCCATTGTTTGAGTTTACCATCGTTCGAGTTTATCAGTTGAATTAAGAAATAACATATTACCTGTGCTTTCAGAAGCTGTGTATTCAACAGCAAGTGTTATCAGCATGACTAATTGATAATATGGTCTAGCTAGGTTTCCAGTATCCATTATTGCCATCACAATCTTTATCTACAAAAAGGCAAACCGAATATATACACTTTGTTTTGTTTACTGAAGGTTGTGGTTTCCTTAAATGTAACTACTTCTATTAGGCAATGAAAAATCCATAATTGGAAGCCGGAAATAATATACGGTTTTATTGACATATATATCATAATCTTACCCATTGTCCAAAAAGCAGATTTTGAGAAGTTCATGGTACTAACATTGTGTTGTATAGACTATGCTTTTGCTAGTAAAAAAAACATATATTTTCTTCTAATTTTACTACTACTTTATCATTCAAAGCATAATTTAATAACTATATTATGGGAAAATGTCAATAAAATAAAAATCAAAAGTCAAACAGGAAATTTCAGCTTTATAGCTAGCAGAACAAACTAGCAGCTAAAACAGTTGAAGTAGTCTTTCTGTAACGATCCCTGGGTAAACTCAGCAGAGAGAAACAGGCAACAATTATATATATATATATATATATATATATATATATATATATATATATATATATTTTTTTTTTGATCAGCTATATAGTTTTGCTGACAATTTCAGCTATCTTAAAAGTATGTGCATTAATAAGTGTATTGGTATGCCACAAATTGTTGTAGCTTTCTTGCTTTATTACTACATCACATAAAAAGCTATCCTTAGCTAACAGTGCTGTTACATAATTTAATGTCCCTAGCACAGCACAGGTCAATGTGTTCAAATCAAGCAGCCTCAGAGGAACAATTTTAACTTCCCTCTTTTAACTAAAGGCTTACTACATCTGCTACTATATGATACAAACACACAACTTTATACTCTAATATTTTATACTCTGGATCTAGACTACTGGTTTTGACATTTTAGATGACAAAGGATATCTTATTTGTGCATTAATTTTGTAGGTCTCAGTTGGATTAATATCATGTCGTTTTACCTACAGTGTATGTATATATACTGCACTCTACAATAGCTAATGTCATCTTGTTTAAATCTATACTATTCTCATAATGCTCGTCTAACTTTTTGACCTACATTGTTACTTGCAACAGCTTGAGTCACTATGTATATTTATGCATTACCTATAATGATGATGCTCAACTATTTTGATTTTGATGTAACTTATATTATCTAAAACCTTCCTGTGGTCTAATGCAGTTTATATAATATCTATTTTTCCTTATATATTTCTAGGGTACGATTCGATAGTTGATAAACTTAATGAACCTGTTGCCAAGTTGGCTGATAGATAAAGTCAATCACATTTTAAATCATCCAGACACAGTAGCAAGCCTGAAACAATAAGGCTAGTGATTTTTGGAGATGAGAGAAGCTATATATGGTGATATAATATATATTTTAAAAATGTGTTTACAATGTAAAACAAGTAGAAGCAATGTTTAAAACAGATCACTGCATTTATCACATCATTATAGATTATAGCAACAGCTTCTAAAGGCTCCAAATACTCCCTTATAATAATATCTGTTGATCAGTCACCATAAAAGATAACTTTATCAATAGAGTGCCACACTCTACTAGTTTATATGCCTGGGACTGTAAAACCACAGAAAATGGTATAATAGTACTAAATATCTTTTTTGTCTTTTTTCTTGTCTTTGCTAAGTTACGGATACAAGCACAAACAGAAGTAATAAGAATCTCTGTCATGACTATTAATGTGATTGCTTAGAGATGTTGCTAACAAAATCAATTTCGAGTTATTTCGTAATTTTAAAATGATTTTCAATGAATATGAATAGTTATATAAGTTTTACATGCTAACCTCTTCTATCCATAGTCTGCAGAATCTTTTATAACCATAATAATCAATTTTGTCTGCAATATTTCTACTTAAAGAACAACTCTGTATAAATACCTTTACTTTGTGTACACCAATTTAAATGCACTTGATATGTAACAATTATACCATGCAGTAGCATAATGTTTTGAAAATTTTATGAAAATAGACTACAATGAACTTACTGCAGCTTAACTTTGTTTCCTCTCATCCATCCTTATCCGTAGTCATGTGAAGAATGAAACTTTCTTTCTGTAAAACAGCTTAACAAATAAAATTTTTCCCTGCGTGGTGTGGAAAGTTTTAATCAGTGTTTGGCTCAGCTGTTGATTCGGTCTCACATTATCAAGTAGATTCTATTAACAGTTATTAAAGATAGAATATTCACTCTCACCACTGTTGAATCGATGTATCGTTATCATATTTTCTGAAATTTTCATTAAACTGTTTTTATTTTTATAACATTTCTGGATTATTGCATTGCAAAACTTCCTTGTACATAAGATTGAAGTTGCAGAACTTTGCTTCTATAATGTTGCTAACAGTTTTTAAGCAGCTGATTGGTTGACTGGTGTATAGGAGACGAAATCCATAGCTTTATAAGTTTTTATATCGCCAGCAAGTGAAACAAATGCTATTCAATCTTTTTTTATAATTCTTAACAATTTTCAATTAGAATGAGCCTTTTTTTTACTTTTGGTTGCATCGATTATCTAAATAACATAAAACATAACTTCATGCAGTGGATAGAAATTGTAAAGCAGGTGGTGTAAGCTAGTTGTCTTTCAAATATGTGTTTGGTTTACAAACAACTTTTATAATTACAAATATCTGCCACACAATTATATTAAAACGCTGTCACTACCATTGTTGATGTTGTCTTGCTGTTGTCTGTATTTTCTATTATATTATATGCTTCTGTCTTGACTTCTTCAGAAGGCCACACCCAATTATCAATGTTATCAGTAAAGACGGTACAGATGAATTGTTTTTATAAGTTGACCAGTCAGTTCCATTTTCAGTATAATACATGATGGAATCCTCTTCAAATATAGCAACTGAAATACAGTAAACCAGTAACAAGTAACTAAAAATTACATGATATTACGCATGTGGTTATATTTGTTACAATGAGAAGCAAGAAACAATTTTGCAGGCTGATACTTGGAATAACTAAAATTTCTATAATGTCATATAAGAAGCTTGTGGAAATATTCACAATATAGCTACAGTTTTTTATGTAACCCATCATTAGAGGAAAATTTCCCTAAACATGTAGAGTCAGAAATGAAGTAGTTTTCTTTAAAAACCTGGTAGTCAAGGGTTCTTTAAGCTACTGATTTACTAGCTGTCATTAAACAATTATAGTGACAGTATGAATATAGATGACTTCAAAGTGATATGTAGACGAAATACCGATTAAATTAATTCTTTGAAAACACTAGTACGTTTAAAAGATGCAAACCTAAACTATCTATAACTCCATAAAACATTGATAATAATGTTTATACCTTATTTGTACTTTACTCATTCTATTTCATGCATATGCATGGGTGGGTTTGTGTGCACCATGAAGTAATACTTAATTAGCAGAGACAACTTGGCTGATGAAGATCTTCAGACGTAAAAATTTTAGAAATTTAGTTTAAAAGACAAACTTAAATAAAAAACAAGAAACTTAATGACTATGCAACTTTATACAACTATTGGCTATGCAGGTAGCCTACTTTTTTCATATACCTCTAATATGCAAAGAAATTACGCCAAGTAGTGATCATACCCACGCAATGCTAAAGCCGTTTTAACCAAGAGGCCAATTCTCTTATTCAGAATTACCAACCCACAAGTGCCTCTTCAACATATAGTAATACAATTTACCATTTCACCTTGTAAGTTAAAAAGATGTGTTTAGGCAACAATGAACAATACGTTTACAATTGACATACCGATGAGCAGATAATCTGGAGTTGTCATACCAATGAGCAGGATGTTTTAGTAAAACCAATGTAAATATTATTTTTATCAAAAACCACTGTTTGTTGTAGTTTTATTTGTTATCTCAACTTCATAAAATATAAAGCACTAAAATCGACAGCGATAAACATAGTTTAATAATTTCAATCTTCAAACTCTAACAGTTGAAAGACACACATAGGAGTTCATTGTGCTGAAAAGTGGACTGCTGCGTAGCCATGCACGGTTAACATAAACTGATTTTCAAAAGTAATGTGTCTAAAAGTACTCTGAGCTTGTTGTAGATGCTTCATAGTATATTCAAATCATGGCCGCTACGTCTAGCTCAAGGCTAGCTTGTGATTGCAGTTCATCACTGAGCTGGAGCTATCTCTAATATCAGTTTATCTCTAAATCACTTAAAATACTCTACTCACAACTTCCAGGCTGGCCATGTCTTATTCATATAAAATATCTATAGCCTGTACTATTCTAATATCCTTTTCTTTTATAGTATTTTTTAAAGCTGGAGTGCTCCTATATAAATTATTATTATATGTTTCTTTAGTTTTCTTGCTTAGTTGGTACATACTATATAAGGTGGAAAATTCGGTCTTTACCACCAGCTGGCTGACATTTGAACTTCCCCTATTAATAATTTATTCAACCAGCATTTTTAAGCTATATCACATAACTCTGTATCACCTCTGCCATCATACAGCAAATCGTTTACATGCCTATTTAAATACTTATATGATTTGATATAATTATACAGATTTTTATAATCTATAAGACGGATGGAGCTAGTGCAGCCTACCTAGTAACCTACTTGATTAAATAACTTTGATATATAATATTTTGTAGCTGCTGTTCTTTTAATTAATTACTAAGTATCTTAACCTCAAATATGTTTCTTCTATTAGCTAAAGTAGATCAATGGGCTTGAAATATTGTAATATCCAAATTTTGAAAAATGCAATTAAACTTGTTTTTATTCATCACAAAATAATTTTTCCTCTACTTGGTTAGTTATTTTTTAAAATTTTCAACAGTTCAACTCATGCTTTCGTTTTTATTAACTTAATTGAAGAATACCCTCCATCTTGTTCTCTCTTACAAAGAGATATGTTCAGCACTTAAATTTCATTCAACCCACAAAGTTACTACATTGGTGGCAGCAGTGGGATTTTGGATAACCAAGTGTCAACAAGGAGAACAAGATGGCCGAAGGGGCAGAAGTAGGACCAGCCCCTGACGTGCCAGAGAGACCAGCCCTCACTATTGAGGCCGTGGTGACAGCCTTCCGAGAAGTTCAGGGGACTAGTCAGGCGCCACCTGGTGACAGGTACCGCCTCAAGCCCCCAATTTTCAGAAGTGAAAAGGATGTGGAGCAGTTCATCTGCGAGTTCAAGGATGTGGCCATTATTGCTGAATGGCCAGCATCAGTGCGCATCCTCCAGCTCTGGGCCTGTTTGACAGGCCAAGCCAAGAGTTTTGCTCTTGGGCCTGATGAAGCTCACATCATGCGGGCTCTCAGAACCCGGTTTGGTCTGACGGCCATGGAAGCCTCAGGCCAACTACAAGCCACGACAAGGGACCGGAGGACACCCTTGGAGGATCACGCTAACGCGATGGAACGATTGGCCCAGGCTGCTTTCAGTCAAGCCACAGGCGCGGAGAGGAAACACCTGGTGTACAATGCGTTCTTCTGCAGCATCAACAATCCGGACTTACTGTGCTACTGGCTGGCAGCTAAAGTCAGCAGTCTGGAAGAAGCCTTGGAAGTGGGTAAGGCCTACTTTCAGGTTAAAGGACCTCGAGGAGTACGTTTCACCGCCCGCCAGGTGGCCAGAGAAAAAGAAGGGACTGCCACACTTCCTGCTCCACAGGTGTCAGCAGCAACAGTCAAGTCACCCAAGCAAACGCAGCTCACCACGTTAATGGACATGGTGAAGGGCCTGCAGACTATGGTGACCAAGTTGCAACAAAACCAAGCGGATAGGCGGGCTCCCCGATTACGGGACGACCCTGTCCGCCCTAGCAGCTCACCTGCTGAAGATTTGGTGCGCCAGGGCATGTGAGGAGACACTGCCATAAAAGCCACCTACCTTTAAACACTCAAGGCTCACATTAACTTCCGCTCGCGAGAGTATCTTAAGTTACTCAAGATTTCAACCTCAGAAAACCCCCATTGTACTTAAGACGAAAAGGAGGCCCGCTGTGCAGACCAAATTGTGTCTCCCCCAGAGACTAACCGCTTCAAGAACACCCAGCTGTACGGAAGCAGCTACTTTCTGCCCAGAAAAATTTCGGGTAAAGCTGCCATATTCCTACTGGACACTGGGTGCCCTACAAACTTGCTACGTAAGCATTTCTTTCACACCCTTGGCGTCGAGAGCGGGTGAGCCTCGAGCCATACGAAGGTGCGCATGGTACGTTGGGGAACGAATCATGCATTCCTTTTTACGGCATCATCACACTACCTGGATACGTCCGTGATCAGGTGATTCACGAGATGTTTATAGTCAGCCAGCTGAAGAAGA
This sequence comes from Bugula neritina, assembly GCA_964035545.1. NCBI lineage: Eukaryota > Metazoa > Bryozoa > Gymnolaemata > Cheilostomatida > Bugulidae > Bugula > Bugula neritina. The sequence continues at coordinate 20,892,690 of OZ037765.1, read as the reverse complement.
ACGCCATCCTGGGAACGTCATTTCTGGAGAAACACTAGTGTCATATGGATTTCCAGAAGTCGGCGGTGGTGATGGCTTAGAAGGAACTTGTCTGTGTTGATAAGTTCGGCGGGCCCTTGGTGGGCGGGACTGCATGGTTTCAGGGAGATCCCAGGCGACTATCCGCTGCAGATTCAACTGTAAGGAGATCACCGGCCTAGGAGTGGTAAAGAGAACGCACGGAGCAATCCGACTGGCAAACAGCCTAAATGGGCTAGACTGTCGGAGAGAGCTCCTCGTGCAGTGTATCAACCCCTTCACGGAAGCTGTCTGATTATCGGCTGAAGCGCTGGTAGTGAAGTACCACTCCATTCAAGAGGCGGATGTGGGTCTGGCACTAGAAACAGTCACCGACACCCAGGGAAAACCCCCTTGAACTAGTCAAGGAGCAGTCCCGCAGCACATGGCTGACCTGTACGGTAGAGCGTATGGTAACTGTACGGGTGGTACTGAACACCAAGTACTGGCTCAACTACGCACAAAGTACAGTGATGTCTTTAGTCATGGCAATGAAGACATGGAGCTGACCACAGTTATCTTCCACGAGATACCCCTGCAAGCCGGCAACACCGCCATGAGGCAGCCAACTCAACGTCTAGGCCCGGAGAAGGAGGTTAGTCGGCAAGTGCAAGATCTTCTCCACTGGGATTTGATTGAGCCTGCCCACGGTGTGTGGAGCTCTCCAGTAGTCCTTGTCAAGAAGAAGGATGGTAGCTGGAGGTTCCGTGTGAACTACCGCAGACCAAACATCATCACCATTCAAGATGCCTACCCTTTCCCACGAATAAATTAGTCTCTGAATGCTCTCGCGGGTAGCAAGTTATTTAGTACTTTGAATCTGCTTAGCGGGTACTGGGAAGTACCCCTCAGTCCTAATGCCCAGGATAAAGCAGCATTCATTACTCGCGACGAGCTCTGGAAGTGGAAAGTACTGCCATTTGAACTTACGTTTACCCTGGTAACTTTCCAACAACTCATGGAGCAGGTCCTCAGTTGGCTACACTGGAAGACTCTCCTAATCTATCTGGACAACGTCATTGTCATCTCCCCAGACTTTTTGACTCATGTCAGTCGTCTGCGGGAGATCTTTGATTGCCTCTGGGCAGCTGCACTGAAGTTGAAGCCCTCCAAGTGTACGCTCCTCTAGCCGGAAGTCACGTACTTGGGCCATGTGGTTAGCCGTGATGGGGTAGCTACCGACCAGGAGAAGGTACAGGCTGTAAAGAAGTAGGCTGTCCCCCATGACCTCACTGAGTTGCGGGCATTTCCGGGCCTAGTAGGGTACTACCGGCAGTACATACCTGGCTTTGCAGGGGTGGCTCAGCTGTTAAATCGGCTGACCGCAAAGAGGGTCTGGTGGCAGTGGACACAGAAAGAGCAGCAGGCATTCGACCACCTCAAGCAACAGCTCATGGAGGCGCCAATTTTGGCGTATCCTGATCCAGCCAAGAAATAAAGCCTGGACACCGATGCCAGCGACCACAGTGAGGGAGCTGTTCTGTCTCAAGTCTAGGGTAAAAGTGAGGTGGTTGTAGCTTACTATAGCAAGACTCTCGCGGCCGCCAAGAAAAACTACTGCACCACTAGGAAGGAGCTCCTAGCAGTAGTCAAGGGGGTCAAGCAATTTTGGCTATATCTGTAAGGAAGAACGTTTAGATTACAAACAGAGCATGCATCCAAACTGTGTAAATGTGCAAAGTCTTCGAGCCAGGCAGCTCGTTGGCTGGAGATTTTTGCTAAGTTCTCCTACTGGATAAAGCACCGTGCTGGCCGGAAGCACAGGAGCGCCAACGGCATAAGTCGTCAGCCGGTGGAGGATTGCAAGCAATGTCTGCACATTGCGAGACGGGATGGGGGACCCGCTCGCCTTGACGTAGAGACAGAATTAAGGGAGGGCGCCGTCTACCGGTGGGAGCACGGCCATTTTCGGACCAAAACCCACTCAGACGACGTTCAGGCACTCTTAGTCAACCCCACTCTGTGTCAAAACGTCAAGGAGCTGTGCCGACTCTAGAAGACGCTACCCCGCGCGGTAGCAGACATGTTCCGGCAGAGAGACATTGAGTTTTAAAACTCCTCTGTTGTTGCTGGGATTCCCTCAAGGTCAGTCCTGATGGCCTCCTAAAAATAACGCTAGCAGTAGATAACCTTCAGCAGTAGAGAGACCGCGCCCTTTGACGGGAACGGATTTGGGACACCCATAAACAGGCTCATGCTGGAGCCAGTCGGGTCATCAGGTGTAAGCAGCTGAGTTGGTACTGGCCCGGAATGACTCGGGATGTACAACTGCGGGTACGACAAGGCGAGGTTTGCCAAGCTAGTAAGCATGGTCGCCCCACGGAAACCACTGGTCGACACTAGCTGTATGCTGGTCGACCGTGGCAAATAGTGGCGGTAGATCTTGTTGAGCCTATGCGGTTATCCGCCAGAGGAAACACTTGGATACTGGTGCTCACGGACCACTTCACTTGGTGGGCAGACGCCTTGGCTATTCCAGATGCGTCGGTCCCCACAGTGGCCCGGGTCTTGGACCAACATGTATTTTGTTACTTCGGGCTACCGGAGCAGATACATACGGACCAAGGCGCCCAGTTCCAATCTCAGCTCATGGAAGACCCTTGCCAAATATGGGGGTGAATCAGAGTCGGACCACCTCATATCACCCACAAGAAAACAGAGTCATGGAAAGAAACAACAGGATGTTAGGTGACACCCTCAGAAACCTGTTCCTAGGCCGAGGTCAGGAGGAATGAGACATGGTGCTGCCACAAATTATGCAAGCCTACTGCAGCACACCACACTTCATTACATAGGAAACTCTAAATTTCTTGATGTTAGGCTGAGAGACACGGGTTCCAGGACACCTAACATACCATGTTCCAGCTCCCAAGTCCCCAGTACATGAGTACGTGGGGAAGCTAGTATAAATCATGGGCAAGGCTCATGATGCACTGCGGGCGCAGCAGTGGCAGATCCGGACAGAAGACTCAGAAGAGCCCCCTTTTGTACCAGGTGGGAGACTGGGTGGAGATGGTGAGCTATCGCAGGCAACACGGACAGTCGGCTAAGCTTCAGCCCAATTTCGTGGGTCTCTACTGCGTGGTGGAAGTGCTGCCCAACCACACGCACTGTGTGGAGCGCCTTTGGCAGACTTACATTCAGAGCGAGCAGCGCTTGAAACCATACTATGCCAGCTCAGACCACCCCTTCTAGAGCCCAACTGCCAACCCAACCAGGGGGAAGAGTAACCCAACCCAGGGAAGTGGAAATCTTTGTTCAGAGGAGACCTTAGTAAGAACTTTCTTCTGATATTCTGATACTTTTATTAGCGCGATTACGTGCTGCGCCACCAGCGCATATCACACCGCCACACGAGCAACACGTTAGTGGTGGACAAAGCCACCTTTCCGAAGTTTGAGGACTTGATCCTGCTGCACATTGCAGATCCTCATAAATGGGCCTCTCTTGCCCAGGGATTCTTAGCGTGCCGGCCCATCCAGGAAGACGAAGAAGAGCCGGTCGCTGCTCACCAACCGGCAGCCACCCAGCCTCTTGAGTCATGCTAGCACGGGTCAGTGCGGATGCCAGGTCCGATGTATCGGACTTGGGCCTCTGGCCCTCAGCGACTGGCAAGAAGCAGAAGGCAAGGCATGGTACCACCAACCTTTGGACACAGTCCCCCTAGAGAAGGAGGTGCGACGCCTGCAGCAACAACTGACACAATGCGAAGAAGACCTGGCGCTGCTGAGAAGGCGCAAAAAGCGTTTAGAACGATCCAGAGATGATGAGCATCATTAGTAACGCTCAAGATAGTTCACATAGACATTGGTGGTGGGTGTGTGATGTGCTTTTATTATATACTTAAATGCATTTGCTCTTATTATTACTTTTTTTCTCTTTTGTGACTATACCCCCAATCTTTTATATATACATACCTATTGTCAACATTTTTAATTTTTTCTTTATTGGAAAGTGTACTTTCCGATAGAGGGTGTGTGTTGTAGATTTTATAATATATGGTTATCATCTCTATTTTTTACTAAATGAGTTATTTTCTTATACTAAATGTTGTTGCCCGAAATCGGCATTTCGGACTCCCAAAATGCCAAAAAAATCGGCATTTCGGACCTCCGATTTTGGACATCAAAAGGATCTTTCTCTTTTGTGTTTCAGTGTAATTCAGTCTACCACTGGAGCTCGCCTGTGGAAGACCACTACTCTATGCTACAAATAAAGATTACTACTACTGAAGAATACCCTCCATCTTGTTCTCTCTTGCAAAGAGAAATGTTCAGCACTTAAGTTTCATTCAATCCACTTTCATGTTGACAATATTGGGCTTCATTACGCTGAGATAAATGGGTGTACAATTTGATTGACTGGGAGTGCCCTTGTCAATTTGCTATTGATTGTTTTTTCAATATGGCAGGAGTAGTGCTGTAGAGCTAGATGTCCGGTAAAAATAGCACAGGTAATAGTGGCATCGATAAAAATGGCACAGGTAATAATGGGGCAGGTAATAATGGCACAAATGGCAAAGTAGGTAAAAATGGCACATTTTCAATAATAGGGTTTGGGGTGGGGTTGGGTGTTTGGAATGGGGGTTTAGGTTTGGGGTTTGCGAAAATTTAACATCAGTGTGCAATTTCTCCTATTTTTCCATTTGTGCCTTTATTTATACCTGTGCCATTTTTATCGTGCCATTTTTACCTAAAATTATAAAGTTATGTTTGATTAAACTTTCTCCTAACGTCACTAGAGCCTTATATAAGATTTAAACCTCAGCGATTTCTGGATAATATATATATATATATATACATATATATATATATATATATATATATCTCAATCTGTGGACAGCAGCTGTTTCGAGATTTGTCCCCTCATCAGCACAGAACAGAGTACCATGGCCCACACCTTCGCAATAGTAAAACTTATAGTTTTACTGAAGCATATTTAAAAGGTGTGTAAACTCAAGCCAGAGTGCTCAAGTAACTCTAGGGGTCACCTAGGAGTCACGAGCATTGCAGAATGCTAGCAGCTTGAGTTTGTGACCATGGTGAGAGTGCTCAATCATTTAATATGACATTGCTGAGCATTAAATGAGAGCGTAATATATATATATATATATATATATATATATATATATATATATATATATATATATATATATATATATATATATATATATATATATATATTAGAAGAAATAAAATGAGATTTGATTAATATAATGGCATTTATTACTAGTAGTTTCGTACACAAAAAAACGATGTGCACTCGTCAGATAAATTTGCCACTATGATTGCTTACAACTATAAATAATGTAATATGTAAATATACACAGAATAAAGCTAGAAGATCAATGACTTTTTATCTATATGCAGACATAGTAGTAAATTTCTACTCAAGAATGCTGTAACATAGCCAATTACTTCCAATGCTACCTCTTTGCTATATTTTGATCTTCTAGCTTTATTCTGTGTATATTTACATACACAGTTAGTTTAAGGTCATTACTTTCCAGATTCAAGCACTGCTTTATGTTATATATAAACGGTTTCCAGGGGATAGCTCGAACAGTTTTTGTCTCACATTAACAAATTTTACATGAAAAGATAGCTCTTGCATTCCTCTTTCATATACTTTTTTAATTTTTCAATAAAAAATTTTCTGAGAAAGTTGTTGCATAATAAGTAAAATTTTATACCCTCCATGTTCTACTGCTGTAGCACAGGGGATTCATTTTATAAAGTCTAAAAGTTAAACTTGACATTCCTTGATATGTTTTCTCTAATATACTTTCTTTGTTTTTTGAAATTCTGTTTATGCTCTTCACAATTTGGTAAAAACATACACCATTTTGCAAGTTTCACTGCAATTTTCTAAATTCTTCATATGGTGGTTCTAGCTACGCTCCTGTGACTAATTATAACATTCCTAGTACGTTTGCCGCTCTGCGCTATCACAATAACATATAGTACCCTCTCGCACAAATTGGCAATCTATTGGATTTCTGCCAAGATAATGTTCCCTGTTTTACATTAGCACTTAGCTGAATCATCTCACTATGTTACAATAATATATTGAAAATGCCTTAGCACAACATAATTCTTTGTTTGTTTGGCAGAGTTAATTTCAGCTAAATCACTTCACTTTGCAGTCTTGTCAGTAAAGGTCTGTCTATAGCACAGCAGGTGTACTTTCAGTTTCTCTAATTCACATATGATTATTTTAAGTACATTGTATTCTATAAGATCAATTTAAGGTTTAGTCCAGCGTTCAGTATCTAATTATTATGCATGTATGTTGTCTTACTGTTGAACAAAAGTTAAAAAAAAAACTTTACACTTATAGCCATATTTATTATACATGCGTAGGATTTGTATAAATTAACAAAAAAAATTGCAACAAAACAGGGTTGAACCATGACCAACCAACTCGTCGTTGACGCCTCTAACCTCTGGACCACGCAGTCATCGTAAATGAGACGCGCACTATATGAGTGACTATCATTACATAAATATTTCGCGCGCAAACGGGTTATAATTATTAGGCTGTCAATTCATGTTGATAGCAGTCAACTGTTGCAATAGTCTCGGGTTACTAGCAAAGCTAATGGTTTTGAACAAATAACCCAAAAGTTTAAAAATAAGTAGCTTGCGTATTACTAGCTACAAAAACAGGTCTGAAATAGACTGGTAAAGCAAGCTCTTATTGTAGAGTTTGCAGATGTGCTCTAAAATAAAACTTAAACTGTATGCTATTACATAAGTATTTGTATGCGAGAGATAAATGGACATTACTGAGTTTCTGGAAAACAACATACTTGAAGTTAACTTTGACAATGGTGTGTTATTTTCATCATAGCTAGCCTATAGCATAAATCTCTAATCATATGAATCTTTATGAAGCCCACAGCTCATGTAAGGGTGGCAATGTAAAATGAAATGAAATGAACAATTATGTTGCTGCATTGTGTCTTAGGTATATTAGAGAGCAGAATTTGGTTTTAATAGCCTACCCCAACGGCATTCTACAATGCAGCTTATATGCTGGCAGTTGTAATAAGTACTGTCAATAGCAAGGTTACTATCACTGCTAGCTCTGTGCAGTATGTAACCTCTTGAATAATTGCGCCAATTTTAAACTCTTGGAAGTTGGCCAAGTTATCATATCGCAGCCAGCCACCGGAGACAAAGCATCAGAGCTATTCATATAATATTATACTGACGCACTTGGTAGCAGAGTGGCTAATCTAATATAGTTCATAGTTCAACACCCTTTACTTTGGGAATACAGCCTCTTTTTTTAGGTTTACCTTACAAAGCATGAAAATATCTAAACTGATATTCTGATAATTTAGAGGTACATTTTGAAAACTAGGTTAATTGCACTTGTTTGCACAACAACAATAATAAAATAGATATTATGCAGTATAATAAAAACACACATAGTACTATATAATATATTATAATGATAATAATATAATATTATAAGTACCATTACTGCATTTTATAAATCACATGGATGCCAAAAAAATGTATCACAAATTTTGTAATTATACATCAAAAATAGAACTAGCTAGGCAGCAGGTTAGAATAGAGTAAATTTTTAAAACATGAAATCATGATTTGACTATTGTTTTATTTAGGCCAACCAACCTAGGAATACAAGATTGGGTTTTAGCTGACAGTTTATAACATTTAGCTTTTGAGCCAGCAGCACTGGCACTTGTGAAGTATAGGCAAAGTTAGTGAAGCGAGACTAACAAGCACTCAAATACAAGGCATATTGAGACACAATAACAAGTCAGGAGCGTATAAATTGAAAAGAATGTGGAAGGGGGACTATGTTTTTCAACAAGCTATAACTTAAACATGAATTGGCTTTTGAAAAAAATAAAAAAGTATATTGGAGAACATAAATTTCTTTATCTTTTCATATTTTTTTTGTTCCTGTGACATTCAACCTGTTCGAGCGATCAGTGGAACATTGTTCATATAGAACATAAAGCACCTGGCAAAGAGCCAGAAAATGAAAAGTATGACCTTAAACCAACTGTGTATTACATTATTTATAGTTGTGTTAGATTACCACAACGTAATAGTATGTCTTACCAGTGATAAAGCTGCCAGATGAAAGAGACCATTCACTCTGTTTGTCTGGGTTTTATCTGCCTTAGCTTGTAGCTATCTCGGCTATACGGTGGCTGGTAGGGCAACTCTTACTAACACGATAGCTCACGTATCTGATAGGCTATTGTCATTAGCTAAACTCTCAGCGTGCCACTATAACATGCCCCCTTCCAATAAAGGCTGGTGACCACCTGCTAAAACTAATCATTTCAATTACATACTATTTCTAAAAGCTATAAGCTGATGAGTACCACATGTCTGTGGGTAAACTTACTCACCTCTATATGCCAGAAACTGTAAACACAAGCTTTAACTATTTGTAATTTAGTAGTTCGCGAGTCAGTGTGTCGTTGAGTGTGTGAGTAAATAAGTAGGTGAGTAAGTTAGGTGAGTAGGTTGTTTAGTGTGTCGGTAAGTGTGTAAGTAAGTGAGTTGGGATTGGAGGATGTTCCCACCCTCTTCTCCCTCAGTCTCAGTTGCCTGAGACTGACCAGAACCTCAATGCAGTGCTTCGGGATTAGAAGATGTTTCCATCTTCACCTCCCCAGTCTCAGTTGCCTGAGGCTGACTAGGACTGTAGGTCGGTCTCAGACCAAGGTCTGAACCACCATGTACACCGGGGGTCTGGGGCTCTACGGCCATTGACTCCTCCCAAGTGTCGTCTCGAGGGCGACCTAAGGTCGGCGACTCCTCTACGGCCTTTGACTCCTCCTGGTTACCACTGGGACCTTCCGCAACTGTGGTTGCAGGGTTTAGTATTGTGCTACCCAATCCTCTGGAATGCACGTTGGCCACACTTGCCCAGTTTTCGATTGCTACTTTAATAGCCATTGAGCACTGATACTCCTTTTCCAAGAGACTCTCTCGCTCACTGATCTCTTCCATTTGCCTGTTGAACTTTCGTTGAAGTTCTTGCTTTTCTCTATTTAATTCCTCTTTCCTTAGTGCATAAGCCTCCCCATCCAGGAAGTCGCACCCCGTCAAGCCATTCAGGAACCCTGAAACTTCACTGACAATAACATTTTTAGGCTTTAATGCATGAACATAGCTTGATGATGTAGCTACACCACCAGAGGCAACACTTGCATAGTTTGATTTCTGACTACCTGAAACCTTGGCTAATTTTGGTGCTGGATCTTGAGAGTCAACACCATCAACAGCCTTCCGCTTGAAGCTAGAAGGTGCGTGACTACAGTCTGAGGTTTTGTGTTCGGCTGCGACACAACACCAACTGCAGTAGACTTCTCTGCAGTCCTCTACTCAATGACCCTTCTGCCCACACCTGTAACACTTATTATTGGGACAGTCTTGGGCAGAGCGATCCCTGAAGCATCTACAGATGGCACACCTAATTGTGCCCTTGTTGCCACATACCTCATGTGGCTTTTTAAGCTTAGCCTTATCTTCTGTATTCTTGGGCTTACCCTGGAGGTTAGCTACTTTTACCGTTTCTTTATGTCTTCCTGAGGGTCCGGCTTTAGACCAAGAGTCCATGTCGGGTTCCCCTATACCTTCCTTCTCTTTCTCACTATTGCTCATTGTTCGTCTCTTTCTCTATCTATATATTGTTTTTCGCAAGTTTTCTAAAACGATATATATAAAAACACATTATTATTTATACCTCTGCATGTTTAGTCTATTAGGAAGTTTGCTTAGTCTCCCCCGTCTAGTAAGCGTAATTTCTCCTTGTTCAGGAGGAAATAACTTGCTGTCATTGCCATCATATAGTCAGCTTGCAAATCTGACTCTCCTATAACCCTTATTCCTATCACTACTCCCACTACTTGACCTATAAGGTTTGGTCTCCCTTTCGGGGCAATCTTTAGTGGTGTGCCCTCGACAGTTACATACGGAGCACCTTACATCAGGGCAGTCCCTAATTCTATGATCATGTCTTTTACAATGATAGCAAAGATTTCCTTCTCTTCTAGGGGAGCTAAACCCTTTAGACCTAGAATGATAGTAACCTGAATTCAGTCTATCTACGAGAGGTTTTTCATTCCTCCTCCTTCGTTGGCTTGAACAGAATTTATCCCTACTATTGTAATGTCGTTTACTATGATCATCAGAGCTGTTACTAGACCCACTCGAGCTTCTACTTCTATAGTGGTCACTATTCCTAAGGCTACTTCTCAAATAAGGTCTCCACTTTATTCTAGATCTAGAAACCCTATTAACAGAATAACTGTCACAGCTGTCACTGCTACTGTTTCTAGTCTGCTTAAGAGAACTTACAGCCCCGACTTCTTGTTTGACGTCCACTATTGTCCTAGCTTCATTTAAAAGTAGGTCTGAGTCTCTAGCTAGCTTTTTTGCTTTAAGCTTGGTATTTAAGTCGTCCCAGGATAAATCGGGTTCTTGCAATAATTGTCTCCTAGCATTAGTATCGCGCAAGCCATTTACTGCTAAGGCAACACTAAGTCTCCTTCTAACATCCTCGGTCCCAGCACCTAAACCTAATTCTCTACTAAATTTTTCTACTCTCAGCAAGTATTCGCTTTCATCCTCATCAATGGCCTGTGACACTGTCACAAACCTCATTGTTTTAACATAAAAGCTATCTGACCTATCATAGTGGCCCCTAAGTAGACCTAATGCTTGCTCATAGCCTTCATTCCCATTGTTTCTCAAATCAAAGCCAAGAGATTGTAACGTGGCTCTACCATCATTGCCTATTGCGCTCAACAATGCTAACAACTTAGTCCTACCTCTAAATTTATTTACTTCTACACCCTCCACTGTCTCTTTTCCCAGATTCAAAGTAGTTAACTCTACTGTTATCTCAAATTGAGCTAGCCAACCATTCCATGATCCTGTCACATCATTACAATTCAATTGAAGTCTTGGAAATGAATTTAAATCCATGACTTTGTTGCTACAATTCCCTGTGCTACAAAGGTTACTACTTGTACTAGCTTGGAGCCTTGATTTACTCGTGTGTTATGTCAAGATGACAATCACAAAATATCTTAAACACTGAGTATCACTGTTTCGGTCACTTGTTGTAAATGACTGTAGTATCACAGTTGCCAGCTGTGAATCACGATATCAAATTACGATTATCACTCATTAGACTACACTAACAATAACACTACACTAACAATAACACTGCACCAACAATAACACTGCACCAACAGTAACACTGCACCACCAGTAACACTGCACCACCAGTAACACTGCACCAACAGTAACACTGCACCAACAGTAACACTGCACTACACTCCACTACACTCAACTCCACTGCACTGCACTGCACTGCGCTGCGCTGCGCTGCGCTGCGCTGCGCTGCGCTGCGCTGCCTGCGCTGCGCTGCACTGCGCTGCACTGCGCTGCACTGCACTGCACTGCACTGCACTGCACTGCACTGCACTGCACTGCACTACACTACACTACACTTATATTATTATATTATATTCAAAACACTTGCAACTGATAATGATAAATTGAAGAAAGTACTTATCTATCATCTATAGTTGTAAGGACAGAAAGAGTTTCTCACTGGCAGGTTCGTTAAAATGCTGACTGCGCCATGTTAGATTACCACAACGTAATAGTATGTCTTACCAGTGGTAAAGCTGCCAGATGAAAGAGACCATTCACTCTGTTTGTCTGGGTTTTATCTGCCTTAGCTTGTTGCTATCTCGGCTATACGGTGGCTGGTAGGGCAACTCTTAGTAACACGATAGCTCACGTATCTGATAGGCTATTGTCATTAGCTAAACTCTCAGCGTGCCACTATAACAAGTTGTAAGCAATCATAGTGGCAAATTTATCTGACGAGTGCACATCGGTTTTTTGTGTACGAAACTACTAGTAATAAATGCCATTAAATTAATCAAATCTCATTTTATTTCTTCTAATGTTTATGCTCTAGATTTATTTCTATAGAGCACTCTAGTAACGTTTTATAAACACTCATTTTACTATATATATATATATATATATATATATATATATATATATATATATATATATATATATATATATATATATATATATATATATATATATATATATATATATATATATATATATATCTCAATCTGTGGACAGCAGCTGTTTCGGGATTTGTTCCCTCATCAGCACAGAACAGAGTACCATGGCCCACACCTTCGCAATAGTAAAACTTATAGTTATATTAAAGCATATTTAAAAGGTGTTTAAACTCAAGCCAGAGTGCTCAAGTGACTCTAGGGGTCACCTAGGAGTCACGAGTATTGCAAAAAAAAAGAAATATATATATATATATATGTATATATATATATATATATATATATGTATATATATATATATATATACATATATATACATATATATACATATATACATATATATACATATATGTGTGTGTGTGTGTGTGTGTGTGTGTGTGTGTGTGTGTGTGTGTGTGTGTGTGTGTGTGTGTGTGTGTGTGTGTGTGTGTGTGTGTGTGTGTGTGTGTGTGTGTGTGTGTGTGTGTGTGTGTGTGTGTGTGTGTGTGTGTGTGTGTGTGTGTGTGTGTGTGTGTGTGTGTGTGTGTGTGTGTGTGTGTGTGTGTGTGTGTGTGTGTGTGTGTGTGTGTGTGTGTGTGTGTGTGTGTGTGTGTGTGTGTGTGTGTGTGTGTGTGTGTGTGTGTGTGTGTGTGTGTGTGTGTGTGTGTGTGTGTGTGTGTGTGTGTGTGTGTGTGTGTGTGTGTGTGTGTGTGTGTGTGTGTGTGTGTGTGTGTGTGTGTGTGTGTGTGTGTGTGTGTGTGTGTGTGTGTGTGTGTGTGTGTGTGTGTGTGTGTGTGTGTGTGTGTGTGTGTGTGTGTGTAGAGTGGTGCAGATTATAGACCGCACAAGTTAAAACCTAAGCATACATCAGTGTTCGATGTAGAGTGTAAATTTCCTTTTGTTTCAAATTGAAAAGCTTACATCATGATTTTTTTATATTGAAACAAAAATTATTTGCAATATTCTTATCATATAAATAATGCACACTGAAACATTTAAGGTGTTCTCAAGATTGTGGTCTAAGAAAATAAATTTTATAGCCCTATACTGTGTAACATAATAATACATGTTTGATTAGCATCATGCAGTTATGGTTAGCTAAGACGGGAGCAGCCGTGGTCTAGGGCCCAGAGCGCTTGCTTAGTAAACATGAAGTCATGGGTTTGAACCCCAGTAAGGCCATTGGTGATGTTAGGAAGAGCGCCCAGTCACAATTGCTCCTGTGCCACATATGAATATGTCCTTAGTGCACTTTAAAAACACCTTTTTTATCAAGGGTTTCTCACTGGGATATTGACTATAAACTTGTGTGAGTTTAGACTACCCGAACAAAACAGAGCGGAAATAGGTGAAGTGAGAGAAAGTTACAGTTAGCTAAGGATTGATGAAGACACATGTTTTCATTCATATGCATTTTATAATGTACTCATTTTATTTTATTGTAAATAATCGCCCATATATATGCTAGAATGACCACTTGCAAATCCTGGCAAACTATTCTACAATAATGCTATGACTTATTCATCAATGCGTATCCAGTCAATTCCATAATTGTGTTGAAAAGGAGAACAAAAGCCGTTATGTTAGATTCTCTACAAAGAAAAAAGTTTCAGCTACGCCCATCTGTTATATAACCACACTAGAGAATGCATAAGCTCATTTAACTGGTGTTCCCACCACCAATATGTCACCTCTAAAGCTAATGATTATTCTATCAGGTAAAAAAAAGTTACTGTTTAATAACAATTATTGCATTCATCATAATCATATACTTGGATAGTGGTTATTCATATAAAATACTTTAATGTGACATATTCTATTAAATTAAATACATGCTAATATTATTGTAAATCAAATTCAAATGGAACAAATTAGTTTACTTGACATTTTCATTTTAATTATTTACAGTTCTGACACTGAGTGACTGCCAGCAACAGAATACTGTGAGTATCAATACACTGCTTTCCAGTTGCATGTGAATGTGCCACACACATCTGATATTATATAATTATGCTATGTATGCCATGTATTTAATTATCATTAACTGCAGAGAATGTTGTAGTTTATATATTCTATACCTGATGATATTATATTAATAAGAATGATGCAGTATGTCTTTATATGCGCCACTGTGTAACATTTGAAATATGTATTGCCATGTAATTATTATAACTGCAAAATTTAAAATCTTTGAGCAAATCAGTGTACAGCATGAGGTAGATTAGTGCTATGGCAATAATGATCAAATGTAGCTTCTGTTTAATTACACATGACTGTTTCACATCCTTAATTGCTCAAAATGACAAAGAAATTGTGATAAATGATCCAATGAACTATTTCTCTCTTTAGAAGCCGGATCAAAATTGGTCTTCACAAAGCTTTCAGAAGTTTAATCTAAACTATTATCAAAGACATGCACAACATAATGATAAATATGGGCAACACCGAAGGCCTCCTTCTTCTCGTGACAAACTCTCAAGCTATAAAATGTCTCAAAATACATTCATTGCGGACCATGTAGGCTCACAACTGATTGTCAAAGAGACAAATGGAAATCGAGTATATAGAGACCCACTGGAGCTGCAAGACTTGCCTGGCTATAAACAATCACACCAGTCTAAGAATGCAAAGTTTTCTACTGTGCCAGAATCATTTACCAAGACATATGGACCTTCAACTCAAGCGACACCAGTCCTTAAGGAGGTTGTCAATGTGGAGCACAGGCAAAGTGGCGAGAAAAAGATTATTAAATTAAGTGCACCAGACGGGGAATTTAATTTTGAGGGTGAAGAACAGCCACCCATTAACTTTAAACTTTTGGGTGCAACAGAAGGAAATCTTGAAATTATGGAGGAACTTTCGGTAACTAATACAAAAATTTACTCAACTGGTTATTGCTCAATTCTATAAATTTTAACTAAACCTTTTTAATATTCTATAGCTTGAGCTCGCTCAGAATTATATGAAAACTTAAAAATTGCATTGTCATAATTATTTATCACACCTACATATATGTCTGTGCTGGTTACGAAACTTCCACCAATTATTTATTTTTAAACTATATGTTTTGTAGAAAAGCAGAGTGTACTTTGACAGTAAAACAAAAGCAACATTCATGGTTTCTAAAGAGAATGATGACAAAGGAGTGGTAAGTTATTCTTAGTTTATTAAAACTCTAAAGCGCAAAACATTTAGGAAATTAATTACATTAATCTTATAATTAGTGAAAGAGAGCTGTAAAATTATTTGATGTGGGATACACTTTATTTTGTGCACACCAGTAAAAATAACTATCAATAAAACATATAAATTATGTGTGAAATTTTGTACATAAATGAGTGTAACAATTTAGTCTAGTGTAAATTACTAATATGTAGATGTATATGTAGGTGAGGGTGGGGCTAGTTAAACCAAAAACAGTGTTTTTGAGCATAAGCTTTGAAGATATTTCTTGCCAATCCAAAGACCAGCACCGTGAAAGTTAGTCATATCTTGCTGTCTTTGTCCAATAAAACCTTTCTTGGCACATCGGGCCCTAGTAGGGGCAAGTTAAAAGTTGAAAGTATGAAAGTTGAACCAGTGTCATTTATCCTATAATATAAATTGTTTTACCCATTTTGCAAGTTGGGAAACAATTTCTTAAAGATTACCAGTGAAAACTATTAAAAACAATTCGAATAAATTGGCATGTAAATAAATAACAGAAACTCTAGATGTGATCTGTGATTGTAACCATTTAACATTTCAATGATAGACGATGCAGAAGACACTTCAAAACCTAAGCGACAGTAGCTAACTAGTAGAAAAGCTTGCAAAAGTTGTATTTTCTGTAATTCATTTATAAAAAAGTTACAGATATGAAAGGGGGCCTCTCATATGACATCATAAAAGACACGGTATGGTTGAGCATAACCAATTTTTTCCGAGGGCTGTTTAAAGGCTCTCAACAATGGCAGATGATTTAAACCACTGCCTTGCTTGACCATATTCATTGCAGTAGTTGAGCTTTTCTTAATTGTTTTCTTGTTAGTTTTCTGTATGTAGTTTTGCACCATTCTCAAAACATCTGTAGAATAGTTTAATTACACTGTTGACATACATTTTCATTTGTTCTAAAACTAAATGTATGTTTGGATTTATATATTGATGGCAGAAAAGTTTTAATTATGAAAAAAATGAACTTAAACGTAAAAAATTGCGCGTCCAATTATAATTAACGTGAAAATAATTAGTGGAGCAAGTTGTACATGATTTAAAATATAGCCCCACACCGTCGCATTATAAAATGATGACAATATCTGCTGTGAGTGAGAACTCTGAGATGTCTTTGCAACTTTAGGTTATTGCCAAGCTTTGAAATCATGTTGAAAATACATGCCTAAATTTATTTGACTGGGCTATTAAAACTCAAACAGCTATAATGCAACGTTTTATGAAGAAATGAATTTTTAGTTTGCTCACATTTTGTGCAAAAATGTGAAAGATGTGTGTGTGTGTGTGTGTGTGTGTGTGTGTGTGTGTGTGTGTGTGTGTGTGTGTGTGTGTGTGTGTGTGTGTGTGTGTGTGTGTGTGTGTGTGTGTGTGTGTGTGTGTGTGTGTGTGTGTGTGTGTGTGTGTGTGTGTGTGTGTGTGTGTGTGTGTGTGTGTGTGTGTGTGTGTGTGTGTGTGTGTGTGTGTGTGTGTGTGTGTGTGTGTGTGTGTGTGTGTGTGTGTGTGTGTGTGTGTGTGTGTGTGTGTGTGTGTGTGTGTGTGTGTGTGTGTGTGTGTGTGTGTGTGTGTGTGTGTGTGTGTGTGTGTGTGTGTGTGTGTGTGTGTGTGTGTGTGTGTGTGTGTGTGTGTGTGTGTGTGTGTGTGTGTGTGTGTGTGTGTGTGTGTGTGATACAAATCTTTTAGATTCAAAATGTCATAGACAGCCTTTCATTCCATTGTTGCAGAAAGGAAGATTCTCAAAAGACGATGTGAACTTTCATTTGATGAAAACAGATGGACCAGCTTCGAGACACGTATTGAAAAGAAGTATCAAGTCTACTCATCAATCAATTGATATAAATACTGGTAAAATACTATTACGGAATTTTTATTTACACATTATTTCAAACTACCACGTGTGTAAAATCCATTCCTAATTAAGATATTTTATACTTGGCGATTGAATTTTAAAAGAACTAAACCTAAGGAAGTGAAGCTTTTGTCTACATTCAAGTTTCTAGACTAGGCTTTAAAACATCTGTGATTTGTTACACTAGGTGAAAGATAAGGGATTTTTCTAAAGTTACAATTTATAGGCATTAAATCTTTATGTAATAAATTTGCAAGGATATTCTTAATAATTTTTAGAATGTTAAAGCTGTACAAAAACATTAGATTGACTACCAAATAACTTTGTTAGATTATGAACTTGAAAACCAACACTTAATTTACCAGTAAACAGTAAATACTGATTTCATTGTAATGAGTAATAGAAATAAACTGTTATGCATTTTCTGGTTTATGTATATGGTGGTGTCCGTTGAGTCTCCATCTAACGCATGCATAAATCGTAGGGATTATTCAATTAACAGAGATCAAGTTTATAAGCTGGAGTTTATATTTAGTGTATTGCTGCTTTCCTGATCAACAATAATGTTTTATCAAAGAAAGCAAAATTTAGAACATGCATCAGTAAAGAATAAGTTGAACCTAGATTTATGTTGTTAGGTAGAAAGGCATATGAGTTGTGTTTGTGTAGTGTGTAAGCATTCAATCAAAGTATAGTTTGTTATATATACCTATATATGTATTTCATTAACTATACCTATATATGTATTTCATTAACTATATCTATATATGCATTTCATTAACTATATCTATATATGCATTTCATTAACTATATCTATATATGTATTTCATTAACTATATCTATATATGTATTTCATTAACTTAAGTTGTTATTCACTGCGTTGCCATTCCTTGGCATTATGCGAATAAATGCTCAGATGAATCTGTGCATGGTTGTGGTTTGCATGAGCTTATGGTTAAGGTTCCATTTAATGCAACTGTTTTCAAACATACGATGAAAAACCCATTCAAATAATAAAGCTTGAGTATGCAGTGATGAATGGAAATTATGGAAACTAGTGAGTTTCCATGTGTGGTGTTAAATATGATAGCTATTAGCCCATCAAACTACTTCAAGCCTGACAAGAATGTAAACTTACTTGAAATGGCATAACACTTCTATGAACATTGGTGGGGTTCTATTCAGCATGGAAAAGAGTAAAGAAATTCATTATTGTTTCCAATAATTTATTTAACAGAAATTACATAGATAGACAAATTGAATATTTTCTTATTTCTAAAAAAATTCCTTCTTATCCATTTGTGACTCCTTTTCTTATAACATTTATTGCATTTCCAACATGAATAGATATTTGCTGCTAAAAGTTTAGCAGGGCATTAGTCTTGTTTATACCAGTGTGTGCACGCACTTAGTCACCCTTGAGCATTGTAACAGACCACGTTTTTAATACCAAAGTTTTTCACCGACGTAATGTACTATAATAGTATGTCTATAATATATAAAACAGTTTATTTCTTTGATGTGCTTAAAGATGTTATCAAATATAGTTATCATAAATTCAAATATGAATTTAAATATATTTAAACAGTTTTTTTTACTATAACTTAATTTTATATTAAAACAATAAAAACAACTGCAATGATATATATTGAATTGTATGCAATAAATGTGCAAAGGTAATATAATAATTCGTACTGTATAAAAATGAACATAAAAGAGGCCCAATCATCTTTTAAAGTTATTGAAGCTGTATTTGCATTGATAATTTCGCTTATCTATATAAGTATATTTAGTAGTGAAATATTAATCTAAATATTGTTTTCAGCGACATTATACCATTTGAAACATTAATTATAGTGAACAACAGCTATTTACTTACTAAAATTTTATTGACTTGAAAAATACAAAAACGAGGTTTTGACTACCATGCACAGCTACTACAAATACATTTTTTTATTCATTACATTAGGGTATTTGCATATTTATTAAAATTTTCGATTAAACAGCCATTCTAGTAACATGCAAGCAAAATATTTTATTGTAAACATTTTTAAAAGAAACACAGTACTGTAAAAATAATTCGTGTTGGTTCAAAACTTGTATGTTTTTTGTGGATACGAATTCAACGTTAAGCAGTATGTCATTATCTAAAAATAAATTCACTTTACAATTTACAAGTGAAGATGTTGAAAAACCTTTATCGTACAAAAGTAAGTGTACTGGAGACATGTATGTTACATAATATAAATTGGTCGCATTTTTTTCAGGTAGCAATTAGAGCTTAGTTTTGTAACATTTGCATTTTTTCATGGTTTTCATGGTTTTTCATCGTGAACAGTTTCATTAGGCAACATTTACATAAAAAAGATATCAATGCATAAATAGTATATTTCTATTTCAGCACTAAAGAAAATAGTAGTAAATGGAGCACGGAGAAAAAAGCGGCAGGCTGAATATGACGCTGTTGACGCTACAATTGAAATAAAGATACTCAACGCATACTCAGTGTATCAGTTCCATTACGAGGAAACACAAGGAAACAAACTATTAGCGTTAGAAAGCATTTACCTTTACTTTGCTCATGTATTCAACCTGGTAAGTAAAAACCCATCTTGTGGAGTAATCAGAACCTTTTAAACTTTCTATTTTACTTTTCTATAATCTCTGTTTAGTATAAAACTTTAAAATTTAATCAACATACACTATAAAGCTTTTTTACATATATTAGATTTTAGTGAAAACCTTGCGATATAGAAAATGACATTAGTCTGCAAAATACAAAGTTCAAAGCTGCATGAGGTTATAAAAGTTAAAATTATGAGCGATGACAGAAAATATGCTCCCAATGAAATAATCAATCATATTACTCATGTAATATCATAGTTATGATGAGTGAAATATGATAACCACGTTAGGCAATTGCAGTCAGTCCATAAATGTAGACAAGGAAACTTTTTCATTGCAATAAAAATGTGTGTTTGCATTACAAAGAACAACAACATATAGTTTGAAAAAGCAGAGACATTAACCTATTATATTTCAAATTCTATTCTCCTTAATAAAGTTGTAAGTAAGGGAAAAATTCAAACTCCCCATATTTAATACAATATCTGGTTAAGCTCTTTTATTTGCATTCTTGCTTCATCTTTTCCTTGTAATATGCAGAGCATCTTGATATAGTAGGTGTCAGCTAACAGTTTTCCCTAATAACTGAAAGAGGCTCAGTCATGCGAAAATTGCACCAAATATTTTTCAATAGTTATTGGGAGATATTATCAATAGCTTTTATATATTATTGTTATACTTTGTAAGTTCTCTAAAATTCATTGTGATTTTGCATTCATTCTTCAAGCTTTATATTTTAAGCAGTGCTTGATAACTGAGAAATTAATCATTATAACTAGTTTGGTTTTCCAATAATTATAAACCTTGAACATAACTTGTTTTCAATCATATGAAAAATTACTTAAATTTTAAGTTCATATTGCAGCAAGTCACTAAACCAGTGGTTCCCAATCTTTTTTCTACTATTCCCCCTTTCATAAATGTTGACTATTTATCCCCCCCTTTAATATATGATACAATGCAATATAATTATTTTATTCTATTATGTTTGCATATAATATAATTATCATAATAGTAATATTATCATTATTGTTATGTTATAAAACACAGAGCAGTTTAATTATTAATGTTATGGCTTCATTTGATGCTATTGTGCCAGCTTGCTTAATCCTGGCTCTGTGTTTGACCAGGCTCACCTTAAGTCACTCTGCAGGTTAAGGCAGTTTTTCTTCTCTTTGAATCGATGAGAATCCTACCTCACATAGATAGGTGGGGCTGGATGGCACCAAAACTCTGCTTTGTCAGTTATGTGTGGGAAGAGTTTGTTGAAACCCACAATTATTTTAGGTAAAACTGCATGGTTCATATAAAAATGGCACAAATGGAAAAGTATGTAAAATGGCGCGCTGATGTTAAATTTTTGTTAAACTCAAACCCTAAACCTTTCGCCCCAAGCCCCCAACCCTTGAACCAAAACCCCCACCCCCTAACTCAAACCCCCACCCCCAAACCTCAAACCCCAAACCCCTCTTTCAAACTCCAAACCCCCACCCCAATATTGAAAACATGTGTGCCATTTTCACCTGCTTTTCCATTTGTGCCATTATAACCTGTGCATATCTACTGGACACTACCCACAATACATCAACCGGAGAAAATTTCAAATCACCTTTCATTGCTGAATTGTTAACCAACTCAATAAATTCTCCTGTAACTCTTCTGAAAACTTTTCAACAAAGTGTTGCAATGGGTCACATGTCAAGTTAAGAATCTAGCTCTTTTTTTGGGAGGTAGCTCAGAAAAATACCGTTAAAACTTCATTAAAAATTCAGAGAGATGCCTAGGAACTATTTTGAAAAATGATCTGGAACCGGAAGTGTCCGGTAAAAATGGTAGAGGTAAAAATGGCACAGGTAATAATGGCACAAATGAAAAATTAAGTAAAAATGGCACATTTTCAATATATTAGCGTTGTAGATTTGAGTTAGAGGTTAGGCGTTCAGAGTGGGGAGATTTAGAGGTTTGGGAAAATTTAACACCAGTGTGCAATTTTTACCTGTGCCATCTTTACTTAAAATCGAAGCAGGCTCTTCTCCGATAAAAGTTCATTGAGCGTGGGGAAAAACACCATATTTTTGATAGGCGCCGCCACTTTAGCGTAACTTTAAAAACATTGCTGCTGCTATGAAAAGCAATGATATGTTGATTGCACTCCTGCATTTTTAGGTTCAGATTATTTAGTGTAGCAAATATATTCACTATGTATATAGTATACAGTTCATAGAGATTGATTTGCATGGCTGCTAAAAGTTGGCCTGTTGGTTTTTGCATATTTTTGACCTCCATTCGAAGTAGCACAGAGAACAGTTAAGGTAGAGTAATTAATAAACACATTCATGTAGAAGTAAACTGAGATTGCAGAATATGGTTTGGTTAAATAGATGAAGATTTATAGATATGCATATATACATGTAACTTGCAATTTTTCAGAACCTAAATTCCCCCCCCCCCATAAAATGTCCAAATTCCCCCCTAAGGGAGAAATTCCTCCAAGATTGGGAACCACTGCACTAAACCTTATACACTGCTCATTTTTAATTTGTATCTAATATTATGTTGTTGCTTTCTACAAAATTGTTTTAATTGTTATAAAGTTTATAGGTTGCAAAAGTTTCCTATCTGAGCTTGATATTAAATCTACTAGTCAATGGCAGGCTGACTTAATTAATTCAAATTTGGGATCCAAAACAAATATGTCTAAGAACTTAGTAGGCCTTAAATCATTTTGATCTAGCCAGACAAAAAGTAAAAAACACTGTGTGTTTGTAGTTTGTGCATGTGTGTTGTGTGTTCTATAAAACGCAATTGGCAGCTTCAAATTCTTCTTTTACTGATTAAAAACAAAATTCAACTACTACGGTATCTATTTATTGCTACCAAGCAACAAATTAGGCTTTTTTTGCCATTTTATTCCATGTTGTAGGCTATTAAATTAACTTCTCATAATTTATGATCTGATCTTTTGATAGATGAATGATAGATATGAGAATATCATCCATCCAAAGCTAAAGATCAGAGTCCGACTGATTACTATTGAACAGCAAGTGGTAAGGAAAGACTTTTATAGCTGCAGTGAATAATATTAATACTGAGTATATTTACCTCAACTTTTATAGATTTGGGCAATTCAACAACTGCATAAATGATTGATGTGCACTAAATATTAGTTATTGTTTGTTTGTCATATTGAAATTTCACTCAAAAATATTATGTTTCATTCATTTTCAATGCATGGACTGTATATTACTATGATTTTATACAGTTACTATATGAGTTGTTGATTGAGAGTGACATAAACAAGTAGATATATCACTGCGTTGGCTTACTGAATAGTATACTTTGATAGCAATACTTGTTGGTTTGCTTGCACATAATAAGACCTGCTTTCTGGTAACACACTGCAATACTATAAAGAAGGGAATTTGTCATTAAATTTTTTGTTTTGATAAACATTTGTATTGCCGATATTATCAGTAGGCATGTGTTAAAAAGCAAATAGATGCCTACATAGTAACATAGGTAAGTAATGTGTGACAACAAAGCACTAAAGCTGCTAATTTTAAATTGAAATAAAGCATTTAAAAGGCAAGCAGTTTCTATGCTTAATGTAGAGTGGTGCACATACTTTTACAGAATGAGAGAGTTATTGATATATTTACAAGAAATAAATATGCTGATGGCACAGTAGAAGGTTTCAATGTGATTGAGGAACTGCCTGAACTTGTCAAGTCCAGTGACGACCATTTTGATCACCTGATGGCATTTACATAGTGAGTATATTCAGTTCTTATAAGGGTTCTAACCATGCACACACGTGCACGCACACACAACATGGCAACACACACAAGTGACACAACACAGACAACATTGATATTAACCTAAATAAAAATATTATGTTCTTATTTTATAATATTGAATAGTAAATTATCATGAATAGAATATTTAAGAATACTGTGAGTTTTGATATTTTTGAGGGAATGCATTTGTATGATAATTTGAGATGCAAGTGTATCTCTACACAGGGAAATTTTACCAACAGGCCGATTGCCAGGATTATTAGTTTATGATACCTCTATCTTATTCATTCACAGCTTTATTTTCAATAAATCACCAGCAAATGAAGCTCTGTATAAAATGTTATTTGCAAATACATCAATTGTCCATAAATTTTATGAAGTTGCCGTAGCGGTAGGTACAATTCAGCATGCGGGTTCTGGTTCACAAAGCTATGTATAAAAAGTGGAGTTCTTATTTGTTTGATAAAATTTTCAATTGAACTGGACAATAACGTAACATAGCGTTATTTTCCAGTTCAATGGGACTTTCCACAATACTATAGCATGAGTTTCGAGATAAATTGTGTAATAGTTAGAGACACAATAAATAGCAGTTGAGTTACGGTAATGGCTGTGGGAAGTGTTGCTTTCCAACCACTAGGTATGCAGACACTTGGATAAGAAGTGTAACTATATTATATTTTCAAGGTGGGATAACTCTCTGTGTCATGCCCAGGCTAACATTTCAAAATGCTGCACTTAGCGAAATAAATATACGCCAGAAACCCACCGACCAATCAAATGACACTTTCTCTTTAAATAGTCTGTATAAGTAGCATCTTCCGGTGCCGAGCCTCATTCTTAAGATAGATGTAGAGCTAAGCCAATGACTTGTGTATTCTGATCTCATATGTGTTATTTTATTGTTTGTACTCTGTTTTTTAATTAGATTTGTAAATACTGTAGTAATTTGTGCAATTACTGTACGTGAGTTTTTACTTGCGCATTTAATAGGCTATTCTACTAGCAATTACTAGGGTAGCTGTCGAGTAATCACCTTTATTATCCACAATACAATACGAAACAAACATTACATCAAATTACAATACAACATCAGTCACTACTAATACGTGTTTACACTTCAAGCCCTCGCTTACAACAACATGATAATTGCTAATTGCCCGAGAACTGTCACATGAGTCGGAAGTACATCTTCCGGTTCTTCTGATTGGATAATACATAGGGGCCTCAGTATTCGCCGAACGGAGAGAGGACGATTCTTATATTACTACATTGTGTGACCCACTAC
This sequence comes from Bugula neritina, assembly GCA_964035545.1. Taxonomy (NCBI): domain Eukaryota; kingdom Metazoa; phylum Bryozoa; class Gymnolaemata; order Cheilostomatida; family Bugulidae; genus Bugula; species Bugula neritina. The sequence goes on along the minus strand of OZ037765.1, from coordinate 20,867,773 downwards.
ACCGCCCCCCCCAGCAGAAAGCCCTACTTTCTGATAACATACAAAAAAACACATACAAAAAAAACAATACAATAATCTAAAAAAAATACATAATTAAACCCACAAAAAGAAAGAAGAGAAATATTGGTGTACACACAAGCATACATACAAAAAGATAGACGGATTGGTCAAACACACAGTTGGTCAGCTACAGAGAGAGAGGGTGCTATACAGCACGCGGGCCAATGGTCGAGGGAACTCGTCATCTACACAACGATAATGCAGTCCACCGAGAAGGTGCCTTTTGCAGGCATGCTTATTGGGTGTGCTCTCACTCTTGTAGTGAGCGTGATCTGTGCCAAGCTTGTCGGGCACGTAGCCTCCGCTTCAGTCGCCCCACTGAGTCCTTCAGCTGGTATAGACCTGTTTTTGTATCCAGCAGGTCGGGAGCTAGTTGTGTAAACCCGGCTTGCAGTTTTAAAAGCCGCTCTTCTACAGTAGCCAATCGGCTGGGTCCTGGTGGGGTTGTAGTAGTCTCTTGGGTGAAGGGTATTGTCACTTCTTCTGATTCGGGAGTGTTGCTAGGGTTGGCGGAGGTGGTTGACGGGACCTTAACCATAAGAGACTTGTGGCGGGCAGACAGCAGTAATACTTGGAACTCTGACGTTAGCGCAACCAGGGTTAGAGCCTTCTTGATGACCGGCTTAATGATGTCTAGATACTGGGGGAAACTGTCCTCGGCTATGATATGGCCCTCTCTGGCGAAGCAGCTCATCTTGTGGACTATCACGGGGTACGGGTACACAACATGGAACCCGCATGGGCGAAAGTGTAGTAGAAAATGTGCGTCTACATGCAGAGGCAAGGAGCGGTGTGACGGGCACTCCTGACAGGTCCGACGGGGTCCGCTCGGTCCCCAGGCTTCTTTTATCCTCCTTTCCGTCGTTGGTGACACCCATCGGTGTCGTCGACGAAGCAACACGGGCAGGCCATGTTCCATCACTGGTTCTTTCTCCATGGGTAGAGGGGTTGGCTGGTCCCGTGACCGGGAGGTGGTCACTCGAGTGTTATCTGAAAGAGTAGCAGTGTTAAAGATTATACACTGAAGTACTGCCGGTATGTACAGCCTGACAGGTGCTCTGTTTAGTTACACTCGCGAGATTCAGGCTAATGAATAGTTGATCGAGAACACACTCGCTATGGCAGATTATTGAAATCTAAGTCGACGTGTGTTCCAACCACTGTGTTTCATTATCGAATCTCCAGCTCCTTTAACTGACATAGCTAGAGCTGACTGATGTAGTCTAGTTCCCGTACCAAAACATAACTAACTCACCCTTTGATCCAGAATAGTAAGACATTTTGAATGAGAGTGGTAAATGATTAGTGTTTAGTGGTACGTCTACTCTTGACTACATCAATGTAGGAAAAGACCGGGTAGCGTGGTTGTGAAGCGTGACTAGGACTTTTTACTTCCAGCGGATAAATCTCATTCGTGATTCCGCCGAGGCAAAAGTTGATATTTTCGTGGTGTTCACAACTCCCACATTTCTTTGCCTGTTTTCCCATACGATACCTCGGTAGACTTTCTTAACTGCCGCTTGTAGCGGGGTCATGTACGAAGTCTCCTAGGCACGCTGGGGGCTGCCTAGTGTGCGGTCCTGGAGGTATCGTCACTGTGGGAGGCGGTGTGCTCACCCGTGGATTGTTATGTCTCGCGGGTGGTGTTTCCGGCCTGTTTGTGACGGTTGTTCCTACGTTGGTATCTCCGTACGGGGCCCCTCCCACGGGGGGGGGGGGGTTTTGCACTTTCGGACCCGTTTCTGGTTCCGGAAGTGGTGGCGGTGGTAGGCTTGCCTTTGGGGGCGGTGGGCGCGCTTCTAAGAACAGAAATGGCCTTTCCTGCCTCGCCAAGTCTTCCTGAGGGGTCATGGGCGTGTTTCCGGCCAGGACGACAGTCCCCGCTTGCCAAGACTTCCTAGCACAATGCGTCTGCCGCCCCGCTTTATCAGGGAGACGGCTATGCTCGTTGGTCTAGCATATTTCGCACTGTCTCACTCTGCGCCGGATGTCCCGCTCCATGTTGGGCCAGTACCACCGGAGTTCTAACTTGGTGACCACCCCCTGGACTCCTGCGTGAGTCTGCTGGTGGGTGTCCCGTATCAACTCTCGGCGGATGGCAGCTGGGCAGACTATCCTCTCCCTTGCTGGCTGTCTGCTGTTAGCGGCCAAAGTCTAGGTCAGCAGACCATCTGGCCCGATCTGCAGGGAGTTCCAACGTTGAAAGTACAGCCGTAACTCGGCGCATCCCTGTCTTCGTTGTGTACCACTGGGTCGTCGCCCTTCCTGTTTCGCTCAGTACACGTTGGCTACCACCCCAGGAAGGTTTTCCTGGAATTTCAGTAGCTCCCCAACGTTACCAGCCTAGACAGGTTTGGCGCGGAGGCTTTGGACGGCCTCTGGTTGGAGTTGGCCCAGGTGCCGTGTTGCCAACGAGGACCGCGGGGAACTCGGTTCTTCTTCTTCGGGCCCAACCTCCTTGTGGGCTGCCGAGTAGGGGCGGTCTCCGTCGCCCGTGGTACCTCATGACGGGCCGCTCTATTTAGGCGGGGATCATGGTCTGTGTGGCGGGGTGCCTCACTGTACCGGTGCGGCAACCTGGCCATGGCATGGCGCTTTTCGTTGCCCGCACAGCCACGCGTCCCTGGATTATGGGAGGCGTGGGGTGGGACGGTCCTCCGCCCTTGAGACGGGCTCTGTTGAGGACCTTCCGTCGTAGCTCCCAACGCTGACCCAATGTCTTTCTCCTGGACAAGATGGAAGTGGCCTAGCATGGACCCGGATGGTAGGTCTACCGTCTCTGGGGAGGGGTTGACACATTGCGCCGAGATCTCTCCTTGTCCCGTAAGCCGGTTACAGCTGCAGGCAAGTTGGATTCTTGGGTGTGTGCTTTCGACAACTCCCAACCTAGAGGTCTGGCTACCGTCTACTTTGCAGCGGAAGATGGCCCGGGAGTGACCTGGTATCGTACAGCTCCGTACTACCTGCACTCCTCTCGCTAGAGGACGACCAAACTTATCGACACAGGTGAGCTCCCTATCGCCCATGATCATCACAGATTTACTGAAATCGATGTGACATCCGTGTCGTTGTAAGAATGGCATCCCAAGGATAGCATTCTCGTTGAGCTGTCCAACGATAAACGTCTCCTGGATGGTCTGGTCACGGACGCAACCAGTGAGCTCAATAATGCCATAGAAGGGAATGCACGACCCCTCTGCTAGGGTGCCATGTTCCCCCACGTACGGTGCCAACCCGCTCCTGACTTTAGCGCTGAGGGTGTCAAAGAAATGACGGCTCAGAAGGTTGGTGGTGCAGCCTGAGTCTAGAAGGAAGTTGGCAGGTTTGCCAGCTATCTTTCCCGGCAGGAAGTAGCTACTCCCGTGTGGTTGCATTTGTGCGTGCCGTGGTTGCACCTCCCTCGCTATGGGTCGATGGGTCCATGGTTGGTGACGGCTATTGACCAGCTGCCAAGGTTGGGGCGGTACGCCTTGCGGCGCCTGTACCGTTTTCCTTGCAGGCTCTGAGGTCAATAGCCCGTCGGATCTGTTTCGGAATGGTATAGGGGACCCAGGTGGCGATTGGCTTGAACAGCCTACTTGCCGTGGTGGTCGCCACTCCACAGTATCCTCGCGTGGCGCCCAGCGGGGCGATCGACGCGTTGTCCTCCCTGGGTGATTTACCGGCGGCCCGCAGGAGGTGGGAACATCTGCGGGCCGTGGTAGTTTAACCCTTGTTGGAGTTGGGGGCAGTTTCTCTGGAAGTGTCCAAGTCCTCCGCATTCCCAGCAGAAGTTATGCCCCGTGCCTGGTGACTGTGCCTGCGGCCCTCGAGGCTCACGGGCAGTATTTACCTGGCTTGGGAGAGCTAATGTGGCGACCAGTTTGGCTAGCATGTCAGTCATCTGAGCGACCTTCGATGCTACCGTCATCTGTGTCACATTAGCCACCGCGGAGAGTTCCGCATTTGGTTCCGTACGAGCAGTAGTGTGCTCCGTGGCTACCTGGCAAGAGGCAACGCGGTTGCGGTGCATGTCAGTCGCCAGGAGATAGGCTTCTCCTACTGCGAGTGCATCCTCGACCGTGGTGACTCCCCTAGCTTGGAACTGATGGTGGAGTCCCAAGTCGTTGATGGACTGCACGAAGGCATCATAAGTATACCTCTCACGGTTCGCTTGAGGCAGATTGCGAAACGCGATCTGCGCCAGTGTCATCACCGTGGTGGCGTGCTCCTGCAGCGGCGTGTGAGGATCACGCCGCAGCCTTTGTAGGCGGGCCCGCGCATCTATGGCGGAGATACCAAAACGGGCCCGCAGAGAAGCGAAGATCCCGTCTATGTCAAGTCCCGCTTCGTATGGCTTAGCCTTGTCCGTCAGCGCCATCCTGAGCTTGAGCAAACCCACCCTTGGTGGCCACCGTGCAACTTCCATCACATCTTGGAACTCTTGGATAAAATTGCTCTACGGCTTCCTCGCCTGTGAAGGTGGGCGCCTTCAGCCGGTGTCTGTCCTCACCGGGCTCTCTGGAAACTCTCACTTCTTCCACCACTACTGGTTCCACAGTTATATCAACATTATCTTCCTCACCTTCATTCAGTGGAATGGGTAGCTCCGTACCGTCTTCTGCCATAACTGTTATACGCAAGATCCCACCGCTGCCACCACTGTAGTAATTCGTGCAATTACTGTGCGTGAGTTTTTACTTGCGCATTTAGTAGGCTATTCTACTAGCAATTACTAGGGTAGCTGTCGAGTAATCACCTTTATTATCCACAATACAATACGAAACAAACATTACATCAAATTACAATACAACATCAGTCACTACTAATACGTGTTTACACTTCAAGCCCTCGCTTACAACAACGTGATGATTGCTAATTGCCCGGGAACTGTCACATGGGTCGGAAGTACATCTTCCGGTTCTTCTGATTGGATAATACATTGGGGCCTTAGTATGCCCCAAACGAAGAGAAGACAATTCTTATATTACTACATTGCGTGACCCACTACAATACAATTGTTCATAGGAACGTAACAACTCTTCAGTTCTTTTCTTTAACCTCCTAGTTAGATTATGAACTAGCAGTTCAGCACGCAATCAATCACACCTGCAGCAGTCTGCAAAACTGCAACATTACTAATTATTTATTCATTCTCAATGACTTCGATTTAGTATTGGTTATATAAGCAGCTCCGAATTAGGGGTGACTGAGTACAGTAGTTGGTGATTCTTGAATGTAGAGCTGGGGGGAGGGGGGGTAAACATTTGAACGGAATTTTCCATATGTAGCCAGCTGGCTCGATATTCAGTTGCTGGATACTTTTTTATTAGCTGAAGAGGAAACATATCTGATTGGCTTACTTTATATTATTACTACTACAACAAAAGCAACTGCATTTAGTTTCACTACTAGTAAAAAAGTATTTAAAAATAACAAAAAGTCTATACACATACGTCAACAATGTAGTGTAAATTACGTGATTTGTTACATAAAATTCCCTAAGTTTAAGCTATGAAACTGATTGCAAATGTTAGTATGATTTACTGTGCGAGTTGAAGTGCACGTGTGCACCATGGCAATCACAGACATCCACATTGACTTGCGCGTTTAGAATTATTAGACCAATCAGAGCGTTACCTAATTAGCAAATCAAAAACTACATGCAGGGCCAGCAGACTGGATATAAAACAAGCCAATTAGCCAATTATTTTTAAATGAGATGGCAATTTTTAAAATTAAAAATTTAATAAAACCAAAACCTATTTTAATTAAATCATTTGTTTTGATAATTTTAGTCTTATTTTGTTTTTGTTTTTTTTTCAGTTTTACAATTTTGTGAGTACCAATTATTGCATGAATTGATGCAATGCTATCAAAGTGTAAATTTTGCTTTCAAATGTGCTTCAAATGCCTTAGTTTTAAAATGCAATTAAATTTTTTTCGATAGCGCTATGTGATATATACTTTATCCTTCTTCCGTACAATATTCTAATCTGAGTCATATTCAATAATTGCTTTCCCATAGCTGTTATACCAGATTATCTTAAGACAAGATAGTTTTAGCTCTTAGTAATATAGGATACAAAACTATGATTTAATGAGTTTTAGAAGACCTTTAAAACAAGCAGTAGATTCACTAAAGGGCAAAATGTTGCAATAATGTGATAGGTTGTGGGTCACTTTACTTAATTTAGTACCCATGATCATTAGCAGTTAAATTGTGAAAAATAGCTAAAAACTGAAGATTTCCAGTGTGTACTAAATTAAATAAAATGACCCTGTATCTTTAGCTGTATTGAATAAAATGAGGCCTAATTATAGTGTTACTCAAATAGGGAGCAACTTTAAACTACAGATGTTTTTTTGTTTTATAAAAGTTATACTATATAATTTTTAACATAATTTATTTGTATTTGCAGTTAATTGTGTTACTTGTATTATGCCATTCATTTAATGCAAAAAATTAGGGATTTGTTTGTGGACCATTGGTCTAGAGCACCGTAGGCCATGGGTCCGAATTTCTGCAGGGCTGTTGGTAATGTCAGAATTAAGCTTCTGATAAAAATTGCTTTTACGCCATAGTACACACAAAATTTTTAGCTCAGTTAAGAAACCTTAAAAATTAGATATTTCTATAGAGATAAATTTTTATAAAGAAATATGAGTTATTTAATGAAAGATAAAAGTACAAAATTTAGAGTTATAATATGCTTTAAGGTAATTTTCATATTTGTATAAAGCGTAGTATTTAACTGAATGCCAAATATCCTCTTTGATATTTTGATTGCTTAGATATTTCTGTATTTTACTATTCTTTTTATGAAGGAAGAAAAGGGTGCCGAACATTTTAAAATGATGCTTGAGTTGCTATGAATTATTTACCATAATAAATATTTCTAATGGTTAAAATGTGCCTTTACTGAATTTATTTAAATATATAAAAGTATTTCCTAATTTTAATCACTTACTTTATAAGTCAAACTTTAGTTAAGTAAGCAACTGTTTCAATAAAACACAAAATTTAAATATCTGTAATTGATATATATATATATATATATATATATATATATATATATATATATATATATATATATATATATATATATATATATATATATATATATATATATATTAGAAGAAATAAAATGAGATTTGATTAATATAATGGCATTTATTACTAGTAGTTTCGTACACAAAAACGATGTGCACTCGTCAGATAAATTAGCCACTAATTTATCTGGCTAATTTATCTGACGAGTGCACATCGTTCTTGTGTACGAAACTACTAGTAATAAATGCCATTATATTAATCAAATCTCATTTTATTTCTTCTAATGTTTATGCTCTAGATTTATTTCTATAGAGCACTCTAGTAACGTTTTATAAACACTCATTTTACTATATATATATATATATATATATATATATATATATATATATATATATATATATATATATATATATATATATATATATATATATATATATATATATATATGCATATAATATATATGCATATATATACATATACATAATATATATACATATACACAAGTAATGTTATATTAAGCTAGAGTAATGTTATATTAGGCTTACAATTACCATATTTGGGAATTATGATTTTTAGTGATGAACTGCGAGTTGGAGAATCATTGGGCTTGCTAGGTGTTGCGTATTTAGGTCGAATATGTGAGAGAGAGGAGGGAACAGCGTCATCTCTGGTTCATGCTAGCTCATTTGACATTGAGGAGACTATCAATGTTGCAGCCCATGAACTTGGTCACAAGTAAGTTCACATAAAATGTATTAGGATTCTTATACAACTACTGAGCGCAATTGGCTCATAAAATTTTCTATCTTTTAACATGATTTATTTCAAAATACATAACTTAATCATTATATTTTTTAAAGAATTATTTGCATTATATAGTTTAATTATTCTCTTGGTTGAGTATTTGAAAATAATGCACAAAGCTGTTACCTATGTTGTATGCATGTACGCAATGTGATAGTATAGTCTTAGCTCATTACAACAGCTGGTATGCTGATATGACAGGTTTTGTCTTGTCACATGTGCATGAATTCAAATGAGTTCTCTGTAACATGGATTTTGTTCTCAATTTAGTCTGGGTGCAGAGCATGATTGGAGTGACGAGTGTCCTAGTTATGCCGGGTATATCATGGCTCCATATGCTAGCTTCCCTACTGAGACATATTTCTATTTTTCATGCTGCAGCCAATACTATTTCTATCATACACTCAAGTAAGTATATACAGATGCCATGAAGGGTCAAAAAGATCAGATAAATCTTACTAACTTAATGTAGTCATATCTGCGATCATTTTCTCTTCAAATTATAATATAAAATCACACACATTAGGTTTCCCTCATTAATAAAGTAATGCGTTCAGATGTGGTTGAATAGCTATGTGTATCTAAAAAAAATTATTCACAGTTGAATTTTACTTTTAGCTTTTTCTATTAAAAGTCACTGGAATAGTTACTCAGTCAGTGCATATAAAATAATACTTACTTTAAACAAATAAATTCAGTTACGTGATGATATTTTTTCTAGGTCTTTAAAAATGCCACTGCATATTTTATACACAATTTATCTTATTCACAATCAGTACTAAACTAAGCAGTTCACAATGAAAGTTGTAAATTACATTAGTTTATCAGTACATAAAGCTTCACTAAAATTTAGAATAAATAAATGTTATTTCATTATAGCTCTTCGAGAGAGTAGCATAAGTTTATTGTGTTTCATTGTGTCTTAAGTTCATTGACCTTATAGATCAGAGCTGTAAGTTTCAATATACTGTTTAAGCTAAGACTTTTTACAGGGATGGCAGAGAGTGCACCAACATGACTCTGTATGCAGATATAACAGATAACTACATAGATGAGTCTGCAGGGGAGGTGTATGACCCAGAGTATCTGTGTGGAGTTGAATATGGCGGTGAAGCATGTCCACTATCTACTTATGCCAACATGAGTCTAGATATCTGTGAACACTTACTATGCATGCACGCAAATGGTTCATGTTTTACTACGGACATTATTCCACCTTATGGTAGGTTGAAACAAATTGTGAAACTTTTGCCCTACCTGGATTTGAACCCAAGACCCCTCACTTGCAAGCAAGTGTGCTAACCATTACACCACCGGGGCTCCCGGGTAAACTGAACACTACATTCCACCCAGTATTCTAGAACTCTTTTGGCCTTTCTACTATTCCTCTAGCTTTCAGACTTTCCTGGTCTCTCAACTCACTCAGGGTACTAATACAGTTTACTAAAGGCCAAAATAGCTTATAAAACTTTCCCCCTACTGGGATTCGATCTTGAGACCCCCCTCTCCCGACTTGCAGGTAGACACGCTAACCGTCATACCATAGGGGCTACTGAGTAAACTCAACACTACAGAAATGTATCTAACCAACTGCGTATACTATATAAATTTTGTGTGCCTAAAGAGAGTTACACATTTTATTGTATTCTTCAGGCACTATTTGTGGAGAAAGTCAGGAATGCTTTGAACAGAAATGTCTTTATGCTAACCAAACGGATGTCCATAATGGACCAACTAATTGCTCTTTTGAGGAGAGAGAGTGTGGATTTAATGATCTTAAATGCGACAATGGCAGCCTAATGTAAGAACAATGTATTGATACAAGAAAATTTGAATTTTTAGAAAGAACACTCGCCGTTATTACAAAGTATATTATTGGTATATCTCATTGATAGCATTTATGTAAATAACTAAAGCTTTACGTTCATTTATACTAAATTTGAATTAAATAAGATTAATGAAAAATACATTTTAGAATAATAAAAATTTACCCGGTTACTCTATAATAGTCTTGATGAAAATTATTACTGATTTCTAATCAGAACTTTACATTATTGCCCAATAATTTAAATGAAGAATGTTCTAGCATAATACTCGTATAATAAGTGGCTAGAGTTTGGGTATAATTAATTTTAGAAGCAGGATTGCAGTCGATTTTATAAAAAAAACATTAACAGCAACAATTATTTCGTTAGTGCAAAATTTGAAAGAAGTACTTTTTTTTCAAAACTTGACAATTTTTCATTTTAGAACTTATACCAAGTTTAAGAATATTCCCATTAAATATATATAATTTTTCCAACTGTATTGCTTTTTTTGAGTAATCTAGTATTAAAAAAACGTTTTTGCTTGAATAAACATAATTGTAAAGCGCCTATTGCTTCTGCTTATATGAGTGGTAGTTATAAGAACCTTTTATGTTCTTGTGGAGTAAGCTATTAATGTTAATATATGTATGAAGATGTATTTGTGCATATTTACATATATATGTATATACATTTATATATAATACTATAATATTATTTATATTGCAGTTGCAATATAAAGCACCAAGTAATAATTTCACGCCCATACTTGTAGCCATAACATTTTTTGACATATTAATTTAAATTATTTAAATTTAATTATTCTAAATTTAATTGTTTTTGTGTAGTATAAATTGTTTTAAAAGCTTTACAGCGTTAGAATCAAAATTTAACTTCGTAGGGTAACATTTGTTTCTGATTTTTAGTATAAATTCCATTATTATAAATATTAATGAATCATGTTTAAGTTTCTAAGAAAGCAGTTACAGTTACAGATTCTGGGATTCTGATTGCTATCCTCGACATTGGCGCTGTGATTCAGAAGTTGATTGTGAAGATGGTTCGGATGAGTTCTACTGTGAATGCCCCGATTTTGAGTTTTCTTGTGTAAATGTGACAGAAAAAAACAATTCTGCAAATTGCATTTCTGGAGTAAAAGTATGCGATGGTTATGATGATTGCCCAAATAAGGCAGATGAAGCAAATTGCGAAGAAACTTGTCCTTCTGGTGAAATTAAGTAAGTTTTGTAGCAGTTTTAAACTTTTATTTTGAATTTGGATATTTTGTTTTATTTTAAGCCTGTTTAACGTTACGTATAGGAATGAAACCCCCTCATTCGTTAATTATTCCTTGTCTTTCTATAGAAACACTTATTTGCTATAATATATTTTTAACTGTGTACACAAGACCTTTAGAAGTAACTTGAAAATCTGAATTATGCCTAGGTGAGCTCTTATTTACTGCATTCTTAATGAAACACTAAAGTAAATGTTGAATCAAGAGCTCTTTCATCACACAGTTAAACCAATAAAATTCTGGTTAATACTCTGGTTTTGTAATATAAATGTTAGTAATTTCGACACCACATTCAGCCAAATGCAGAAACTGTTTGAAATATGTAAATTTTGTCTTCTACAATTTTATTTAGCTTTATGATTTTAGATGCACAAACCAATAGTTTGCATGTGAGGTAAAATAACATGAATCCGCATTTGTTTAAAGTATCTATCTTTTTAAGAATGTTGGTTTAAAGGCTTCTGCATGTAGCACAGCTTGTGACTTAGCACTCACCAATTAAGCTAGTACTTAACTGTGTTCATTCTCTTTTATGTGAGGACAATAAGTTAGAGTGACATAATTATATAGTCATAGAACTAGTTTTAGTAAAATGACTTAATGATAATTGTATATATTATACTAGATAGAAATTGCTCAATAGTAATATCAACACTTTAGCATCTTTCTTCTTCATGAGCTTAATTTTATGATTTTTATCAAATTTAGGTGTGAAATTGGACCAGCTGTTAGCAAATTAACAAGCAACACCATCTCTGAGCCAATGAATTGCTACAGCAATCTGACAAGATGTGATGGAATCTTCGATTGTTTTGACTATAGCGATGAGGCTAATTGCGGTAAATTTTATTGCACCTTTTTATAAGTTATATTTAGATTTATTTAAAAAATGTAGCTGTTTATGAAATCACTTGTCACTTGTGCCAGTAAAGTTCACCATTAATCACTAAAACTATGAAAGTGCCAGAGGCCAGTTGCCACTTTAATTCCTTTACATTGTGTGTACACACTGTGCAAACATTCTCCATCCCTTATGGCTTATGTTGATGATGCATATTCTGTTTGCTGTATATATAGTATATAACAATATAATATATAAATTAATACACTAGCTGCAACACTTGAATAATGCAATAGTCATTTTGACCTCTTCTGCTAAACTGTAAAGCCTTCAGTAAGTTGTGTTGTATCTGTATTTCATGTTTTATATACTGTATTTCTAAGAATTCATATAACCATACAGAGTATTACCACAACAAAAAATTGAAAGAAAAATAGAATTAGATTAAATCTAAGCATTCGATATTTAAATCTGATGATTAATTTAAAATTGGTAAAATAGAAATCTCATAAATTAAGTTAAATTTATATTGTTTCTAAATATTTTAAAACAAAATTAACTAATTTAACAAATATATTTAATCAACTCCATGGCTATATCTATAAAGTGTGACACAGATATAATCCTATAATATTATACCTTAGCAACCTTAGGGTGTTAGTCACATCTAGTTTATCCAATTTATCTATAGAATACTATATTTTATAATTTTTGACATTATTATATATTATATGTTTATATTCATTTCATACTTCGTATTTTATATATATATGTTGCATTTTTAAAAGCAGGAAAATTTATTTTCAACCATCATCCATTTTTTTCCACACTCCAAAAAATTGTGGTAAAATTTATAGTACTAATTGTGAATAAAATCATAAATAAAAATAGTTGTCTAATTGATTATTTTTCGAATAAAAAGAATGCGAGGCGTAATTATAATGTTACTAATTATGCCAATGATTCAAATAAAATAAGTTATTGCACTCTCTAGCAAATTCTTCAGGTATACACAATTCTTTGATTTTTTATTGCATTTCGATTTTATTGTTTTGCAGATGTTTGCTCAACAATAAACTGTTCTGTGCCTTGGTTTTATACAAACAAAACAGAAAATGTTTGTATACCTGATAGCTTTGTATGCAATGGATATCCTGATTGTGAAAATGCTGAAGATCAACTTAATTGTACCTGCGAAAGGTATCTTTCCTAATGACTATGACCTATATTATTTTTATGAAATGTGTTTTAAGCCATATTGAAACCATCATAAATTAACTTTGCTTTACTTTAAAATAAAGCTACTCTACTATGAACATAGGTTTTTGGTATCAGTAAGCAAGTTATTAAGTATTTTTATTTTAAAATAATCAATGCTCTGCTGCTTATGTCTTTGTATAAAAAGTTTAACATTATTATTTGCTGCGGGTTCTAGCTCTTTTTTTAGTATTAATAGTTTTGTCTAAAATTGCAGTTTTTTAGTGCTATGTATCCATTAACATTAGGTACATTAAATTACTTAATTCGATGTAGTTTTTTATAGTTTCTATCTTCTAACAAAGTGAGCCTTTTTAAAGTAATAGAATTACTTGACACGCATCAGTTGAACAGTGCAGATAACTCCAAATTACCTTTAACAAATTCAAATTAAAATCACTAACAGCTATATACACTAAATGTGTTTGACATGTTTACAAATACTCACTCCACATTCAGCAATATCATGTCTTTCAAATATAAAACAAAAACAAAAATTAATCAAGTCGCTAGCTACTCAAAATTGTGTTGGTTTCACTATTATGAATTACAGAAAAGTTAACTCATTCTTGCAACTTTTAAACATAATATTTCCATCAAGTAAATTAACTATGTTTGTAGTGACGAATACCAATGTCCTTTGGGTGGATCATGCATTCCTGGTTCGTGGGTGTGTGATATAATTGTCGACTGTCCAGGTGGAGAAGATGAAGCTGATTGTTCCAGTAACTGTACATTTGGAGAGACATGTGATGGTGGATCAACATGTCTAACCAGATGGGACATCTGCAACAACCAGACTGACTGTTTAGATGGGAGTGATGAAATGAACTGTCACTGCAATGATACTATACATGTGTAAGAATATGTTCATAAATAATGGAAATTTACGGATTTCTTTCTATTTAGCATATGTTTTTTTTTACCATCAATTATCTCTAACTAAAATATATTTGCGGTACTTTCTTTTTTTAATCCATTTCGTCATATCATCAGGCCAAATTAGTTTTTTGTGTATGCTGTCAAATTAATTTTCCAAGGACTGCACAAAAAGGTAAAACACAGTTTGGGGGCTTTCGAATTCCCTACGCGGTAGGCCTAACTGTAGGCCCTACTCGATGACCATAACTCGTAGGGTGCAATTATTCAGGCAATTACAGTAATTTTACTCTTCCATCGCATCATTTTTGTAAGCGAGAGAATAGGTAGTTACCCTTACGTGGTAACCGAATGCATCAATTAAAATATTAGCCTTAGTAACTGATAGCATCTATTAAAATCCTTAAGCTACATTACCGAAACCATTAGTAGAAAAAATGCTTGCATAGCTACCGTTCAACTGCTGTTTTCTCCGATGCATTTTTCTATTATACCAGCAGCTGATCTTATGGCATAGAATATATATTTCAAGCTTAGTAATATTAATGGTTTCTTAAAGTTATCATTGCTTTTGAGCATTCACAGAACAAAACCTTTATTTTATGATTCATTCAATGTTTCAATTATTTATATTTTTCTGAACTTGAAATTATTATTTTATGATAGTTTAGCTTTGTTAGTAGCAGAGAAAGTGATCTAATTCATCGATTAGCCCCACGAGTCTACGCGCAGCCTCATGGGGCTCATCGAAAGTGCCCTTAATTAAACCAAAGTTATCTGTGCATATTTAAGCACAAAATGATTTTTGTAGTGAAAGAAACATTTTTAAATTGTTAAGCATGCCTCAAAGGCAATCATTACAGTGTGTGAATAAAAATACTTGAGGTTTGAAATTTTTTTAAAAAATACTTCTTTCGCTGTTCCATGCTAGAACTATGCTAAACTACTAATCATTTACATAATTTACTCTTTAAACCAAGGTGTTACATTGTTAAAATGTAATTAGATCATTGTTTCGTTAAAAAGTTTTTTTGGCTATTTAAACATTAACAGTGATGAATTCTGGGAAAGAAGCTAATAATTATTTGTGTTTTTATAATAGGTGCTTTGCATATGGATTATACCGGTGTATACCTGATAGTTGGATATGTGACAACATCAATGATTGTATAGATGGCAGTGATGAAAGTTTTCCCGAATGCAACAGTAAGCAGCTGTGTCACTTAATTGATCCAAAAAACAGCATTTCATTTATTTATTTTAATTCATAATTAGTAATTTATAATTAATAATAACAAATAACTACTGAATAATGTAAAGGTACTAAAAATAAGTTGCGAGTTTTCAAAAGTTGAGCCTTTAATCTTTGTTAAACAATTTGTGAAAACTAAAAATTATTAAGTTCAACTATAGTGGAATTTTTAAATTAGGTTCACCTCTAGGATCTGAATACTTTTCAAAATATTGAAACTGTTTTTCTCTGTTACTCAACAAATTCTACAGAGTTTTCATCTCACAATGCAGGTTCTACAAGTGATGGAACAACTATTACAAGTTTAACAAGAATCATTTTACTCAATTTAGTACGCACTGGATATCTTCAGTTTTTAGCTATTTTTCACAATTTAGCTGGTAATGAACATGGCTTTTTGGCTAAAACTAGTAAAGCACCAATAAATACACCAAAATAATTCAGGTTCTTTTTAATTTTGCTTGATTTCCCATGTTATTTATTTAGCTTTTTAGGAGTGCGGACTTTACGAAAAAACCGTGGCCGTCCGCAACCAAAAGTAGCTGAAGAATTAGGAGAAAACATAGGAAATGAAGCAAAACTAAAAAAAACTTTGATTACTTAAGTGTATTTATTGGAGTTTTACTAGTTTTAGCCAAAAACCCATGTCCATTAGCAGTTAAACTGAAAAATAGCGAAAAACTGAAGATATCCAGTGTGTACTAAATTAAGTAAAATGACCCACAACCAGTTTTGATACATCATCTATTACAGGACCACTAATGTTAAGTTGTGAAGCAAGAAACCTAACAATTGATTGGACAGCGATTATTGAAGAAAATCTTACAAAAAGTTTTTCAAAAGACTGTAAGTCTTTCTAACTTCTTGGCAATAGATTTTTGCATTTAAGTTTTATTATCAGTACGGTAATAAAACATTGGCAAAAAGGGGTTTCTCTAACAACGAAACTTTCTCATACTCGTCAAATTATTAAATACTTGAATATTTTGAGATGCTAAAATTATTGAGTGTTATAGTAAAGTCTTGCTAGAGTAAAGCTCGTAAGTGGTGGCTGTATTGTTTTGTGATTTTATACTTCATTTGAAAATTTAAGTAATGAATATATCTGGGTCATTCCAGGCCAACTCAACAGGGCCAAAACCGACCCATCTCAAATTTTTTTCAAAATTTTAGTAGAGTATTCCTAAACATGTCAAATAAAAAATATCAAATATTAACCCTTAATTCCTAATAGTTTTGTGGTAATGGCACTTTTTGTGCGCAAAGGTTGGTAAAAAATCGGTACCTTTTTCATGGGTTTCGGTACTGAAGGTCAACTTCATGGATTTGTACCTCAGAAATTATTCAAGAAAAACTTTTCATACTTTTATGGATGATAGTTCCACATGACTTTAATCAAATTAAAACAAAAAATCTGCCATAAGTATTGAGAAAAATTATCCGTTGCAATACGTTTTTGGGCCAAAAATTCGGTAATGTGAAAATCCTCAACAACCTTGTTGAATTGGCGTGGAATGACCCAACTATAAAGTATTATTTTGTTTTCAGATTATCTATATCCATTTGGACCTGAAGCTGGTGACAAAACAGCGCCACCTATTGATGACGGATGTAATATACTGTTTGATCACAACATCATCATGTTCGGAAGAGAATACTCAAGATTATATGTATGAGCATTATGTATCTTTTAGTTATTAGTTGTTCAGTTAAACACAAGATAGAGTTTTGCAGTTTTACGTATTCAGTACCAAAATTAAATAATTAAGAATCTTTTTTTATTTTTTAAGTTAAATAAAAACAATTATTATTTTTCATTTGGTACTTTGTTACAGTTATAGAATGCATAGCAGTCAAAATAAATTTTAAAAACTTACTTGCACATAGAAAACACACCAACCTAGCATGAGAAAACACTTTCATCTAAACATATTATACTAAACAAGTTTTGTCAAAGCACAACAGCTTTTTAATTTGCTTCAAGTCTTCTTACTAAAATACTGATTTTAGTCTTTGTAAAAATAGCTATATCCCCTTGTATGTCATTACATCACCTGTATGTCATTACATGTAAATGTTTTTTGTTATTGAAAAAGTAAAAGCCAATTCCCTAATTAGTTACTCGGTTTTTAAAACCTGACACTATTCAGTTGCTGTTTTAAAAGCTAGATTATTTCTTGCAGGTTTGCAGCAATGGGATAATATCTCTAAAGAATACAAATTCAGATTACATTCCAGACTCTTTTCCACAATCTTCAGCTTCAATAATCTCTCCATTTTGGCGAGACTTTGACTTATCTTCTAGTGGTAAACTATATGCAAGGGAAACAAACAATTCCAATCTATTAAAATTTGCCTCAGCTGCAGGTGAATGCATAGATATAACTAAAGAATAATATATATAGTCTCATGTAGCCATTTTTAAAATGCAAGTGTGGTTGCAATTAACATGTTCTGAAAAATTGTTGGTTCCTTTAGACTAAAATATACTAGGCTTATTTTGTTTAATATTTGTGAACACATAAAACAACTATTCTTAGTTACTTATAGTTGTATTTTTTTATTTCCAACAGTAAACAGTTCAGATTTTGAAGCAAATTGGATGATGATAACCACTTGGTACCAAGTTCCATTGTTTTGGAGCTCAGATACTGACAAAGTTTGTGAATTTATTTTG
This sequence comes from Bugula neritina, assembly GCA_964035545.1. Classification (NCBI taxonomy): domain Eukaryota; kingdom Metazoa; phylum Bryozoa; class Gymnolaemata; order Cheilostomatida; family Bugulidae; genus Bugula; species Bugula neritina. Next base: position 20,849,868 of record OZ037765.1, on the reverse strand, counting down.
CTAAATAAGAATTGTTTGAATATCATTCCTTGATAAATATAGGTGAATGTGTCTGTGCATATTAATGTGTATGTGTGTGTCAACATTTGTTGTGTTTCACAATAATTTATGCAGACAACATATTTGTAATGTTCATAGAACTCTCATCGTTATGTTTATGATAGTGCCATAATATATTTATAGTTGATTTTTTAATACTTTTTCAAATTTTCTTAAATGTATTAAAGGTTCTTAAAAATTCTGGCATAGTATAAAACCTTATTTTATTGGTTGTACTGCATATAAATATTTAACATCATTATCTATTGTAGAACAGTACATTCCAAGTAATGATTGTGACAGATGATACAGACACTTATGTAATATTCAACTACTTAACAATTGAACTCACCAGAGGTTTATATGCCCAGGTAGCTACTAATAAGATATTTGGTATTCCAAAAGCATATGTTGCACTATAAAACTTTTTTTATTTTAATTAAAACTGACAGATAAAGGCATGTCTCCTAATTATATTATTTTGTAGAAAAAATTCTGCAAATAGTTCATTTTCAGTATACCATGACTTTTTTCTATGATCTGTCCCCTAAATTGATTTTATAATTGTCAGACATTAAACCATATAGGCAGTATCAATATTACAAAGTATAGTCTAAATATCTGCAGCTCAATAAAACATTTGGTTAACAACTAGTGCAATGGTGATTATAGCTGTAATATCTTCAAGACTGGTAGTTTCAGGAATAATTCACTAATGATGAAAATCTAAAGTTTAATAATAAATAAGAACACCTTACTTAACAAGCATTTTGTATTTGGTCATATTACACGGATTGGGTACGATATGGGTGATAACACCAACTACTACTCCCATGAATTAGCTTTCTCTGGTGAAGAATATAACATTGTGTGTGAAAGCAACATCGGTGTTCCTGGAATATTTATCTTTAAAATGGGTAAGAACCAAAAGTATTTCTTTGCACACATTTTTAGATGGTTTAGAGACATTTGGATTGTTTATTGTATGTGTTACCGTAACAATGTATATATACACTAAGCCAAGCAGTTTGTAACACTAAATATAAACTAAACTGGCCACTCTTTGCTAGTGCCTATTGCAAAAGCTGAATCTTGTGATTGAATGTCAAGTTCTGTTTGACATTCTATCAATTTTGAGATTTTAACTTTATAGAAAATAGGTAGCTTCATCTTATTTAGTACACATCAGTAATATATGACCAAAAATTAAAGTTTGTTCAAAATTCATGAAAATTTGCTATATGGGGTAAATTTATGTGCTGATTTCAAATATGTTTATAAATTGGTTTAAAAGTAAAAAACTCAAATTTCCCTCAACATTTTTTCCAACCTTTGTTCCCAGAAGTAGTCATTTCTCAAAAAAAGAATTGTGTCAGGCTAGAAATATTTAAGAATAGTACTCAGGGCATGTGAAGGCCCATTTGGTATAAATATGAACAAAATATGAGACGCAAAGGCATGGGCCATTTGTTGAGTTGACTCAGAATGACCCACAGCACTGTGTCATTAGTTGCAGTGTCAGTCTCTATTTGTCCCTCCCCTTCATCACATTTCATCGCTTTCTGCCTGAACTTCTCCTCCGCTTTGTGAACTTTGTAGCAGACAAAAGACAAGTTAAACTCATATTATTTATGTTGTAGTTCTAAACTCTTCCAGTCCAGTAGCAGAAGTTACTGGTGAGGTAGAAGAGAAAGCTGAATTGAACTCATTGGAGTTTTCTTTTGCTACTACAAATATTTCTGAGGTAACCTTTTAACTGCTATACAAATATAATAGAAGACAAATAACAATTGCATGTTAATTTTTACATACATACATATACATATTATATATATATATACATATACATATTATATATATATATATATATATATATATATATATATATATATATATATATATATATATATATATATATATATATATATATATATATATATATATATATATATATATATATACATACATATATATATACATATATATATATATATATATATATATATATATATATATATTTATTTATTTATATGTATATATATATATGTATATGTATATATATATATATATATGTATATATATATTTATTTATTTATTTATATGTATATATATATATGCATATGTATATGTATATATACATATATATATATATATATATATATATATATATATATATATATATATATATATATATATATATATAAATATATATATATATATATATATATATATATATATATATATATATATATATACATGTATATATACATGTATATATATATATATTATACATATACATATATATACATATATATAATGCTGTAAACTTTGCAGTACACAGTGGAAAAGGAGACAACTCTATTTGACATTTTGGCAAAGTCTGCAACTTCGAAATGCTCTAAAATCTCTTGTGATTTTATTACCAGCTCTCAGATGAGCAGGAGGTTAGTGTATTTATTCCATGGTGCAGTACATAATTGAACAACTTCCCTTATACTGTGCAAAAGTTTAACTGTGCTTAACTGTTTATGTAAAGTCAAGTTAGTTCTTTTATACCACACCAGTCTGTCATTTCTTGCTTTATCAATACTAAACTTTGTCATAGAAAAAAACGAGCTACAATCGGACTACTTACTTTCTACAAAGAGTACTTTTCAAGACTTCCAGGATTTCCTAAATATGATGGGAATAATGATCTTCAAATAGGAATCTACTTGAAGGTACCAGATGTTGGTTACCTCAGTCATCAACACTTACTGGAGGTCTTTGAAGATGCAGTAGACAACGTTACATTTTCCACAGGCATGTATTTTTTAATAAGAACTATCCTGACAATTTTGAAACCTTTAAAAAATCTCTTTTACCTTACTATATGATTTTGTTGTTTTTGGCAGGCTTCAACATTGTCAACGTCAATCCAACTACCTCTAATACTACCAACTCAACAACTACTACAACGCCCACAACAACTACGAAACTCGCAACAAATACAGCAATTGAAGGTAAAAATAATATATTGATAAACTTATTTAAGCCAATAATCATTCCTTACATTAATCTTGTGATTGATTATGTCTTTGGAAGCAAAACTAAATACAAAATACACTTTTGAAAGCAAAGCAGCAGTTGCACTTTGTCATATCATATTCGAGACAGAGCATTATTGTTACTTTGACTAAGGTTTGTACTCACATGCAAACAGCTTACTTGTTTAACTTCAGACCAGTGGTTCAAATCTAAATGTGACCCATGTCCAGCCTATGAAGTATGCAGTGTCTTAAAATTATGTGAGTGTGACACGGACTATGTGAGAAGTGCTCTTTCTGGCGACTGCATTGGTGAGTCGTAATATTGTTTCATGTTTTCTGTTGGTTTTTTGTATTATTGAGTGCATGTATAATGCTGTAGTTTATTGTCTTTTGTTATTGTAGACATATCTAGCGAAATTGTAGCCAACAGTGTTAAATTTACTTCCCAAGTTATTTACACTTTCCCAATTGGATGCAATACTGACATTGAAAACAAGACAACAGAGGTGTATGCAGAAGCAAGACTTGGTGCAATTGCTAATGTTAGTTTTATTACATTATAGTCCTATTGCTTAGTTTGAGTATATTTAATTTTTTAACGACTTGTTAGTAATGGCTGTGTTTGGTTTGTTTATTCTAGAAATATAAATCCATTTTTAAGCATGATGCTTTGTGCTCAAAAGCAAGTAAGATAACTGACATTGTTAGAACATTTGGAATAAGACTATCATTATACTGACTGCGATGTGTAAATGTTTCTGCATGTAATACAATGTCACAGGAGAACATTAACTTTATTGACCTCTAGAGTCAAATAAGATACTTGTCTAATAAGTTACAAGTGAGACTAAACAAGAAAATTTCACAGCATGTAATAAAGTTCTGCTTTTATTTTAGATTTACAAATCATTCAGAGCTACTGGAAAAGGAGGATATTTTGTAGCCATCATAGAACTGACCTTTACGTAAGCATTAGAAAGTCAACTAACAATAATGAATAAGTGTACTCAATACCATACGCTTAAAATATATACATGTGTATTAAACAGGTATATAAGTTCAATTATGAGTGTTTTTAGTTGAGCATATTTACATACATATACATACATATACATTCATACACATACATACGTATACATATATACTGTATATACACACTTATACATTCATACATATACATACCTAATTACCTATACACACACACGCACGCACACACGTACATAAGAGTATATATGTTTGTTATACACATATGATGTTCATTGTCAACTTATTCAGATGTGTACCTGGGGTTTCTCAAGCCCGAAGAAAGAGAGCGATAGATTCCTCAGCAGATGTGAAAGTAGAGTTTGAAGCTGCGATGGATTCCACACCTGATGGCAGTGATGAGCTAGATGTCGCCGGCTTGCAAGAACTCGTTGCTAATGCTACATCCCAAATGGCTTCAATGGAACTTCAAATAGCAAATGAGACTTCAACCAGTGCAGATGAAGGCCAAGTGGCTCTCATACCAGGTACTAACACTTCAGCAGTGTCAACAACAACAACTGTTGATGACAAATTGGCATCAGGTCTAAACGTAACTTAAGTAATTGAAGCAGGCATGTCCTCTATATTTTAGTAGATTATGAAAGTTGTGCACATCAATTTCATTACATTATGCCTGGTAGTCTTTTGTTCCTCATGTTTACCCAGGAGTTTGTAATGAACAAGGCTAGGTAGAACAGTTAGATTAACATACTTTATTAATTACAGCTAACAATTCGGATCCTTATGTAATTCAAATCTACAAATCATGCAAAAATAACATAATGTTGCTATCTTCTTTTTGGAAATGCTCAAAAGGAGATTAGAAAATTTTAAAGAAGTATTTGGTTTTACAGTGATCATTGTTTTGGCTTTGGTTATTCTGGAACATAGTTTAAATTTGTTATGTTACTGCAACATTTTATGATAACTCAACGTCAAACTATTGTGAAATTTTAGAAACAACAACTGTACCAAAACAAGATAACACAGCTAAATGGTTAGCTCCAACAATTGCAGGATTGGTTTCAGCAATTATACTAATAGCAGTCGTAATTGGATTGATAATTGTAAGTGTTGTAAAATTCTCATTTCTACTTATAATGAATTATAATTTCATATAAAATATAAAGAGCTAGTTTTTCAATAAACCTATCATCCTACTCTGTAAAGGTTCGGTGTTCCAAGAGATCTGATGCAGTTCGCCTTGACAAGCCTAACAAGAGCGCCCCGTTCCAGTCTCCTGCGCTGAGATTGACAGCAGGACAATTTCCTGTTGGTCAAAACAGGTTTGCAGGTAGCTTTTTTGGTTCAGAATCTTCCAGTTCAAATGATGGCTAGCTAAATGGCAAAAGAGCTGGCAATGTCAAAAGGAAAATTTAAGAGCTATACAATTGCTGTATCATTCTATATATGACCTGAACATACCAAAATAAACATGCGCCAGTCATGCTGGAACATATTTATACAATTATTTTTCGCTGTGGAGCTTGAATCCTAGTGTATAGTGCAAGGCTGTTTATTTTTTTAAAATCTGTTTTAATTTAAATGTAAGATGATATGTTAACCTTGCTACTGGATCGAGGGGGAATTTCAATTTTACAACCCCTGCTTAATTGGTACATCAAGTTTGGTGAATTTAGAAAAAAGATTATCAACACAAGTAATATGATGCAACAGATACTATTTAAATAGAATACGCTACATTTACTTTATGAAATATTCATTGAAGATTAATTGGCAACATCAACTTGTAATTACTCCTGAAAGGTGTCTATCACATTCCTATAGTTATTCTATGACATAAGACAAGGCAGATAAAGTAAACTAATTGTTTAGATTTTAGACCACTTTACATACAACTGTTTATATGTAGCTGTTACAGGGTGATATGGGTTGAAATGGGTTTTTTAGACAATTTCCAACACTATATTACCATATCAACCTTTAAGAAATAATATAGGTAATAAATTGCTTGCCGACTCACAAAACATTATTTATCCAAACCTTCGAAATAGTGATGACACAGTTTATAAATACCACTGGACTACTTTTACTTCTCTTGAAAAAATAGCTTCATATTCTCACTCAGTGTAGCTTATTACCACAAAAGATAATTCTAAGCGTGTCGAATGTATTTAGTAAAAGAGGTAACAGCGGATTATTTCAGCAGTTTAGTGACAAGAAGCATACAATTTGAAAGCCTTAGTTTGAGGTTTTTCAAAGCGTTTCAAGCTAATAACAAGTCAGTGCATTTTCTAAGTATAAGCTAGCAATAACTGTTCAATATTATCACATTTGAGCAGGTTACTATTATGTTATATTTGACAAGCTGAGACAGCACACTTGAAGTAACTGCATTTTAAAATTGAATTAGGTTTCTAAATCAAGTCTCATTATTTTAAACAAATAACAGAACTGCATATGTGTACTTTTAGGAACTACCAACATCCAAGAAGATAGTATTGAGAATCATTTGCCTAGAGAAACCGAAACATGCAACCTATAGCAGTGTCTACCTGAATGCACACAAGGTTATTTTGACTGATGACAACTAATTTCATTTTCATAACTCTTTTTACTAATTGAAATGATTAGTTTAGTTAATGTAAGACTAGCTACATCATTGTGTTTCTGTGATATTATAAATTTGTGATAATTTATTTATTATATAATGTTTCTATAATTAAAAGTAACAGGCTGTATACCCTAATATTTTTGGATCTTTTCTATGCTAATAATTATGGGTAAAACTGTTTTTGATTGCCGGATGTTATATTCTGTAGAACTCTTGACTTATAAATATAAAGTAGGTTTTTAACCAAGTCATTGTTAGCCTTATTTATCAAACTGCATCTGCTTATATCTTGAAAAAATAGACATTTTGAACGTCTGTACATATATGTATATGTATATGTATATGTATATATATATATATATATATATATATATATATATATATATATATATATATATATATATATATATATATATATATATATATATATATATATATATATATATATGGATGGACTACTATCATAATTGAAAAGGGGAAAGCACTAATTCCCTTCTAACTGTAATATGGGGTCATTGCGTGTGTAGGAAGATGACCCTCCAATAGGAATCGTCAGTTATTATTAGGACTGTGGCTTTCCGCGTGGTACAACAGTTGTTAGTAGACAGGCGAGCTAGAAACACTGTATTAAATTACTGTAGAATATCTGAGTAGATGTAGAGTTTTATCTGTGTACCTATTTGTGTAAAATTACTTCTTTATTATCTGAAACTACAATTGTGAGATTGATTGGATTGCAAGCAATGCACTAATTTATTATACACTGAAACCCACAAGAGTAAAAATTGCAACAAAATATATATATATATATATATAGGCGTTCAAAATGTATATTTATTCACTCGTGGGTTCTAGGGTGCGTGAGTCGATTTTTTTTCTTTTTCAAGACAAAAAATAGAACACTGCAATGCTGTCACACATAGTGCATTCCTTTGTATAACAAAGTCATACATAAATTATTCCTTGCTAGTGTTTACTTAAATTTTGAAGTCAAGCAGCAGATAATTACACCAATAACTACACCAATGACCAGAGCGTTAACTGTTGCTCCAATGTAGATTGGCAAATATTTATTGGAAGCTTTGTTGACTGGTTCTGCAGTAGATGACTGAGGTGTCAGTCCACGTGGGTAATAGATTCAAACAGAGTAGTGAATGATGGATTGATACTTTGAATCCTGTAACACACAAATTAAAGACACCGTTTTTACCTACTTTTCCATTTGCGCCATGTTTACTGTGTAGTTTTTACCTGTGCCATTTTTACATAAAATCGTCAGTTTAAATATTGAAGGGGCTTTTGAACAATTTGATTGATCTATTACATATCAGACATAAAAACATGTTGCAAAATACTGGCTATAATACGTAGTAATGAACAAATTTGGAAAAAAAAGTCAGAACTCTGCTGGAAATATTTAAAATAAAAAATCATTCAAAGTATTTCCAAGGTGTCATAAAAAGTTATCTTTGCTCCAGGCTCCTCTATATTTGATAGTTCTATATTGTCCCGAAGGGCTTGACTCAGAAACTCATTGATAAGATGGTCATCGTCTACTAAATATTTGATGGCAAGTGCTTTAGTTAGTTTCTGAATAAACAAATCTATGTCATGATACTCAATACCTTAAGTTTAGAGCAGCCGTTGAAAATCTTTCTGATAGCCTTTTTATCACCAGCATAAATACAAGTAAAATTGATAGATAGACAATAGGAGATGAGGGACATGATGAAACCTTTGAATAATATATTTGCTAGAGGTTTAGAGCCAAAATATAAAAAATTCTTCATAGTATGCTATATTTTTGATACTGTTGTAATCACTGATTTTACTCTGCTCATGAAATCTCAAATTCTGATCTACTATAACCCCAAGGTATCTCATAAATAAGATAAAATAATATATGGATATTATTATGTGCTTGGGGCGTTTTATGTTTAATATTAACAGCTTTGTCTGGGAAAGAGGTTAGTATATTATGGTAAACTAGTCGCGCATTGATTAAAGTAGTGAAATAAACTCTGGATTCACAATTGTCAAGCACTTTGGTCAAGTTGAAAGTTTCACCAAGTTGTCTTGCAAGTAAAAGCTACTCAAAGAAATTAGCGTTTTGTGATGAATTTCTCTGTTAATTTCAGCTAGAATATAGTTAAACCCTTTTATCATTTATTTATTACTTTATCAATTATATTCTTTGCCTTACAAGCATAAAGTAAATCCCCTTCAAATAACATCCCTTCCGTAATATCTGTTGCATGCTGCAGATTAAATGATAATATTTCTATTTGTAAGTTTTTAAACATTTGACAAGAACAAAACGTTTGATAGATTTCAGCTAACTGTATATTATTGATAACTTTTTTTTACATTTTATGAGCAAAAATATGAACAAAATAAACGATATCTTAATAATAGACAATACCACCAAGTTTTTAAGTTTGCAAAATGACTAAAATATTAAGCACTCTACTCAAACATAATTTACAGCAAATCTCTTTTAATATTCATCCTAAAACATTGAAATTTTGATCAACGAGTGAATATTATATTTTTTGTCAAAAATGTTGGCATGTTTTCAAGACTAGTTACATATATATGATAGTTACTACTAGTTTTATGAATTCTCAGACTTAAATAAAACATCAAGCTCTAGGGAACTTATTTGTTGAGTGGCAAAACCACTAGTATCACATTTTTGCTTAATTATTATCTATATGTAGCATATTGTATCCATAGGTTTCCGACCATACTGTTTTTTGAGATAGCACAACTCTAGTGTATGAGTTCAAAAGCTTGTCTCTTGTAAAAATAATGTTTTCAAGTATCAAATCCCATAAATTATTAACCAGGTAATAATAAATGTGGTAAAAAAATGCTTGCATGGCTATGAAAGTGAGCCTTACAACTTTATATAAAAACAAATACCCTCCATAAAACTTACATTTCAAATGCATACATATCAAATACATGTAGCAGACTCAACGTCACTCTGTGCATCTTCTAGAGTTTGCTGTAGATTTGCACTGCTGAGATAGCCAACATCCGGTACCTTCACGTAGATTCCTATTTGAAAATCATTATCCTCATCATATTTAGGAAACCCTGGAAGTCTTGAAAAGTACTCTTTGTGAAGAATGTAGCTCGTTTCCTAGAATAAACGTCAAAATAACATATAGATAAAAAATGTAGCTCAATATATTATAGTATGTTTGCAGACAAAATATTGAAGTACATACTAAATACTATGTATATAGCGCAGTATTAAATTAAGCAAAGCCATTATATAGTTAGCAACTGTTCAGCAATAACCGTAAACTCTATGACAACCATTCTTCTAGAATAATTCCAGTTAAGATAATTAAGCAAACTGTTATTGTCTTGTAACCATACTTTGCAATCATCATCAAAGTGAAACTTGTTCCTGTTGTATTTAAGCAAGTCAAATGTCTCTCCTAAATATAAAACTAACAGAGTTCTTATATAGTGAGCATTAGCATGCTGTACAACAAAGTCACCAACTTTCCTTTTTATTTTGGAATTGGTTATAAAGTCACAAAATATTTCAGAGCATATGTCTTTTTAATGCATTCATTGACGTCTAAATAAAATGATGATTTTTGGTATGACCGAATGGTTCATTTTATAAAATTTCTATGTGCATGTGTGTGTATGTATTTCCGCCTGCATCAGGCAATTTACGATGCATATATTTTTAGGCATAGAGTGGTGCAGAATTATGGAATTATAGACCGTGCAGGGAAGCTTGAGTATGCAGCATTTAATGTAAAATGCAAATTCATTCTGTTGCAAATTGAAAAGCCTAAAAAAACTTAACTTTTTAATGGTGAAACAAAATTGATTTGCAATATTGTAATCATGTTAATAATGTACACTGAAATATTTAAGGTGTTCTGAAGATTGTGGTTTAAGCAAATAAGTCTTATAGCTCCGTACTGCATAACTTAGTAGTGCATGCATTATTTTAGTCATGCAGTTGTAGTTAGCTAAGGCTATATAAAAGCACATGTTTTCATTCAAACTTTTTATTGTATAGATTTTCTATAATGCTTATGCAAGAATGAATAGACGCTTGTATAACTATTCTACAATAAAACTTTTACCTATTCATCAACGTGTATCCAGTCAATTCTATAATATATAAGGAGAACAAAAGTCGTTATGCTATAGATTTTTTACAAAGAAAAGAATTTCAGCTACGCCCATCTGTTATAACCACACTAGAGAATGCATAAGATCATTTAACTGGTGTTCCTAACACCAACAATATGTCACCTCTAAAGTTAATGATTATTCTATCAGGTAAGAATTTCATTCATCATAATTATGCATATACGTGGGTTGTACTTCTTCATATAAAATGCTTTGTGACAAATTCTATTCAAATGCATACTAGTGTTTTTGTAAATCAATTTCAAATGGAAAAAATTTGTTTACTTTACATTTTTACTCTGATTATTTACAGTTTTGATCCTGAGTGACTGCCAGCAACAGAACACTGTGAGTCTCAATACACTGCTTTTTAGTTGCATATAAGTGCATTTGATCTTATATAGATATGCTACAAACATATTATGCAATGTGTTTATTACTTAAGAGCTTTGTCCAGTTTATATAATATTATTTTACTAAGAATGATGCAGTATGTCTTGATATGCCTCACTGCAATGCCCAAAATTTAATTATATTATATATAATATTATATTATATTGCTGTAACTGTAAAGTCCAAAATATTTGATAAAATTAGGGTACAGCATGAAGTAGATTAGTGCTATGGCAATAATGATCAAATGTAGCTTCTGTTTAATCAAACTCAACTGTCTCACATTCTTGATTGCTCAAAATAATAAATGTAAAAATATGAATCGAGCTAATAAGCTATTTCTCTCTTTAGAAGCCAGATCAAAATTGGTCTTCACAAAGCTTTCAGAAGTTTAATCTAAACTATTATCAAAGACATGCACAACATAATGATAAATATGGGCAATACCGAAGGCCTCCTTCTTCTCATGACAAACTCTCAAGCTATAAAATGTCTCAAAATACATTCATTGCGGACCATGTAGGCTCACAACTGACTATAAAAGAGACAAATGGAAACCGAGTATATAGAGACCCACTGGAGCTGCAAGACTTGCCTGGCTATAAACAATCACACCAGTCTAAGAATGCAAAGTTTTCTACTGTGCCAGAATCATCTACCAAGACATATGGACCTTCAACTCAAGCGACACCAGTCCTTGAGGAGGTTGTCAATGTTGAGCACAGGCAAAATGGGGCTAAAAGAATAATTAAACTAAGTGCATCAGATGGGGACCTTAATTTTGAGGGTGAAGAACAGCCACCTATTAACTTGAAACTTTTGGGTGCAACAAAGGAAAATCTTGAAATTATGGAGAACATTTCGGTAACTATAGTACAACAATTTTATAGCTTAGTTGTTACTCGACTCACTTGTTGCACGGAGTCTTTGACTTAAGTATATTATATTCTATACAGCATGATCATTCTCCCAATTAAAGGAAGTTCAAAAATTACTTTAAGATGGTTATTTATCACATTCACAGATTTCTGTGAATCAATTGTTTATTTTTAAGCTATTTGTTTTGTAGAAAAGCAGAATGTACTTTGACAGTAAAACAAAAGCAACATTCATGGTTTCTAAAGAAAATGATGACAAAGGAATGGTAAGTTGAAGCTTGATTCTTGAACTATTCAAATCCTGAAGCATACAAAAACTAGGCAAATAATGACATAATTATTCTTATTATTAAGGAAAAAGAGACGTAAAATTATTTGATACACGAGTATTGTATTGTGGGCACATTAGTGCAAATAATTTTGATAAAACATATTAATTATGTGTGCATGTTTTGTACATAAATCAGTGTAGCAATTTTGGCTAGTGTATAAATAATATCATGTATATGTGTGTATATGTGTGTATATGTGTGTATATGTGTGTATATGTGTGTATATGTGTGTGTGTGTCATGCAAATCTTTTAGATTCAAGATGTCATAGACAGCCTTTCATTACATTGTTGCAGAAAGGAAGATTCTCAAAAGACGATGTGAACTTTCATTTAATAAAAACAAACGGACCAGCTTCAAAACACGTATTGAAAAGAAGTGTCAAGTCTATCGATGAGTCAGTTGATTTAAATACTGGTAAGATATTATTATAAGAACTTTTTTCTCACATTTTTTAAACAATTAATCATATGTGTAAAAAGTGCTGTTATTTAAGATATTTTATACGTGATTCTTTAATCTTTCAAAGTTAAAGCTAAGAAAATTTAGCTTTTGTTTACACCCGCAGGTTTCTAGTATAGGCTTTAGGACCTCTATGAGTTGCAGCACCAGGTGAAAGAAAAAGGATTCTGTTAAATTTTCGATTTCTAGGCACTATTATTATTATAGGACAAATTAGCAAAGATATTCTTAATGATTTTTAGAATGCTAAAGCGATACAAAACATTAAATTGATCCTCAAATAGTTTAGTTTGAGTCTACGTCTTCGAAGCTACACATAATACACTAATACCAATATTACTACTAATAAATACCAATGGCACAGTAACAGTTATAGAAATGCAATTGTATGCATTATCTGGGTTATGACAGTGTTCATCGAATCTCTCTCTCACGAACACAAAGACATGTGGGGCTTATCTAATTAACAGAAAATCTTATGAGCTTAAAGGGTTGCTCTATCTTGTCTAATAAATGGCCATTTAGGTCAAACACACATAATATTGTGTTTTTCTAAGCATGCATTGGCAAAAAGCATTTGACCAAAGGTAGAAAAAGTTAGTTGAAGTTGAGGGTGTAGATTGGTAACAGCCAAAACGCTGATTTTGAAATGAGCTGGGAACTGTGACGTAACAGCGCCAGCATTCCTGCTGGTCACGTGACTATACAAATGAATAACTATAGAAATATGACTGTGAGATGTGATCTTTCAGCTCGTAATTTGTATATTTATAGAAGTGCAAATGTGAATTATCTCAATCTATAGTTTTTTGACATTTTAAATAACATGTATGTGATAACATTAGGCCATATTTTGCTTGTAAGCATAGAAAAAAGCATTGCAAAAACATGCATTCTAAACTCGGTCAGATTGTGCAATATTACGGGCGCACCAAAGCTGACCTATATAGCGCACTGTAACTGCTTGAGCGTTATTGGTTGATGTTGCGCTCAGCAACCTTGAATACTAGCGTTATAGTTAGCACGTGCAGCATAGTTACTGGCGTTCACACGTCACGTATTAGGCTATTCTTTTTCATGGCTGAAAATTTTACCTCCCTCAAAATTGGAATTTTGAAAAGCTGTTTTCTAGGCATCTATCCCTTTGCAAAGTCACAATTGTTTGCATACACATTAGATTATAGTTCATAATTATAATGTGATTGTAATAAACTAAGATAAAGCAATCCTTTAAGCTTACAGTTAGTGTATTACTGCCTTCCTGGTCAAGAACAATTTTCTATCAGATAAAAAGCAGAAATTATAACACATACATGTATCAATAAAAAAAGTTGAACTTAGATTTATGTTGTCATGCAAACATGCATGTGGGTTGTATTTGTGTGGTGTGTAAACATTCAATCAGAATATAGAGGCTATAGCCTATTTAATAGACTATATATTATTTTGATTGAATAAACATATCTAATGGACTCTGTTAGATATGTTTATATGCATTTCATTAACCTAAGCTGTTACTGAGGATAGTTTTGGAAACTAGCGAGTTCCCATGTTGTGTTTTAACATATATATATAAATATATATATATATATATATATATATATATATATATATATATATATATTTATTGTCACAGACTGAAATAAAAGAGGCAAGGAATATAGTTATATTTGTGTTGAGTATTAAGTTATAAGTTGCAAGTGAAAAGATAAGTCTCTGAATAACAGAAATGCTGGGTTTATATACTAGTCTAAAAGTTAGCTGTTTTGTAGTAGCCAGAATCATTGTAAAAAAGCATAATGTAGCTTACATAGTTATGCTAATACAAGTAAAGCTATAATCAATTAGGAAAAGCTTTCCCAGCTCATGTAATGTCCCAACATCTCATGTGTGGTGTCAAATATTATGACTATTAGCACGTCAAACTAGTTCATGCCTGACAAGGGATCAGCTTACATGAAAAAATATAACATTCTAATCAACATAGGTGTGGTTCTATTCAGCATGGAAATGGTAAGAGAAGTCATCTAGTTAATTAAGCAATTATTACCTCCAATGATTTTTTAAAAGACATTGTACATAGATAAACAAATTGGTTCTTCTCTTATTTATAACAGTTTTCCTTCTCAGCTACTTTTTACTCATTTGCTCGATAACATTTGTTGCTTAACATGTAACATGAGTACATATTTATGCTAAAAATTTACCGGTGCATTCGTCTTGTTCATATTAGTGTATACCTGCACATAGTCATTTCTTTAGCAGAATGTAACTGACCATGTTTTTTTATAAAAAGTGATTCACAGACTATATACAACACAGTTTATTCCTTTGACCTAATAAAGAGGTTTTCTTATACAATTTTATAATGAATAAAAACTTAAATACATATTTAAATAGATTTAGGCATTTTTTTTCTAATACTTATTTTATGTAAAAACAATAGAAAGCACTGGTATATTAAATTATATGCAATAAATGTGCTGGAACTGCATGAAAATGAATATAAAAAGGCCCAATAATTTTTTAAAAGTTATTAAAGCAACACATGTGTTGATAATTTTAATTATCTGAAGCTATAGGCATATTTACTGGTAAAATATCAATTTGAATGTTATACTTTAGTCACATTGGAACATTACAAATAGTAATTATAGTAAACAACACCTTTTTGATTACTAAAAATATGTGAGGTTGAAAGATAACTACTACAGCTACAAAAACACATTTATCATTAATTACACTAGTTTATTTGCATATTTATTCATACTTCGGTTTATATAGCCATTCCAGTAACAGTTAAGTATTTTATTTAATTTTCATTTTATTTTGTTTTAATGTATTTGTTGAATCAAAATACATGCTAACATATTCTTTATAAAAATGCGTAACTTGAACTCCTGACAAAAGAAGAATAAAACCGGTTTTAGCAAATTACTATATGTTGTAATGAACAATCATATAAATAAGACTATTGTAAATTTTGTTAAAAGAAATCCAGGACCTTAAAAATAGTTCATGTTACTTCAAAAACTATACAGTTAGTATATTATTCTTTAAAACAAGTGATCGATGTTAAACAGCTATTACATATTTTATTGCCCACAAAAGTAAAAAATTTGCTCGATAGAGTTTGCAAGTAAATTAAAGATATATTGAAAAACCTTTATGGTACAAAAATAAGAGTACTGGGGAAACGCTTGTTACATGAGACATTGGTTGTATTTCATTGAAATATCTAAGAACTTGGTTTTCTAACATTTGTATTTGCTTTATGGTTAGTCTGTAAAAAAGTTTCATTAGTAAACATTTATCAGAAAGATGGCGATAAATTAATAATATTTCTATATTTCAGCACTAAAGAAAGTAGTAGTGAATGGAGCACGGAGAAAAAAGCGGCAGACTGAATATGATGCTGTTGATGCTACAATTGAGATAAAAATACTCAACGCATACTCAGTGTATAAGTTCTATTATGAGGAGACACAAGATCAAATATTAGCATTAGAAAGCATCTACCTTTACTTTGCTCACGTGTTCAACCTAGTAAGTAAAAGAATACAAATTGCAGATACCCAGGACTAATCAGAACCGTGTGAATATTCTATTTTGTATGTTCATATATCCGTTTATTTTAAATTTTGATTTAATTAAGTTATACTATAAAGTTTGTTTTACCAAAGATATAGGTTAATGAATTAACCTTGGGTTTTAGAAAATGACTTTAATCTGTAAGATACAAATTCCAGAACTACATGAGGTTACAATAGCTAGAATTATGACAGAATGAGTAAAGTTATATTACTCATGTAATGCCATTTCCCAATATTTATAATTGGTGCAATATGATAATGATTACACACAGTTGCAGTCAGCCCATTAATGTAGATAAGGAAACTTTTCCAATGCAATGATAATGTTTGTTTGCAATATAATGAACAACAAAATATAATTCTAATATTAGTTATCCTTAATAAAGGTGTAATTGCAAGGGAACAATTCAACCTTCCAATTGTATTTAATACGACACCTGTCTAAGCTCTGTTATTTGTTCTTACCTCATCTTTTCCTTGTATTGCTAAGCATTTTGATATAATATAGGTGTCAGCTGAAACTTTTCCATAATAACTGAAATGAGCTCAGTCATGCAAAATTTGCATCTAATATTTTTCTTTAACCATTTGGAAAATTATCAATAGCTGTTTATGTTACACTTTGCAAGTTCGCTAAAATTCGATGTAATTTTGCATTCATTGTTCAAGCTTAATTTTTATATAAGCAGTACTTGGTAACTGAGAAATAATCATTGTAATTAGTTTAGCTCTCTGATAATTATAAACTGTCAAAGATATTTTTTAGCTCTGAAAAAATTACCTCACCTTTAGGTTCTTATTACAGCAAATAACTAAACCTTACACCTTGCCCATGCATGACTTGTGTTTAATATTCTATTGTATGTTTCTACAAAAGTTTTTTTATTGTAAAGTAAATCAGTTGCACAAACTTCTTAGTCAAGCTTGATATCAAATCTACTAGTTGGTGGCTGATTAGTTAAAAGTTGGAATCGTAACAAAAATGTGGAAGACCTAAGTAAATTGTTTAGATCTAGCCAGATCAAAAGTAAAAAGCAAATATGTTGTGCATGTGTCCCGGGAGCAGTATCAAGTGGCAGATTTAGATTCTTATTTTTGCAGGTTAAAAACCAAAGACAACCACTATCTTATCTGTTGTTACTACAGTAGCAACAAATAAAGCGTTTATTACATGTGGTATTAACTTTTCATAAATTACAACTTCATCTTTTGATAGATAAATGATAGATATGAGAACATTAACCATCCAAAGCTAAAGATCAGGGTCCAACTAATTACTATTGAACAGCAAATGGTAAGGAAAGACTTTTATAACTGGTAAAGAAAATTAACACTGAATATTTTTAACGCTTCAACTTTTATAGTTTCAAGCAAATCAACAACCACAAATGATTGAGGTTATATACTAGCTATTGGTTAGTGTTTGTTTTGCCATTTTGAAATTCTATACTCATAAATATTACGTTCCATTCTTTTTCAATTATGGACTGTTTAATGCTATGAGTATATATACAATTAATACGTAATTCATTGATTGAAAGCTATATAAGCAAGTAGATATCTCACTGTGTAGTTGTATTGAATAGTGCTTTTTGCTTGCTTGGGCTCACACAATGGTTTGGTTTTGCATGTAAAGTAATAAGACCTGCTTTCCGATAATGCATTACAATACTAGAAAGAGAGAAATTCATCATCAAAATTTTTCTTTTGATAAACCTTTGTGTTGCAGATCTTATCACATTGCTAGTAGGCCTACATAGTAATTTCAGTAACTTCTTTCATCAAAGCTGCTAATATTAAACTTGAACAAAATATTTAGGAGACAATAAGCTTTTATGCCTAATGCAAAGTGATGCACATACTTTTGCAGAATGAGACAGCTATTGATATATTTACAAGAAATCAATATACTGATGGCACAGTCGAAGGAATCAATGTGATTGAGGAACTGCCTGAACTTGTCAAGTCCAGTGAAGACCATTTTGATCACCTGATGGCATTTACATAGTGAGTATATGCAGCTCTAATGGTCCAAACCACACACAACACACCATAAAGAAATGCACACGGACAACATTAATATCGACTGGAATAAAAATATTATATTAATATTTTTTATAGCTTGAGCATCGACTTTTTATGAATAGTATATTATTTGAAAATACTGTGCCTTTGAGCAAATGAATTTTTGTAATAATTTGAGATGCATAGGCCTATGTAGCTCTGCGGCAGCAAGGGAAATTTTACCAACTCAACAAGCGCCAAAGGTTATTAGCTTAGGGTTATTCAAGCTTATTTATTCACAGCTTCACAACTAAAATGATCTGCATATGAAACTTTATACAAAATGTTGTATTTAAATACGTCAAACCACGTAAATTAATATTTCACCAAGTTCCTGTACCGGTGCGATACGGCACTCGCGTACCGGTTGACAAGTTGAAAGGCTATGAATAGAAAAGTGGAATTCTCATTCGCTTGGTGGGATTTTCCAATGTAGCATGAGATTCAGCATAAATTGTTTAGCAAAGACACAATATTTAGCCTTCGCATCTGAGTTACTAATTTATTTTCCTAACCCACAGCCATCATAATGACTTCAATTTTTCCCATTTGCTACTTGCTGCTTCGCGCAAGATCAAGATGTATATTCAAACTTGTTTTCAAAATTATCTAAAGATTTTGTTGACAATTTTGATAGTAAAATGTAAGATTTACTTCTTTATTGTCTGAGTCACAATCACAGTCACCCACCTGTCACCTAATCTTATGCTTTTGTCATTAGTCATAATGATTAGAATTGCTCAATTAGCGACTAGTGACTCTGAGTTTCAGTTTGAGTTTCCTTTTTTTATTTTAGTTTTTAGTTTTACTTTTAATCTTTATACTTTAATAAAGTTTTTACTAAGTATAACTATATCAGCATTAGTATTAAAAAAATAAAAGTAAAGCTCTACTTACCTAAGTATTATTACTAATAGTAATACTAATAGTAATAATTAATTTGCTCAAAAGTATTCATTTTGATTATTGACAATCACAATGAGTATGACTGTCACTGTTGTTACACTTACACTGTTGGCGTTGCAGTCTAACTCTTTGATTTGTAACTAAACTCAGGTCTAACGTTTTGAAATGAGGAGTGAAATTCATGAGGCTGCTACTAACAGTACATAGATACCCCAAAGTGAAGGCTCGTCAGGCCATTGAGTAAATTAGTAGTTTTAATAAAAGCACCAAGTAAAATTTCATCTTAAATTTTAGGTGGGAGTGTAGCGTTTTGATCATTTTCTTTATTATATTACTCACTACTGCATACCATTCACCCATATATTCACATAGCTACTCACTTAGCTACTCACATAGCCACAGCTTTTTTTTTTTTTGTAGCGTTTTGATCATCTTTTTTATTATATTACTCACTACTGCATACCATTCACCCATATATTCACATAGCTACTCACTTAGCTACTCACTTAGCTACTCACATAGCCACAGCTTTTTCTTAAACCACAAATAGCTTTGTTTTCATTATTGCAATGCAATGATTTTGCTAACAGAATAGCTGTCAGCTTTTATAGCTTGTAGCCAGAAGTTATAATAGCCAAGGTTTTTTATGTCTTCATTTCTCTACTGACTGTTGCAGTTCTAACTAGTCATTCTTTATTTGATTAAACTTTCACCATCACAATTTTATATACTTAATTCTAACTCTCCCCAAGAAGGGTAATAGAGTTTCACGTTGGTTACCAGTTAGTTAAATAAATATTATCAAAACACCAGCAGTGTAACCATTAATCAATAAACTGGGGTAGACGTTACAGTGAAACTCTTCCTACTTCCGAAAAGACCAGTTCTGTGCAGTTGCTGCCAAAACCAAGAAGACACAAACCCTGCTGCAACTCATTGCCTTGAAGTGGAGTACTCAAAGAATCAACCCAGAAAACAAACCATAAAGCCAGTAAAGTTCAACATTCAGTTCCTGTCTGCACTCAGTTTCAACTAAAATTACCAGTACGTCATTTCGGCAGCTAACACAACATCAGGCATTAGAACTACACAGACGGAGCCAGCCGTTAACAGACAACTAACCCAAACCCACTCAGTTTCAACTATCATCACTAGTACGTCATTTTAACAGCTAGCCAACATCACGCATCAGAACTACACAGACGGAGCCAGAGGTCAACAGACAACTAACTCAACCGATAAGTTGTTCTAATGTATCATTGTGGTTTAAATCTACAACACTTGAGTTTCTTACCTACTATAATCACTTAAACTAAGTAATATCACATCAACATTTCTTTTATAATCTTGATTTTGTTAAACTTAATATAACTAAGCTGAATTAGTTTTAATTTTTTTGGAATACTGTAACATTAGTACTTGTAGTAGTGAAATCACAAAGCTAGTGGAATAATTTGGAACATTATCAAATATTTTGATATTGGCTGACATTATTCATCATAATCTGCTCATCAAATAATAGGTTTCTTCAATCATCCCTCATCACCTGTCACTTTTGTCCGTCCCTGTAGCAAATTAGTGAGCAAATATTTCACAAAATTTCTTTGTAAATAATAAATAACGCTCTCATACCTAAATAAGTGATGTCTAAATCAAACACCTCAAAACCCCATATATTTTCAAGAACAAAAATTAATCAGAAAGCTGCACAACTAGACAATGAAATCAAAAACTGTGCCGAGTTACACAAATCTATATTTTCACACTTTGCATCAAAACAGGATATTTCGTATGACTCATTGGAAAGTTATAAAAACCAACTATCTCAAATTAAACACAACTTAGAGAGAACCTATGATGAGTGGCGCCAGATGCTAGGAGACCATGAGCCAGACCTTCGGGTCCGAAATCATATGGATAGATTGCATTCCGATTGTGAAACATTGATTGGTGATGCCATAGATCGAATGAGTAAACTTTCAACTAAAACAAAAGCTGCTGGCTTCGAGCCAGCACAAGAAAATCAGCGCTTCGAGATCTTAGGATCTGCTAGTCACTTTGTTAGTTCAAAATCGGCTTCATCCAGTCACTCATCTCGTGCTAGCTCACACTCACAGCTAAGATTATTGCAGGTAAAATCTAAAGCTAAAGCAGCCGCACTAAGAAAGAAATTAGAATCTGCACAATTTATTTATGAGTTACAACAGCAAGCAAGTCAACTTGCAAACGCTATCAAACAGCAACAGCTCCAGGCTGAAATAGACGCAGCGCAGGCTGAAGAGCAAGTCATAGCCCAAGCCATTGAAGAAGAGGAAGAGAAAGATAGCTCCTGTCCTCTTCTAAACCAATCACCGTCTATTATACCAGCTGCTCCACCTCAACCAATAGTTTACAAACCTCAGCCTCCAGAACAAAACATAATACAACCTCACATTATTCCATCGGCACCTGTAGCATCTACAAACCCTTTCTTACAGTTCATGACACCTCCACCATCCACAAATCCTTTTGTACAGTCTACCAAAATTTCAAGGAATGTTCTCCAGCCTGCTTATCAAAGCCCCATTACTACCTCCAGTCACCAACGGCAACCTGCCTTCACACCTGATGATTACGCTGAAAGTATCAACCTAGTTAGGCAACGTCCATTAGAACCGCCCATGTTTTTGAGCAATACACAGAAATACCAGAAGTTGAAGATGGCTTTCAATGAGGCTTTCAACATGTCAAAAGTTCTCCATGAATCAAACACACAAGCAAAGAAAAAAACCCAAGACATCATCATAGAAAAACCTATAATACCAAAAAGGACATTTGCTACACAGAAAACTGAAGTCGCTCCACAGCAATCTGAAACACACATTCATGCATGTATATTCTACAAAATGGACAATCACAAAACTGCTGTTTGCGGCAAGCTAAACCTTCTGCCATTTTCAGAAGTTCATGAGTTCATAAGAGACAAACGCCTTTGCTATGCCTGTTTAGATGGTAACCACATTGCCAAGGAATGTGGATCTCCTGCTGTTTGCAATATCTGCAAAGAAAGGCACCCAACTTCTCTTCACAAAATGCATAAATACCCCAGAAACCTAACGACATTTAATGATTCAAACAAGCAACCCACCATAAAACCAGATTAACGATAAAACCCAGAAAGACAAAGCTCTCAACAAAATGCATCAGATAAACAACACAAATCACCCTCACCAAACAAACTTAGTCCATTTGTCAAACCAGTCAATTGTGGCTCCACAAAATAGCCTCTAACAGTAAGTCTGTCATATCACAGTTACCTAGGAGTGAGTGTGCAAACACACTTGACACCCTAGATCTCACCTTTGATTCATTACTTCAAGAACTTTCACTTCGTGCCCTATGGGATACTGCGCAAGATCAATTCACATTCCAGCATCGCCCATTATCAAACCAGACACTAGGAAAGGTGTCCTATCCACAGTAGCCTTAGTTTTTAAACCCCGATATCTGATAGCTCCCTTTGTTCTCTAGGGCAAAACTATTTTACAAGAGACGTGTTCTAATAACCTTGATTAGAATGCATCACTCACAGACTCAGATGGTCTGCTTGGAAATCAGACTTGACGCCTGTCAATCATATCACCATACCTCGATGTCTCACTCCTCATGACTTTGATTCATAGGAAACTGCTTAACCACACTTTTGCTGACGCCAGTACAGTGGGCTATGATCACTGCACATACCTTCGACTAGTTAACTCGGCAAGGCGAGTGCATGTCGCACTGCTTTCAGGTAAAGCCCAAGTCGCACCAATGAGACAAGTTTCATGACTCAAACTTCAGGCAGCAGCAAGTGCTGTCAGATCGGTCACAAAATATATCAAAGAACTTGACATTTCAACCATCAGCACACACTTCTATTCTGACTCCACTGTTGTTCTTGACCATATAAGTAATCCTGCTGATCGTTTTCACACATGTGTTGCAAAGAGAGTAGAAACAATTTCCCAGGACCGAACCTAATATCTTACCCACACAGCCATTGGTGTACGTAAACCCTAAAGATGTGGAGGTAAAACAGTCATCATTGTCATTCATCTCACAAACAGTTCACTTTTCACTCGATGGATGCTTGGAAAAGTTCTCTGACTAAAACAGAGCAGTCAGGGCAACTGCCACAATTCAAAAGCACTTAAGCAAAAATGCCCCGTTCAATTTTCAAAATGCCAAACAAACTATCCTTTAACTCATACATGCAGCGTATTTTTTAAATAAGATCGCCATGCTCAAGGCATCTCAGACTCCGAAAAAAAAAATCTGGTTGTCTGACAACGCTAAATCTATTACTAGACTCAAAAGCTCTACTTCGTATTGGTGGGAGACTTCAAGAATGTATCACCCTGTCACATGATAAGAAGCACCCTATCATCTTACCCTAATCTGCACATATGACCGCGCTACTAATTAGCCATCATCACTCACTACCTGCTCACCAATGTCTAGGACTTACACTAGATCACAATTGATCTCATGGTTTCTGACTAGTCAATGCCAAGTCTAACGTTTTGAAATGAGGAGTGAAATCCATGAGGCTGCTACTAACAGTACATAGATACCCCAAAGTGAAGGCTCGTCAGGCCATTGAGTAAATTAGTAGTTTTAGTAAAAGCACCAAGTAAAATTTCATCCTAAATTTTAGGTGGGAGTGTAGCGTTTTGATCATTTTCTTTATTATATTACTCACTACTGCATACCATTCACCCATATATTCACATAGCTACTCACTTAGCTACTCACTTAGCTACTCACATAGCCACAGCTTTTTCTTAAACCACAAATAGCTTTGTTTTCATTATTGCAATGCAATGATTTTGCTAACAGAATAGCTGTCAGCTTTTATAGCTTGTAGCCAGAAGTTATAATAGCCAAGGTTTTTTATGTCTTCATTTCTCTACTGACTGTTGCAGTTCTAACTAGTCATTCTTTATTTGATTAAACTTTCACCATCACAATTTTATATACTTAATTCTAACTCTCCCAAGGAAGGGTAATAGAGTTTCACGTTGGTTACCAGTTAGTTAAATAAATATCAACAAAACTCCAGCAGTGTAACCTGTTATCAATAAACTGGGGTAGACGTTACACTTATGTTTTATACTTATTGTTACTATCACTGAATGAATGAATGAAGAAAAGACTGCTAAATTTCAGAATTAAGTATGAGTTTCTATGAATTTTTCATCATTATAAATATTGTAGTAGAATTGCGAACTACGTTTTCACTTCATTGTTATATTTTTTGGAGTTATGTCCCCCCCCCCCGCCAAAGTTTGGCCAAATTTCGGAACCCGGAAGCGCGACTTCAAAAGGGCCTGTCCGATTTTGGACAAATCCTTCCGATTTCGGCAACCGAAACTCCGAATTTCAGACGGCCTGAGTGTCGGGAAATTTTGTTGGTATATAAGTGGGAGAGTTGCCAGTGCTAAGTCAGTCTAACACTGGAGCTCAACCAAGAGGCATCTATAGAAGAATAAAGGCACATATTGTTTGAATTTAGGACGACTTTTATTGGTCAACATAGTATAAGGCATGCAGACTGCTTAGTCTATTTCATAAGAACCCACAAGATTACTACTATATTTCTAATAGTTAAAATTTGTGTCTGCTTATTTTGTTTCAGTATATAAAACTACTTCCTAATTATAATCACTTCTAAGTCTTTTAATCAAAATCAGTCCAACTTGAGTTATGTAAGCATCTGTTTTAGTAGGTAATATGTTTAATTAAAATTTCTGGAATGATATATTAATTTATGCTGCAATTTCATGTAATGATAACTAAAATCTGTGAGTCACTTTGTTTGCAAATTACTTTGTAGAGCATTTGTAGACTTAAAAATATCCTAATATTTACAAATTATGATTTTCAGTGATGAGTTGCGAGATGGAGGATTCTTGGGCTTGCTAGGTGTTGCCTATTTAGGTCGAATATGTGAGAGAGAGGAGGGAACAGCGTCATCTCTGGTTCATGCCAGCCCATTTAACATTGAGGAGACTATTAATGTTGCAGCCCATGAACTTGGCCACAAGTAGGTCCAGATTAAATGTGTCACTGTTCTTATACAATCACCGATCTGCAATTAGCTCATACATGTTTTTCAACTAATTTTTATAATTTACTTCAGAATAAAATGCACTTAGTCAATATATTTATTAATGAATTAATTGGATTCTATAGTTTAATTAGTTTTTGGTTGTTAAGTACTTAGAAATAATGTACAAAACTGTTTTGTTTGTTGATTTCTGTATGTAATGTAGTAATTTAGTCTTAGTTATTTATGTAAGCTGCTATACTGATATGACAGCTTTTGTCTGGTCACACGATTGATATAATTAGTCAGCTCTGACGTGTGTTCTCATTGTAGTCTGGGAGCTGAGCATGATGAGAATGAGGAGTGTTCTGCCGATGCCGGGTGGATCATGGTTCCTTTTGTTGACTTCCCAACTGAGACATACTTCTATTTTTCATGCTGCAGCCAAAACTATTTCTATTACACACTCATGTAAGTATATACAGTCACTGTAGTGAAATTTATGTAAAGCTTTTACCTTACGCTAGACATAAAATCAAATCATATACATTAGATACAAAACATATACATAGCATACACATTACATACAAAAGATGATATGTTGAAATGTGGTTGAATAGCTACCCTACATGTATCTAATAAAAATGCTTTCACAGTGCATTTTACTTTTAGCTTTTCCATATAGAGTCACTAGAATAGTTACTCAGTCAGTGCATATGGAATAATAGACTTGGCTTACCTTAAATAAAAAATTCTCATATGTTGGCATGTCATTTAAAAATAACTTAAGTTTTGTAATAGGATAGGACTTCTAGGTCTATAAAAATGCCACTGCATATTTTATACACAGTTTATTATATTCACAATCAGTACTAAACTAAGCAGTTCACAATAAAAATCGTAAATTGCATTAGTTTATCAATACATAAAGCCTTACTAAGTTTTCGAACAAATAAATGTTATTTGATGCTAGCCCTTTGAAAGGGTATAATAAGTTTATTGTGTCCTAAGTCCATTGACCTTGTAACTCAGAGCTGTAAGTTTCAATATACTGTTTGAGCCAAGACTTTTTACAGGGACGGCAGAGAGTGCACCAACATGACTCTGTATGCAGATATAACAGATGACTACATAGATGAGTCTGCTGGGGAGGTGTATGACCCAGAGTATCTGTGTCGAGTTGAATATGACGGTGAAGCATGTCCACTATCCACTTATGCCAACATGGGTCTAGATATCTGTGAACACCTACTATGTCTTGACACAAATGGTTCATGTTTTACTACGAACATTATTCCACCTCATGGTAGGTTGAAACAAATTGTGAAACTTTTGTCTCCACTGGGATTCAAACCCAAGACCTTTGGCTTGGAAGCAGGTGCGCAAACCATTACGCTACATAGGCTACTGGGTAAACTCAACACTGCATCTCACCCAGTATTTTAAAACTCCACTGGCCTTTCTACCACTCTTAGTTTTCAGGCTTTCCTGGCATCTCAACTTCAGAGTACTGCTACACTTCACTGAAGGCCGAAACAGCTTATAAAACTTTGCCCCCTCCCCTGAAACTCGAAACCTCCTGAGTAATCTCAACACTACAAAAATATATTTAATAAACTGTGTATACTATATAACTTATGGGTCTTAAAGAGAACTAAATGTTTTATTGTATTTTTAGGCACTGTTTGTGGAGAAGGCCAGCAATGCTTTGAACAGAAATGTCTTTATGCTAACCAAACGGATGTTCATAATGGACCAACTAGTTGCTCTTTTGAGGAGAGAGAGTGTGGATTTAACAATTTTAAATGCGACAACGGCAGCCAAATGTAAGAAAAATTATTTATAAAAAAAAATTTGAACTTTTAGAAATTACACTATGAATTATATTTATCTAAGTAATAAGTTCACACCCATACTTGTAGCCATAAAAATATTGCCATATTATTCTAAACTTAATTGTTTTATTTTGCATAGTAGAAATTGTTTTTAACGATTTTTAGCATTTGAACCAAAAGTTTAATTTCGTAACATGTGTTTCTGACTTTCATTATAAATCCTATTATTATAAATATTAATTGATCATGTTAAAGTGTCTAAAAAAGCGGTGACAGTTGAGTTGTTACAATTTGCTTGGCAGACACTGGGATTCTGATTGCTATCCTCAAAGTTGGCGCTGTGATTCAGAATTCGACTGTGAAGATGGTTCAGATGAATTCTACTGTGAATGCCCCGATTTTGAGTTTTCTTGTGTCAATGTGACAGAAAAAGACAATTCTGCAAATTGCATTATTGGAGTAAAAGTATGCGATGGTTATGATGATTGCCCTAATAAGGCAGATGAAGCAAATTGCGAAGAAACTTGTCCTTCTGGTGAAATTAAGTAAGTTTTGTAGCAGTTTTAAACTTTTATTTTGAATTTGGATATTTTGTTTTATTTTAAGCCTGTTTAACGTAGGAATGAAACCCCCTCATTCGTTAATTATTCCTTGTCTTTCTATAGAAACACTTATTTGCTATAATATATTCGTTCTTGTTTACACGAGACCTTTAGAAGTAACTTGAAAATCTGAAATGTTATGTCTAGCAGCATAGGTGAGCTCTTATCTACTACATTGCTAATGAAACACTAAAGTAAATGTTGAATCAAGAGCTCTTTCACCCCACTATAGAGTGTGATGACCAATGAAACCAATGGAATTCTAGTTTATACTCTCTGTTTGCGTTATAGCTGATAGTAATTTTGGCATCTCTTTCAGCTAAATGCAGAAAGTGTTTGAAATATGTAAATTTTGTCTTCTACAATTTTATTTAGCTTTATGAATTTAGATGCGCAAACCAATAGTTTGCATGTGAGGTAAAATGACTTGAATCTACATTTGTTTAGAGTTTCTATCTTTTTAAGAACGTTGATTTGAAGGCTTCTGCATATAGCACAGCCTATGACTTAGTACTCACCAATTAAGCTAATACTTAACTGTGTTTATTCTCTTTTATGTGAGGACGAAAAGTCATAGTGACATAATTATATAGTAATAGAACTAGTTTTAGTGAAAATGACTCGATGATAATTGTATATTATAGATCGAGATTGGTCAATAGTATTATGAAAACTTTACAAGCTTTCTTTTCTATAAGCTAAACTTCCATGATTTCTACTAAATTTAGGTGTGAAATTGGACCAGCTGTTGGCAAATTAATAAGCAACAGCACCTCTGAACCGATGAATTGCTACAGCAATCTGACAAGATGTGATGGAATCTTCGATTGTTTTGACTATAGCGATGAGGCTGATTGCGGTAAATTTTATTGCACCTTTTTATAAGTTATATTTAAAATTATTTGAAAAATTTAGCTGTTTATGAAATCACAACTTTTGCCAGGAAAGCTTACCATTTATCATTAGAACTATTTAAATGCCAGAGGAGATTCCAGTTGCCATTTTATTTCCTTAATATTTGTGTGT
This sequence comes from Bugula neritina, assembly GCA_964035545.1. NCBI lineage: Eukaryota > Metazoa > Bryozoa > Gymnolaemata > Cheilostomatida > Bugulidae > Bugula > Bugula neritina. The sequence goes on along the minus strand of OZ037765.1, from coordinate 20,820,869 downwards.
ACACACTGTACAAGCATGCTCCATGCCTTATGAGTTATCGATGATGCGTATTATATATTTAACAATATAATATAGAAATTGAAACACTAGCTGCAACACTTGAATAATGCAACAATCATTTTGACCTATTCTGTTAAACTGTAAAGCCTTCAGTAAGTTGAAGTTGCATCTGTATTTCATGCTTTATGTACTGTGTTTCTAAGAATTCATATAACCATACAAAGTATTACCACATCAAACAATTGAATAAAAATAGAATTAAATCTAAGCATTTGAAATTTAAATATGATGAATAATGTAAAATTGATAAAATAGAAATCTCATAAATTAAGTTAAAGTTATATTGTTTCTAAATATTTAAGACAAAATTAAATAATTTAACAAATATATTTAATCAACTCCATGGCTATATCCCTAATGTGTAAGGCTAAACATTGAGTGACACAGATATAGTTTATAATATTATACATGAGCAAGCTTAAGGTGTTAGTTACATCTAACTCATTTATTATGTCTATAGAATATTCTATTCTATAATTTTTAACATTTTGTTATATTATATTTATATTCATTTTATACTCTGTATTTTGTTTATGTATGTTGTATTTTTAAAAACAGAAAAATTGAATTTAAACCATCACTCTTCTTTTCCGCACTCCAATAGATTGTTTTAAAAATTATAGTATTAGTCGTGAATAAAATCATAAATAACAATGAGAATATATTATAACTTAGTGGTTTAATTAAAATTTCTTCGAATAAAAAAGCTGCGAGGCGTAATAATTATGCTACTAATTACGCCAATGATTTAAATAAAATAAATTATTCCACTCTTAAAGAAAATTCCTCAATTATTTATAATTCTCTGATTTTGTATTTTATTTCCATTTTATTATTTTGCAGATGTTTGCTCAGCAATAACCTGTTCTGTGTCTTTGTTTTATACAAACAAAACAGAAAATGTTTGTATACCTGATAGCTTTGTATGCAATGGATATCCTGATTGTGAAAATGCTGAAGATCAACTTAACTGTACCTGCGAAAGGTATCTTTCCTAATGACTATGACCTATATGTTACCCACTCTGTATTATTTTGAGGAAATGAGTTTATAAGATATGTTGCAACCTTCTTATTATTTTTTACTCTAAATAAAGCTGTTCTTCTTCAAACATAGGTTTTGGTATTAATAAGAAAGTTACTAAGTATTTTTGTTCAAAATATCGATTATCTGCTACTTATGTTTTAATATAAACAGTTTAAGATGCAGTTATTTTACTACAAGTTCTAGCTCTGTTTTTTTTAGTATTAATAGTTTTGTCTAAAATTGCAGTTTTTTAGTGCTATGTATCTATTAACATTGGGTATATTTCTATCTTCTAACAAAGTTAGCCTTTTTAAAGTAATAGAATTACTTAACACGCATCACTTAAAAGGTGCAAATAACTCTAAATTATCTTTAACATAAATTTTAATTATAATATAAGCACAAACAGATATATAAAAATTTTGAGATGTTTACAGATACTCATCTCACTTTCAGTAATATCATGATCCTTCGTTATAGACAAAAACAAACAAATTTATCAAGTTGCAAACTCCTCAAAATTGTGTTGGTTTCACTATTATGAATTACATAAAAGTTAACTCATTCTTGCAACTTTTAAACATAATATTTCCATCAAGTAAATTAACTATGTTTGTAGTAACCAATACCAATGTCCTTCGGATGGAACATGCATTCCTGGTTCGTATGTGTGTGATATAATAGTCGACTGTCCAGGTGGAGAGGATGAAGCTGATTGTTCCAGTAACTGTACATCTGGGCAGTCATGTGATGGTGGATCGACATGTCTAACTGGATGGGACATCTGCAACAACCAGACTGACTGCTTAGATGGGAGTGATGAAATGAACTGTCACTGCAATGATACTATACATGCGTAAGAATATGTTTATTAATCATAGAGATTTAAATATTTCTGTCTATTTAGCATATGTTTTTATTTTTACCCTCGATTTTCTGTAACCGAATATTTACGGCACTTCATTTTTTAATACATGCAGCCACATTATCAGACAAAATTTGTTTTTTATGCATCCTGTCATGTTTATTTCCTAAGCACTACATAAAAAGGTGCAAAACAATGGATCAAACCAAAGTTATCTGCACAAAATAATTTCTGTGATGGAAAAAAAAGCTTCTTAGTCACCAAGCATGTCTCAAAGGCAATCGTTACAGTATATGAATAAAAATGTTTGAGGTTTGACAATTGTTTTAAAAAATATTTTGATCACTGTTCCATGCTAGAATTATGCTGAACTACTAATCATTTAAGAAAGTAGGTGACAGAAAAAAGTAATTTATTTTGCATAAATTTATAAAATTATGTTTGTTTATAAAACCTTCATTGATTAGGTTGGCCAATAGGGCTGTTTCAATAGTTTTAACTTTTCCAATCTATACCACAGAGTTTCAGGCATTTTACAAAAAATGGTGACTTTGAAAAACACAACTGAAAATTGTTACTTGTTTCAGTAATTTACTCCTTAAACCAAGGTGTCACATTGTTAAAATGTAATTAGATCATTGTTTCGTTAAAAAGTTTTTTTGGCTATTTAAACATAAACAGTGATGGATTCTGGGAAAGAAGCCAATAATTATTTGTGTTTTTATCATAGGTGCTTTGCATATGGCTTATACCGGTGTATACCTGATATTTGGATATGTGACGACATCAATGATTGTATAGATGGCAGCGATGAAAGTTTTCCTGAATGCAACCGTAAGCAGCTGTTTCATTAAGTTGGTCTGAAAAAGCAGTATTCAATTTATCTATTTTAATTTATATACTTAGTAAACTGCAATAACAAATAACTCTGCTGAGTAATGCATAAGTACCAAAAATAACTTGTAGGTATTTAAAAATTGAGACTTTAATTTTTATTAAACAATTGGTGAATGTTGGAGAATATTGAGTTTAATGATAAGAAACTTTAAGATTAGGATTATTTCTATGATTCGACAACTTTTTAAAATACTGAAGCGGTTTTCTTTGTTGCTTGACAATTTCTACAAAAACCTCATCTCTTATTGCAGGTTCAACAAGTGATGGAACAACAACAGGAAGTTCAACATACAGTACAACTTCTGTACCAACAAGTGATGGAACAACAACAGGAAGTTCAACATACAGTACAACTTCTGTACCAACAAGTTCAACAAGTGACGGAACAACAACAGGAAGTTCAACATACAGTACAACTTCTGTGCCAACAAGTTCAACAAGTGATGGAACAACAACAGGAAGTTCAACATACAGTACAACTTCTGTGCCAACAAATTCAACAAGTGACGGAACAACAACAGGAAGTTCAACATACAGTACAACTTCTGTGCCAACAAATTCAACAAGTGACGGAACAACAACAGGAAGTTCAACATACAGTACAACTTCTGTGCCAACAAATTCAACAAGTGATGGCACAACAACAGGAATTTCAACATACAGTACAACTTCTGTGCCAACAAATTCAACAAGTGATGGAACAACAACAGGAAGTTCAACATACAGTACAACTTCTGTGCCAACAAATTCAACAAGTGATGGAACAACAACAGGAAGTTCAACATACAGTACAACTTCTGTACCAACAAGTGATGGAACAACAACAGGAAGTTCAACATACAGTACAACTTCTGTACCAACAAGTTCAACAAGTGACGGAACAACAACAGGAAGTTCAACATACAGTACAACTTCTGTGCCAACAAGTTCAACAAGTGATGGAACAACAACAGGAAGTTCAACATACAGTACAACTTCTGTGCCAACAAATTCAACAAGTGACGGAACAACAACAGGAAGTTCAACATACAGTACAACTTCTGTGCCAACAAATTCAACAAGTGACGGAACAACAACAGGAAGTTCAACATACAGTACAACTTCTGTGCCAACAAATTCAACAAGTGATGGCACAACAACAGGAATTTCAACATACAGTACAACTTCTGTGCCAACAAATTCAACAAGTGATGGAACAACAACAGGAAGTTCAACATACAGTACAACTTCTGTGCCAACAAATTCAACAAGTGATGGAACAACAACAGGAAGTTCAACATACAGTACAACTTCTGTGCCAACAAATTCAACAAGTGATGGAACAACAACAGAAAACTCAACATCTATATTTAGTACATCAACTACTACAGCACCAATAATGTTAGGTTGTGAAGAAAAAAACTTGACAATTGATTGGACAGCAATTAATGAAGAAAACTCAACAGAAAGCTTGTCAACAGACTGTAAGGCTCTTTAAAATATGTTGAAATACGTTTTATTCATTCAAATTTAAGGAGTAGTAATGAAATGTTGGGAAAAATGGTTTTTCTAGTACTAATGCAATTTTTCATAATTTTCTAACTGCCAGGTACTTAATTTTTTTAAGATGCAATACCACCAGATGTTATATATGTAAGGCTTGGCCACACACTCATGAGAATCACACGAAATCGTCTATTTGACACGAAAACCCAATCGTACAAGAAAACTTGAGGGAATTTAAACAAAATCGTCTCCGTTGGGTGTACACAATGAAGACGATGGACGAAAATTCACAACCTACGATAAGCACCATTTGATTGGTCAATAGATTTTAGCAACAGTAATTATATTTTATTTCTATCAGGTTTCTCTGTTTGGCAATTTTATGCTGTTTGTATCTCGTGCAAGACTCATTCACTGACTATTTACTATATTATGTTACGTCCGACGAGTGTGTGGCTGGTCATAACGAGAGGATAACTCACAAAAATCGTCACACGAGTTTCGTGTGATTCTCACGAGCGTGAGGCCAAGTCGTAACTCTTGTTATGGTTAAGCTTTCAATTGATAGCTGTGTTGATTTATGATTTTATACTTCATTAAAAATTAAAGAGGTGACGATAACTAAAGAGAATTGTCTTTGTTTCAGATTATCTATACCCGTTTGGACCTGAAGCTGGTGACAAAACAGCGCCACCTAGTGATGACGGATGTAATATACTGTTTGATCACAACATCATCATGTTCGGAAGAGAATATTCAAGATTATATGTATGAGCAATATCTGTTGAAATTTTCAAATTATTTGTAAACTTACGGCTGTTATGCTTCAATACTGAAAAACTAGCAGAAGTGAATGAGCTCTTTAATATTGTTGAAAACGCGCCATTTCCTTTACATGTATTTGCAGTTTCTCAAATTTGCAATATTCTGTTCAATTGATAAAGTTAGTTATTTAGTTAAACACAAGATAGAGCTCTACAGTTTAACATTTTTAGTTATAAAATTAAATAACTATGGTTCTTTGCTTATTTTTAGAGAAATAATAGTGGGTATTATTTTGCATTAGGTAATTTGTTACAGTAAAATGGATGGCAGTTAAAGTCTATCTTAAAACCTTTCTGGAACATAAAAGCACAGCAACCTAGCTTTAGAAAACACTTTCATTTAAACATATTATACTAAATTAGTTTGATGAAAGTTTGAACACTTTTCAATTTAGTTCAAGTCTACTTTTTTTGTTACTGTTGTTCATTACTTACTAGAATACTGATTTTAGCTTTTATAAAAGTAACTATATATCACCTTGTAGACAATCTGTATGTCTTTAAATTCATTTTTTGTTATTGAAAAATCAAGAGCCATTTCCTTAATTAGTTACCTCAGTTTTTAAAACCTGAGACAATTCAATAACTGTTTTAAAAGCTATGTTATTTGTTGCAGGTTTGCAGCAATGGGATAATATCTCTGAATAATGCAAATTTTGATTTTATTCCGAATTTCTTTCCACAATCTTCAGCTTCAATAATCTCCCCATTTTGGCTGGACTTAAACCTGTTATTCCGTGGTAAACTATATGCAAGGGAAACAAACGACTCCAGTTTGTTACAATTTGCCTCAGCTGCAGGTGAATGAATGCATAGATAACTAAAGAATAATGTATAGTCTCGTGTAGCCATTTTTAAAATGCAGTTTGGTAGCAATTAACATTTTAGGAATATCGTTGGTTCCTTTTGACTAAAACATACTAGGCTTGTTTTGTTTTTATTATTTGTGAACACATAAAACAACTATTCTTAGCTACTTATAGTTGTATTGTTTTATTTCCAACAGTAAATAGTTCAGAGTTTGAAGCAAATTGGATGATGATAGCCACTTGGTACGAAGTTCCATTGTACAGGAGCTCAGATGTTGACAAGGTGTGTGAAACTGTTTTGCTAAATAAGAATTGTTTGAATATCATTCCTTAATAAATGTATAGGTTAGTGTGTCTGTGCATATTAATGTTTGTGTGGGTTCATTCGCAAGCGTCAGTGTATGTGTGTGTCAAGATTTGTTTTGTTTCACCATGATTTATTCAGATAACATATATGTAATGTCTATACAAGTATCAGTGTTTTGTCTATGATGTTACTCTCATCTATTTATAGTTGATTTTTTCGTACTTTTTGCAAACTTTTTAAATGTGTTAAAGCTCATTAAAAATTCTGACATAGTACTAATCCTTTTTCATTAGTTGTACTGCATATTAATATCTATTGTCATTATTATCTATTGTAGAACAGTACATTCCAAGTAGTGATTGTGACAGATGATACCGACACTTATGTCATATTCAACTACTTAACAATTGAACTCACCAGGGGTTTATATGCTCAGGTTACTACTAATAAAATATTCAGTATTCTAAAAGCATATGTCATCTTAAAGAAGATTTTATATTTTTATTCAAACTGACAAATGAAGGCCTGTGTTCTAATTATATTTTTTGATGGAAACAATCATGCAAATAATTCATTTCTAATCTACCATGGCTTTTTTTCTATGGTTTATCCCTTAAATTGATTATATACAAGTTGTTACACATTAAACCTAAGCAGTGTCAATATTAGAGAATATAATTTAAATATGTAATGGTGGTTTTAGCTGTAATGTGTTCAATACTATTAATATCAAGTATCATTAAATAATGGAGGAAATATCTAAAATTCAATAATAAAAATGGACATGTAATTTAACAAGCATTTTGTATTTTATCATATTACACAGATTGGGTACGATATGGGTGATAACACCAACTACTACTCCCATGAATTAGCTTTCTCTGGTGAAGAATATAACATTGTGTGTGAAAGCAACATTGGTGTTCCTGGAATATTTATATTCAATATGAGTAAGAACCAACAATATCTCTTTGCACACATCTTTAGATTTAATATATGCAGTGGCTTAGAGACTGAGATATTTAGATTTTTTATTGTATGTGTGTCAGTAACAATTATATAAGAGTCGTTTCACTTCATTTAGTACACATCAGCAAATTATGACTTTTAAAGTTTGCTCAAAATCCATTGAGATTTACTATATGTGGTATTTTTAAGTGCTGGTTCTAATTATGCATAACAAAAATGGCTGGAAGGGGATTCCCATACATTAAAGCGCACAGTCATTGTTATTTGCACTTAATATATATGTGCTACAGTCACGAAAACCGTGACGATCCACAAATCCAAATTTGCTAAGTAATTAGGAAAAACATGGGAAATTAAGCAAAATTAAAATTAATCTTGATTATTTAATTGTATTAATTGATATGCTATTAGTTTTTGAGCACAAACTCAAATACACTAGCAGCTAAATTGGGAAAAATAGCTAAAAACTGGAGATTTCGAGTGTGTACTAAATTAAGTGAAGTGACCCATAATCTATTACAGGTTTAACAAGTGATGGAACAACAACAGAAAACTCAACATCAACTACTACAGCACCAATAATGTTAGGTTGTGAAGAAAGAAACTTGACAATTGATTGGACAGCAATTAATGAAAAAAACTCAACAGAAAGCTTGTCAACAGACTGTAAGGCTCTTTAAAATATGTTGAAATATGTTTTATTCATTCAAATTTAAGGAGTAGTAATGAAATGTTGGGAAAAATGGTTTTTCTAGTACTGATGCAATTTTCCATAATTTTCTAACTGCCAGGAACTTAATTTTTTTAAGATGCGCTCCCACCAGATGTTATATATTAACTCTTGCTATGGTTAAGCTCTCAATTGATAGCTTTGTATTGTTATTTGATACTTCATTAAAAAATTAAATGGTGACGGTAACTTAAAAGTATTGTTTTGATTTCAGATTATCTATACCCGTTTGGGCCTGAAGCTGGTGACAAAACAGCAACACCTAGTGATGACGGATGTAATATACTGTTTGATCACAACATCATCATGTTCGGGAGAGAATATTTAAGATTATACGTATGAGCAATACCTTTTAAAATTTTCAAATTATTTGTAAAGTTATGGCTGTTAAGCTTCCATACTGAAATCGCCGAGCTGTGTAATAGTATCGAAAACGCGCCATTTCCTTAGCATGTATTTGCAGTTTGTCAAATTTGCAATATTTGGTTCAATTAATATGATTAGTTATTTAGTTCGACACAAGATGAAGCTCTACAGCTTTACATTTTTAGCAATAAAATGAAATAAATATGAATCCATGCTCACTTTTAGAAAAACAAAAGTGGTTATTATTTTGCTTTTGGCACTTTGTTACAGTTACAGTAAAATGAATGGTAGCTAAAGTCTATTCAACACCTTACTGGAACATAAAAAACACAGCAGCCTAGCTTGAGAAAACACTTTTATCTAAACATATTATACTAAATTAGTTTTATCAAAGTATGAACACTTTTCAATTTATTTCAAGTCTACTTTTTTTGTTACCGTTGTTCATTACTTACTAGAATACTGATTTTAACTTTTATAAAAGTAACTATATATCACCTTGTAGACAATCTGTATGTCTTTAAATTCATTTTTTTGTTATTGAAAAATCAAGAGCCAATTCCTTAATTGGTTACCTCAGTTTTTAAAACCTGAGACAATTCAATTACTGTTTTAAAAGCTATGTTATTTGTTGCAGGTTTGCAGCAATGGGATAATATCTCTGAATAATGCAAATTCAGATTACAATCCAGACACCTTTCCACAATCTTCAGCTTCAATAATCTCCCCATTTTGGCTGGACTTAAACCTGTTATTCCGTGGTAAACTATATGCAAGGGAAACAAACGACTCCAGTTTGTTAAAATTTGCCTCAACTGCAGGTGAATGAATACATAGATAACTAAAGAATAATGTCTAGTCTCGTGTGGCCATTTTTAAAATGAGAGTTTGGTAGTAATTAACATGTTAGGAAAATTGTTGGTTCCTTTTGACTAAAACATACCAGGCTCTTTTTGTTTAATATTTGTGAACACATAAAACAACTATTCTTAGCTACTTATAATTGCATCTTTTTATTTCCAACAGTAAATAGTTCAGATTTTGAAGCAACTTGGATGATGATAGCCACTTGGTACCAAATTCCATTGTATGGGAGCTCAGATACTGACAAGGTTTGTGAAACTGCTTTGCTAAATAAGAATTGTTTGAATATCATTTCTTAGTAACTGTATAGGTTAGTGTGTCTGTGCATATTGATGTTTGTGTGGGTGCTTTCGGGAGCGTCAGTGTATGTGTGTGTCAAGATTTGTTTTGTTTCACCATGATTTATTCAGATAACATATATGTAATGTCTATACAAGTATCATTGTTTTATCTATGATGTTACTCTCATCTATTTATAGTTGATTTTTTCGTATTTTTTGCAAATTTTTTAAATGTGTTAAAGCTCATTAAAAGTTCTGACATAGTACTAATCCTTTTTCATTGGTTGTACTGCATATAAATATCTATTGTCATTATTATCTATTGTAGAACAGTACATTCCAAGTAGTGATTGTGACAGATGATACAGACACTTATGTAACATTCAACTACTTAACAATTGAACTCACCAGGGGTTTATCTGCTCAGGTAGCTACTAATAAAGTATTCAGTATTCTAAAAGCATATGTCATCTTAAAGAAGCTTTTTTATTTTAATTCAAACTGACAAATGAAGGCCTGTCTCCTAATTATATTTTTTGATGGAAACAATCATGCAAATAATTGATTTCTAATTTACCATGGCTTTTTTTCTGCGGTTTATCCCTTAAATTGATTATATACAAGTTGTTACACATTAAACCTAAGCAGTGTCAATATTAGAGATTATAATTTAAATATGGCCAGCTCTATAAATCATTTGACTAACAACTAGTGTAATGGTGGTTATAGCTGTAATGTGTTCAATACTATTAATATCAAGTATCATTAAATAGTGGAGGAAATATCTAAAATTCAATAATAAAAATGGACATGTAATTTAACAAGCATTTTGTATTTTGTCATATTATACAGATTGGGTACGATATGGGTGATAACACCAACTACTACTCCCACAATTTATCTCTCTCTGGTGAAGAATATAACATTGTGTGTGAAAGCAACATCGGTGTTCCTGGAATATTTGTATTCAATATGAGTAAGAACCAACAATATCTCTTTGAACACGTGTTTAGATTTAATATATTCAGTGGCTCAGAGACTAAAATGTTGGGATTGTTTACTGTATGTGTTACAGTAACAATTATATATTATATTACAGGTTCAACAAGTGACAGAACAACAACAGAAAGTTCAACATACAATACAACTTTTGTACCAACAAGTGATGAAACAACAACAGGAAGTTCAACATACAGTACCACTTATTGGCCAACAAGTTCAACAAGTGGTGGAACAACAACAGAAAGTTCAACATACAATACAACTTCTGTGCCAACAAATTCAACAAGTGATGGACCAACAACAGGAAGTTCAACATACAGTACAACTTCTGTGCCAACAAATTCAACAAGTGATGGAACAACAACAGGAAGTTCAACATACAGTACAACTTCTGTACCAACAAGTTCAACAAGAGATGGAACAACAACAGAAAACTCAACATCTATATTTAGTACATCAACTACTACAGCACCAATAATGTTAGGTTGTGAAGAAAGAAACTTTACAATTGATTGGACAGCAATTAATGAAGAAAACTCAACAGAAAGCTTGTCAACAGACTGTAAGGTTCTTTAAAATTTGTTGAAATACGTTTTATCCATTCAAATTTAAGGAGTAGTAAAAAATGTTATAAAAAATGGTTTTTCTAGTACTGATGCAATTTTTCATAATTTTCTAACTGCCAGGAACTTAATTTTTTTAAGATGCACTCCCACCAGATGTTATATATTAACTCTTGCTATGGTTAAGCTCTCAATTGATAGCTTTGTTGATTGTTATTTGATACTTCATTAAATGATTAAATACTATAATGTATTGTCTTGGTTTTAGATTATCTATACCCGTTTGGACCTGAAGCTGGTGACAAAACAGCAACACCTAGTGATGACGGATGTAATTTACTGTTTGATCACAACATCATCATGTTCGGAAGAGAATATTCAAGATTATACGTATGAGCAGTATCTTTTAAAATTTGCATTATTTGTAAACTGACGGCTGTTATGCTTCAATACTGAAAAACTAGCAGAAGTGAATGAGCTCTTTAATATTGTTGAAAACACCCCATTTCCTTAACATGTATTTGCATATTTTGTTCAATTGATAAAATTAGTTGTTCAGTTAAACACAAGATAGAGCTCTACAGTTTAACATTTTTAGTTATAAAATTGAATAACTATGGTTCTTTGCTTATTTTTAGAGAAATAACAGTGGTTATTATTTTGCATTAGGTACTTTGTTATAGTAAAATGAATGGCAGTTAAAGTCTATCTTAAAACCTTACTGGAACATAAAAGCACAGCAACCTAGCTTTAGAAAACACTTTCATCTAAGCATATTATACTAAATAAGTTTTATCAAAGTATGACAGCTTTTCAATTTATTTCAAGTCTACTTTTTTGTTACTGTTGTTCATTACTTACTAGAATACTGATTTTAACTTTTAAAAAAGTAACTACATATCACCTTGTAGACAATCTGTATGTCTTTGAATACTTTTTTGGTTATTGAAAAATCAAAAGGCAATCCCCTAATTAGTTACTTAGTTTTTAAAACCTGACACAATTCAGTTGCTGTTTCAAAAGCTATATTATTTTCTGCAGGTTTGCAGCAATGGGATAATATCTCTAAATTATGCAAATTCAGATCACATTCCAGACACCTTTCCACAATCTTCAGCTTCAATAATCTCTCCATTTTGGCTGGACTTAAACCTGTTATTCCGTGGTAAACTATATGCAAGGGAAACAAACGACTCCAGTTTGTTAAAATTTGCCTCAGCTGCAGGTGAATGAATGCATAGATAACTAAAGAATCATATTATATAGTCTCGTGTAGCCATTTTCAAAATGAGAGTTTGGTAGCGATTAACATGTTAGAAAAATTGTTGGTTCCTTTTGACTAAAACATACTAAGCTTGTTTTGTTTAATATTTGTGTACACATAAAACAACTATTCTTAGCTACTTATAATTGTATTTTTTTATTTCCAACAGTAAATAGTTCAGATTTTGAAGCAAATTGGATGATGATAGCCACTTGGTACCAAATTCCATTGTATGGGAGCTCAGATACTGACAAGGTTTGTGAAACTGCTTTGCTAAATAAGAATTGTTTGAATATCATTTCTTAGTAAATGTATAGGTTAGTGTGTCTGTGCATGTTAATGTGTGCATATTAATGTGTGCGTGCGTGCGTGTGTTAACATTTGTTTTGTTTCATCATAATTTATTCAGATAACATATGCGTAATGTTTATACAAGTCTTATTGTTTTGTAACTAATGATATTACTGTAATATACTTATAGTTGATTTTTTAATACTTTTGCAATTTTCCTGAATGTATTAAAGTTCATGAAAAATTCTGACATAGTACTAAGCTTCTTTCATTGGTTGTACTGCATATAAATATCTAACATCATTATTATCTATTGTAGAACAGTACATTCCAAGTAGTGATTGTGACAGATGATACAGACACTTATGTCATATTCAACTACTTAACAATTGAACTCACCAGGGGTTTATCTGCCCAGGTAGCTACTAATAAGATATTCAAATTTGCTACAAGATATTGTACTAAAAAAGTTTGTTATGTTAATTCAAGCTGTCAGATAAAGGCAAGTCTCCTACTTATATTCTGTTATGGAAACAATTCTATAAATAGTTCATTTTCAATATACCATGGCTTTTTTACTATGGTCTATCACTTAAATTGATTATATACAAGTTGTTAAACATTAAACCTAGGCAGTGTCAATGTTACAGATTATAGTTTAAATATGTCGAGCTCTATAAAGCATTTGACTAGCAACTAGTGTAATGGTGGTTATAGCTGTAATGTATTCAATACTATTACTTTCAAGAATAATTCAATATTAAATGAAACATCTAAAATTTAGTAATAAAAATGGACAAGTAGTTTACAAAGCATTTTATACATTTTTGCATTATACAGATTGGGTACGATATGGGTGATAACAGCAACTACTACTCCCATGAATTAGCCTTATCTGGTGAAGAATATAACATTGTGTGTGAAAGCAACATTGGGGTTCCTGGAATATTTATATTCAATATGAGTAAGAACCAACAATATATCTTTGCACACATCTTTAGATTTAATATATTCAGTGGCTCAGAAACTGAAATATTGGGATGTGTTACGGTAACAATTATATAATATAGACACTAAGCGAAACAGTTTGTAAAGGTGTATATATAGACGTGGTTAATCACTCTTTGCTAGTGCCCTATTGCAAAAACTGTATTTTGAAATAAAACGTCAAGTATTTTTTAGTATTCTATCAATTTTGAGTTTTTAAGTTGATAGTAGATGCAAACAATTAATTGATGGAACTTTTCAATTGAAATCTCTTAAATAAGTACTGTAATTTAGGAATTGATTGCCAACTCAATATCTGAAATTAGAACAGGCCTTTAACTCACGGAGTATATAGTACATATTACAATCAATCTAATAGCTTTCGTGGCATTACACTTCTGTATGTGCAATTGCCCCGCATGTTATTCTAATGATGGTTATGCAACCCTAAACTTCATGGGAAAGTTTCTGTTAATAACTGCTTGAAGTTCACCTTTATTCTAATATTCTTTAAAGAAATTTTTTATAATCATTGCATTCAACCATAAGTAAGAGACTTGGGGGTAAAAGATTTTGTGTTACCTTCCCAGCATGAGTTAATAATATTAGGTGAAAATGTACCAATTTAGACTGAAGTAATGTTTTGCAGGCTGTAAATAGCATTCTCTATCAAAACTTTCAAAAAGTTAATCATTTGTCTAACATAACAGTCTTTGAATAGTGAAAATTTTGTATTCTAATATGCCATATACTACAATAATACATAGTTTATTAATGCTAAGTAAATCCAAGCTTCTCCAAATTTTTCATTGTAAATCTATGTTATTGTCATTGAGAAATTTAAAAACTATATTAGTAATAAAAAAATCTTGAGAAGTGGATTAATGCATAGGTATACAACTTCCAAAAATTAACACTATGCTGAGAACATTTGCAGCAGCTATGTGAATCATTAATAAGATTTTATTAATCCAATCAGGAACTGAAGAATCTGATGAAATTTGGAGACAACCCTCTGCATGGTCCTCAACAAGATTGTACCCCTGGGGTGCTGAACATGGAGATACAGATCTCATGGATGAACCTGAAAGTTGGTGGAAATATGATCGCTGTACAGCCATAGCATTGAATAGACGGGCTGGGACCCTAATTTTTGATCACAGATTCTACAAAATACATGTAACTTATATATCTCATTCTTCAAATTGTGAGCAAAAATACAATGTAATTGTGTTCATGGTCCTGAATATTTAACCAGGTAGATTAAATGCAAACATTCAAGTTTTATATCAAAATTCAAAGCATGCTATTTACTAATTATACTGTTAAATTTGATTTTGTTGATAACATTTAAATCTTGTGAATCTTGTGTATGGTAATATGTCGATAGCGAATACAAATTTGTTATAACTGTTGCCTTAAAAAGTACACCTGGCTAACTTATGGGAATTAACTTTTTTCAGATTTGCAAAAATGGGATGATTAGTTTCAACATTGAATGGGTGCAGTATTATCCCTGGAGGTTTGGTAGTAACTGGTATTACAATTCAAGATCATTCTTCTCCCCGTTTTGGGGGCGATCTGATGAGGCTTCAATGAGTCTGTTAGCTGATGAGTGGCCTGAGGCTAGAACCAGAGTCTACTATGGAGTGTATAAAAGAAATGTGGCTATGAGTGATGAAACAAGAAGGGTCTTAGACAGAGCTCAGCTAGATGTGGAAAAGTCAGGTATAATCTAAAATTATTGCAACATACTTTGTGGGTAGATATACCTGATGATGCATTTAAAGTTATTATTTTAAGACTTGTTTTAAAATTATTTGAGCACTATTAAGTTGTTTTTAAGCTGCGTTTATACCTCTGCTGAAAAAAGTACCGAGTTATAGTTAATAACGCTTGTCCAGATACCCCTTTATAATCAAACTGAAAATCGATGAAATCATATTGATGCAGAAGCCTACTTTCTAAAAATGAAATCTGACTTGCCTAATTGCTATTTGATGCCCTTTGCAAACATCGTGAATTAGTGAAGTTGACAGCATAAAAGCGATAATTGAGAAGGCGTAGGCAATATAATTATTAACATATAAGTACGTAATCTAATCGCCAAAGTCATGTAACTAAATAACGATGTTTACAAGGAGTTATTACTCCTTTTGAGTATTATTCTGAAATCGGCCGATTAAGTTATCACAATACAAAAATTTTTACGAGTGGCTTTTACAATGCAATGCAACTCAGAGAAATTTCAACCCGGCCAAATTGAGTTTCTGACTAAAAATCGTAAAAGTATAAACACAACTTTAGTCACGTTATATGTTCTAAATGCATCTCTAGTTCTTTGATCGGTAATAATTACATGCTAAATTTTGACTGTACCTCCAAGCTGTTGTCACGCACCTACCTTTTACTGTGCTTTACAATTATTACAGTTCTGAATCAGTGCTGATGATTTATTAAGTTGAAATTTTTTTTCTAAAAATATGGCTATATAGTCAATTAAAAACACCTCATAGTTTTTTAAAAATAGTTTTATTATTTTTAAATTTCACACACAAAGAAATGCGGCATTTTCATAATATTTTAATTTTAGGAGAAGCTGTTGCTGATTTTAAACCAACCTGGGTGCTAGTTGTCACTTGGCTAAATTTAGCTGCTGATGAAGGATGCAGATTTACTAGCATTTTCAATAGGCTGTACGGCTACTCTTACTGGTGGTATTCCATTGCATACTGTAAAGAAAAAGCAAGGAATCTGGAGGTAAACAACAATACCATTGATATATTTGTTTTTTAAATGATAAAATTTGTTATCTACTGATAGATTTCTACATGTATAAATCATAGTCTTTCAAAAGAGATTTTTTAAAGTAATTAAGTTTTAGAACACATTTTACCTGCACTTTATTTGCCTTTCGAACTTGAGCGTTAAAAAGCTATTTAAAGTCTTTAATAACAGTGATCATACTCAAACTAATAGAATACCTAGGTACAGCGTGTTGCAGTTCTGATGCTTATACATGTATTGTAATAAATTAATCAGCTGGTTCAATGCCATATTACTTTAATCTACGAACTCCCAAAGCTAGGTTAGCGAACAGTATGTGAAAACAGTAGCATTCCATTTTAAAAGCCACAGCATAACTGTTGTGACAGCACTGTTGTATTGCTACATTACATAAAATAGAACTAGAAGAAACGATGAGTAACATAATAATGTTAACATTGTTTTAGCAAACAGGCATAAATAATACAAGTGTGTTTAATAAGTTACTGCAAATACCACAGTAGGTATTGTCCAAGCATAAAAATGCACATTAAATTCTCTCCACAACTCAAGTTTCTAATTTAATTGATTTTTTTATTTAGTTGAATCACTTCCAAGCTGTATTCATCACAGATGGTGTTCACTCATTTATAAAATACAATTATCCAGAAGATGGCATCAACTGGGCATACCCAGGTATGTTAGCATAAGGTTCTATAAACTACACTTTTCTGCGGATTGCTTTAAACTTTGTATTTTGCAAAAATTTATGGTAACTTTTTAGTATCTTGGTATCTAACTTATTTTATAAACACTCCTCTAGGAGTAAACCAGTTATCAACAAGCGTTGCTCAAAGTAGTGCAGCCTACTTGTCTGGAGTAGCAGTGGGAGGTTTCCAGTCTGTGCTTGCTAATGGCAGCATCGTATCAAATAATTTGCCTAAAAGTGGTTCACTTGGATTCATCAACATTGATGACCAGCCTGGAAATATGAATGGTATGCTCATAATATATTTTCTACCTTAACTGTATGTCCCAACCAAGATAGGTTATACGTTTTTGTAAAAGTAAACATACAGATGAGTACAATAAATAAATGAGCTGTATAATATTCTTTGTGATTGGATGGCAGACAACCGGATTGGAGAGTGGCTGTTCAGAGTAGAGAATTCTGAAGGAACAGAAGATGCCAGAGTTAAATGTCTAAACTGGGTAGCTGAACAGAATGAAGAAGTTTATGTTGCATTTAACCAGAGATCACATTGCCCGCAAACTGGCTGGCAGGCATGGCGGGATTTTAGGTTAGTGTAAATTTGAGTTTAATTATATATTACTGTAGTAATCTCCTCTACCAAAATCAGATAAAGTATCTTCCAATTGCCTTTTTGGTTACAAGCTGATACTGTTTGTAGATTCAGATGGTACTCTGTAGACTATAGAACCTACGGAGAAAATTGGTGTTACCAAACAGTGTTCTCTGAACCTTCTACTGGTTTGAGTCAGCGCTGTTGTTACAGTTCATTCTTTGGATCTCTCGTTACACATTTCCCTTACCATGGGCATGTAACTAATGTTGTAAGTATTGTAAATTTCAAAAAAAAAGTAAGTTTCAAAATAAAAATTGAAAACATAATCAGCTTTTTCAATAAATACGTTGTGAAGTAATTGAATGCTAATGAAAGTTAGTGTGCAAAATCGACACAAACTCAGCAGTTTGACTCAATAGTGAGAATGTTCCAGATGATTACATGCTTTTCTTCTTTACTACAAGTTACGGTTTCATTGCTACAATTCATTTAATCACAACAGTATCTAGTAGGGTAGTAACCCTACAAATGAATGCTACTCTTACAAGGTTTAATATTTCAAGGATGTTACCAAAAGTTCTTTCATTTTCAGCATCCCAGCAGCGCATGTTTTGCATGAAATGTGGGTGGCAATTTTGTAATTATACTAAAATAATTTAGTAATGGTTTCAATAAATTTTAAAAAATTGGCATACAGTCTCACTACAGAGCTACTCAAAGTATTGCTTATTCTTTTCTGTTTGAGTTTTTTATAAACAATTAAGTGTGACCTTACAAAAATCATGCTTTAAAATTGCTTATTGTACCAAGTATATCTTTGACATTATTTTCAGTTTTGATATTCCATAATTGACGCATGCTTATAGTTTGAGTATTTTATTCCACTTGATGAATGGGTATTTGCTTTTTTCCTACAGTTCAATGAAGATGATGAAATAGAAGGATATAAGCTCTGTTGTATAAATGCAGTTGATTCCTGCAAAGAATTCTACAGGGTTCGGCCTGTCAACTACGGGCTGTTCTATTGGCCTCCCGTCATCTGTATGATTTACTAAACCCTACAAAAATAATTTATACTGCTATTCGATGTTTATTTTTTATTTTCAACTTATATGAAGCTCAAGTTTAGCAGAAACTTTTGAATGTCTAGGTCTAGGAGTCAAGATATTAATTTAATGTAATTATAAAAAATATTTTTTATTTTAATATAATTAAAACATATTTTAAACGTGTATTTAAACTTGTTAAATTGTTTACCTCTTCTCTAAACATCCAGTTGAAATAGATCATTTTGTGTTTAGGGCCATGGTTTGGAGATCCTCACATAGTAACATCTGATGGCTTTTCATACACCTTTAATGGACTTGGTGAATATTTATTCACAAGAATTGGAGATAATGATACAATCATACAGGCCAGAACTGAAAGAGTCAAGTTGGAAGATGGAAGTAAGAATCTATATATTATAGTATAATGACTTTTCATAACTCATCTTAACTGTATATGGGTCAGTTTTCTTAATTTAGTACACACTGGAAATCTCCAGTTTTTAGCTATTTTTTACAATTTAGCTGCTAATGAACATGGGTTTTTGCTCAAAACTAGTAAAATATCAATAAATACACTTAAACAATCAAGGTTATTTTTAATTTTGCTTGTTTTTCCATGTTTTTTCCTATTTATTTACCTAATTTGGCTTACGGACCGTTACGGTTTTTTTTCAGTAACGGTCCGTAATCCAAATTAGGTGAATAAATAGGAAAAAACATGGGAAAACAAGCAAAATTAAGAAAAACCTTGATTATTTAGATATGTATTTATTGAGAATATACTAGTTTTAAGCAAAAAGCCATGTTCATTACCAGCTAAATTGTGAAAAATAGCTGAAATTTGGAGATTTCCAGTGTGTACTAAATTAAGTAAAATGACCCATATACTACTTTTTGAATATAAAATAAACACATGGTCAAGTTATTTGTCTTGTGAATTTGAGTTTTATGTATACAAATTGAGTTGATGTATTCATCATTACTTCTTAATAATAAATAAACTGTCATACTTTAGGTCTGGGACAAGCTACATACTTCAGTGCAGTCTGTATAGCAGTATCTGGATTACCCAGAGTACAGATTCAGATCAACAAGTCTCCTCTTGGTGCAGGAGTAGCTAACACAACTCAGTTGATAATCAATGGTACAGTAGTGGATATCTCGGTAATTGAAGAAGATGCTAATGGAACTCAGACTATAGATGGAGTAGATAGTAACATCATGTTTGAAAGAGATAATATCAGTCTGACAGTTCTCTTCTACTCTGGTCTGGCTATAACTGCAGCTCCTGAGAATGTAAGTGCAAACTATTTTACTTTAGTGATCAACTACAATTTTCCAATGGCAACTCAAATACTACCCTGCATAACCAGAAAAAAACTATCTTTTTAGATGAAGCCAAGTAGTGATATTATATTATATGCAGCAATAAATTTATATTAAACATTTTTTGTTGGCATATAGATATTATACCTTGTTGTGAGCTCACATTTACTTTTGAATTTTAGCAAATTTTCTTCAAGACTAATAATGATGTAGTGCATTAAGTGATGCAAATAACATAGGTATTTGTAGGTACCGCATAAAAATGCTAAACTTATTTGTCATATAGGGAATGCTGACACTAACTCCGAGCTTGCCAGCAAGTTTCAGGGGCTCAACAGTTGGTTTGACTGGAGTGTTTGATGGAGATCAGGAAAATGATTTAACTTACTTGAATGGTACTGGACACATCTCTATTAACTCTACAGAAATGGAGTTATTTGATTGGGCGAGCACTTGTAAGTATCAATCCGTTCATATTCATTGTAAATACAGCTGCACGCTGCATGTATATGTTGGTGCAGGCTGGAATTCTAATATGAAGTGTTTGTTGTATTGTATTTTAGTTGCTGTATCTGAAGAGGATTCTATCATGTATTATACTGAAGCTGGAACTGACTGGTCAACTTATAACAACAACTCATTTGTACCCGTGTTTACTGATGACATTGACAACTGGGTGTGGCCTTCTGAAGAAATCAAGACAGAAGCATTCAAAACATGTGGAGATGATCATGCTTGCCTGTATGATATATATATTACTGGGAATGTGGAAGTTGGTAAAAGCACAAAGAAGACAGCTGAGAACAGTATATCTGATAACCAGGCCCTAAGTATGTTAAAAATATATATATTTTTTTTTTTGCAGACGTGTATGTAAAATACGTTCATTAACTAGTTTGAATGTATGCATTAATTTATCACTACAATGCTGAACTGCTTTATCTCGTAGACAACTTTCCACCAGCCATCTACAGTGAAACTTATGTGCTAATCTCAGAAACTGGAGCGTTTCACTATACAATTCACGTGAATGACTCAAATGGCGACCCATTTACTGTCTCAGTAAATGTGGACAACAACACCATCTTAGTTGAAGGCAACCAAGTAAACATATCTGGTGTAATAGAAGATCTGAACAGCTTTTCTAATTTTACTGTGTCTGCTACGGTATGTTTTGGAGTTTCTTAACTTTTCAAGCTACGCATCTTCACAGCACTGTAAATACCTTGTTTGAAATTGCCTCTCCACCGCATTTATGTATTTATTTGGTATTTGCATTACTATATGTATCAGTAGATTAATGGATGTTAAACAGTTTTTGTGTTTAATTTGTTGTGCATTAACTCTATTTGTTCATTTTATCTAACCTCTAGTCTGTTATTCAGGATGACAAGAATGTTACCAATAGTATAACTCCCCTGGCTATGATCTGCAAATGTGTAAATAATGGTACATGTGAACCCTTATCTGAGGATGAGATATCCTCTACAGAAACTGAGTAAGTTGTTGTAAACTTACACGTGGTTTAGTTTATTTACAATACTGACCCAATTTATTATAAATAGAAATTTAGCAATTGTTGTCAATCAAAATTTTTAATAACCAATTCACAAGTTATTTGCTAGTGCAACTATATATAATGCTTTTAAATAATTCACTGCATATCAACTCCTAAAATATGTTTCCCTGTGTGTGTACATGTGTGTTTGCATAACATCTATAAGATCAGATGTTGCGGTTGCACAGTAATTTTTTTCAAATGACGCATGTAGTTTCTTTTGTTTATTGTAGGCAACTGTGATTTTTAAAGTATATGAAAGCATTCATATAAGCATGATTTTTGTCTACCCTTGTCGGTCCTGTATAACTTGTAATTTTTCTATTTTATACACCTATAGTTATTATAGCATTTGATTTGAATGCTATTATAATATGTACTTCTATAATACGTTTCTGTATATTATGAATAGTTCATTTAAATGGCGAATCTCAAATAAAAATTCGAGAATTGAAAAGCATATTATGGTTATAATCAGACTTTTACAACCAAGATAGAAAAATAGGCACATTAAAAATGTTGCTTTCAATCATACCATTACAAACTACTTAATATAATGTAAATATGTTTTACAGTTCAGTGGTATTGGATTGTATCTGTCCCACTGGATATACAGGAGATACTTGTGATACAGATTTAGATGCATGTTCTCTGGTAGCTTCTCCCTGTTATCCATCAGTTCTGTGTGTAGATAGTCCACCACCAGCTGATCACACTGGATACACGTAAGTTTATGTTGATATAATATCTGTAGGTTTCTCTTTTATCTTTATGTATCTCTAAACATCTAATAAATATTCATACTACTTACAGATGTGGAGATTGTCCACCTGGATACACAGGAGATGGTAAAACATGCACAGATATAGATGAATGTGAAGATGAAAGTAGTTGTGATCACATCTGTATCAACTCTCCAGGATCATATGTCTGTGTCTGTTCTAACGGTTATGAGCTTAATGAAGATGGAGCTACTTGTGATGGTAAGTTTAATACTTCTGTTAACATCACAAAATATCATTCTCATTATGTTATGGTTAGGCAAAAACTTAAGCCATATGACGTGTCATGTTACCAATAAGTATATCTACATAGGGAATGGCTTGCAAGTATGTAGCAAGTTTGCATGTGCCAACAGATATTGCTACTGGGCAATAATATTAAGAATTACACACTAATCTTAGGTCTGGTTACACTCAAAATATTCGCTGTTGTTTTTCTGGCATACAGATTAGTCAACCTTTTTTCTGCCAGAGATATATGTGCTAAGCTATACAGCTGGTCTTAAGTGTATACTCAACCAATCAGTATATTTACAAATGTTGTCTCATATATCGTCGTCACTAAATCATATTATTTTTATGTTCAATGGCCTCAATACTCTTTTAATATGCTTGTTGATTTTCCAATATGTTTTTCTTTATCCTCTTGAAATTGTGGCATTACATTTATTAGCTTTCCAAATGTTCCACATAAACCTAGCGGAGTTGCTGTTGTTGTTTTGTAGTTAAATCTCTTCAACTTTTTCTACACTATGTTTTGATTGTAGGTTTTGGCATGGTCTATCATATATAGCAATTATAAATAGTTGTTTTGCAATTTCTGTTTCTAATTTGCAGGAAAATTGCCTAAATTTATTCCCTGTATATCCAATATTGCTCAATAGTGTTGTAGACAATCTATTACAAAGATTAGATTTTTCTACGTACTTTTAACTATAGGCATTCTGGGCAAAAACTTTTCTAATCTTCTATTTTTCTAAATTAAATATATTAAATTTACATCTTTTTTGTTTTTAAACCAGGCAATGGAATAAAAAACTAGTCAACTGACTAGAATTTAGATCATAATAATATTTGCTTTGCCCTGTAAAATAATAATGAAATGTATAATATTTTACATTAGGAGTAAAATGTTTTCTGCTAAATGTTTTTTAGCCTTGTTATTCATTTTTTAGAGTTGTCCTAAACTTGATTGATTTAAAGTTGCATATTATTGTTTCTATAACAGTTCACTGTAAACTACAAAACCATATTGACATTATTCAGTAAATTTTCACTTTGCTCAAATTCTTATATATATATTCAGATTAGAAATGTGACTTTAATTTAAATTTTGGTAATTAAACTGATTGCTTCATTTTAGCTGTTGTGTAAGCAAACTAAATTTAATAACCAGGTCACGTTGTTGTTTGTTTTAGATATTAATGAATGCGAAGTAATGAACCCTTGTCATAAGATCTGTAACAATACTGATGGATCATATACATGCAGTTGTCCTGAAAATATGGTTCTTAGTAAAGACTTTATCAACTGTGAACGTAAGTATATATATTAAGTGCATTACACAAAAAACTCCGTGAAAGTAAGTAAAATTGTTTTGCTCAACAAATCTATGATTTGGAAATTGGAATTACAATGAAACAACAGACAGAATTCTCACAGCATCTAGTGAGTTGTACAAGGTACATATTTAGTTGTATAATTGCTCAATTTTTAAATACATCAAAATATCAGCAATAAATAAAGGAGAAAATTTTTGTTTACTGCTTTATTTATTTTTAATGAATTACTAGCCTGTAGGGATATGTTTAAATCAAATTGCTACTATTTCCTGATTGCATTGTTACACCTTGCTTTCCAATCTGTGTATAAACTATATTTTATCCTTACTAGAACTTTTTGTTTTGTTTTAAATTTCTAGCTGCCACTGTTTGTGCTGACTCAAACAACTGTGATACTGACAATGGCTTGTGTTCCAAAGTAAATGGAACAGAGGTGTGCTCATGCGTCAAAGGCTACACTCTGAATGGTGATGGAAAAACATGTGATGAGACTGATGAGTGTGCTCTAGGAACAGATGCATGTTCTCAGATCTGTACAAATACAGATGGTGGATACAACTGTAGCTGTGCATCTGGTTATGTTCTTGATACCAATGGATTCACTTGCAATGGTTAGCATTGGATGTACTACAGCATATTTAACTCCAAAGTTCTTAGAGATCATTTGAAGCTTGTCTGCCTGCTCCTAGTATGCAAATTATATTTTTGTAGACATCAATGAATGTATCACTGATGAATATGACTGTGATGGCTCACATGACTGCTCTAACACTCCAGGTGGATATGAATGTGTCTGCTCTACAACTCTTGTAGAGGTCAATGGAGTGTGTCTAGGTAAGAGACTGGAGTGATATTAAAAGGTGGCATATTTTAGACACTTTATTATTGCTATTAGAAACAGTAGATTTTTTTGACAACCATTCATACGTATGACATATATTTACAAGTGACAATGTTAAGATCATTAATAGTGCTACAAAACTGTTTCTCGGTTGCAGTATAAGTGTGCAGTTGTTTCTTTCCTTTATCACATTACATCACATGCTACCTACACTTCTTATATGTTCTGTAAACTTTGTACCAGACAAAAGACAAGTTAAACTCATATTATTTATATTGCAGTTGTAAACCCTTCCAGTCCAGTCGCAGAAGTTACTGGTGAGGTAGAAGAGAAAGCTGAATTGAACTCACTGGAATTTTCTTTTGCTACTACAAATATTTCTGAGGTAACTCCTTAACTGCTATACAAATATAATAGAATAAAAATAACAATTTGCATGTTTATACTTATATATATATTTTTTTTTATTATTTATTTATTTATTTAGTCATTTATTTATTTATTTATATAATGCTGTAAACTTTGCAGTACACAGTGGAAAAAGAGACAACTCTATTTGACATTTTGGCGAAGTCCGCAACTTCAAAATGCTCTGAAATCTCTTGCGATCTTATAACCAGCTCTCAGATGAGCAGGCGGTTAGTGTATTTATTCCATGGTGCAGTACATAATTGAACAACTTTCCTTATACTGTGCAAAAGTTTAACTGTGCTTAACTGTTTATGTAAAGTCAAGTTAGTTCTTTTATACCACACCAGTCTGTCATTTCTTGCATTATAATTACTCAGTTTTATCACAGGAAGAAACGAGCTACAGCTCAACCACTTAATTTTTACAAAGAATACTTTTCAAGACTTCCCGGATTTCCTAAATATGATGAGAATAATGATCTTCAAATAGGAATCTACGTGAAGGTACCAGATGTTGGTTACCTCAGTCATCAACATTTACTGGAGGTCTTTGAAGATGCAGTAGACAACATTACCTCTGCTACTGGTCTGTATTTTTAATAAGAACTATCCTGACAATTTTGAAACCTTTAAAAAATCTTTTTTTACCTTACTATATGATTTTGTTGTTTTTTGCAGGCTTCAACATTGTCAACGTCAATCCAACTACTTCTAATACTACCAACTCAACAACTACTACAGCACCCACAACTACTACAACACCCACAACTACTACCACACCCACAACTACTACCACACCCACAACTACTACCACACCCACAACTACTACCACACCCACAACTACTACAACACCCACAACCACTACCACACCCACAACTACTACAACACCCACAACTACTACAACGCCCACAACTACTACAACACCCACAACTACTACAACACCCACAACTACTACAGCACCCACAACTACTACCACACCCACAACTACTACAACACCCACAACTACTACCACACCCACAACTACTACAACGCCCACAACTACTACAACACCCACAACTACTACCACACCCACAACTACTACAACGCCCACAACTACTACAACGCCCACAACTACTACAACACCCACAACTACTACAACGCCCACAACTACTACCACACCCACAACTACTACAACACCCACAACTACTACAACACCCACAACTACTACAACGCCTACAACTACTACAACACCCACAACTACTACCACACCCACAACTACTACAACACCCACAACTACTACAGCATCCACAACTACTACCACACCCACAACTACTACAGCACCCACAACTACTACAACACCCACAACTACTACCACACCCACAACCACTACAACGCCCACAACTACTACCACACCCACAACCACTACAACACCCACAACTACTACAGCATCCACAACTACTACCACACCCACAACTACTACAGCACCCACAACTACTACAACACCCACAACTACTACCACACCCACAACCACTACAACGCCCACAACTACTACCACACCCACAACCACTACAACACCCACAACTACTACAGCATCCACAACTACTACCACACCCACAACTACTACAGCACCCACAACTACTACAACACCCACAACTACTACCACACCCACAACTACTACCACACCCACAACTACTACAATGCCCACAACTACGAAACCCACGACAACTACTGCAATTGAAGGTAAAGCTGTAATATATTGATCAACTTATGTAGAGTATCAATCATTCATTACATTAATCTTGTAATGGCTGTATCTTTTCAACCAATAAATTTTTCAAAAATACCCTTTTGATAACAAAACGCAGTTGCACCTTGTGACATCACATGCAAGACAGAATATTATAGTTACTTTGTGTTGGTTGGGTACTGACATCCAAATAAAACAGCTTTCTTCTTTAATTTCAGATGAGTGGTTCAACTCTGAATGTGGCCAATGTGCAGCTCATGAAGTATGCAGTGTCTTAAAATTATGTGAGTGTGACACGGACTATGTAAGAAGTGCTCTTTCTGGTGATTGCATTGGTGAGTCATAATATTATTTCATCTTTGCTGTCGGTTTTTTTGTAATAATAAGTGCATGTATAATGCTGTAGTTTATTGTCTTTTGTTATTGTAGACATATCTAGCGAAACTGTAGCCAACACTGTTAAATTTACTTCTCAAGTTATTTACACTTTCCCAAGTGGATGCAATACTGACATTGAAAACAAGACATCAGATGTGTATGCAGAAGCAAGACTTGGTGCAATTGCTAATGTTAGTTTTATTACACTATAGTTCTACTGCTTAGGTTGAGTAAATTAAATTTTTTAAACAATTTGTTATAGTAATAACTAATTTTTGTTTGTTTCTTCTAAAAGTATGAATCTAATTTCTTAAACATAATGCTTTACGCTCAAAAGCAAATAAGATAAACATTATACTGGCTGCGATGTGTAAAGGTTTCTGCATGTAATACAATGTCACGATAACATTTACTTTATTGACCTCTAGAGTCAAATAAGATACTTGTCCAATAAGTTACAAGTGAGATTAAATTGGGAGATTTCACAGCATGTAATAAAGTTCTGCTTTTATTTTAGATTTACAAATCATTCAGAGCTACTGGCAAAGGAGGATATTTTGTAGCCATCATAGAACTGACCTTTACGTAAGTATTAGAAAATGAACTAATGATAACAAATAAGTGTGCTCAATATCATAAGCATATGCTTAAATTATATACATGTGTATTGAGCAGGTATAGTTCAAATGTAAGTGTCTTTATTTGAGCATATATGCATACATATACACACACATACATACATGTATACACATACATACGACTATATACGTTTGTTATACACACACATGATGTTCATTGTCAACTTATTCAGATGTGTACCTGGGGTTTCTCAAGCCCGAAGAAAAAGAGCGATAGATTCCTCAGCAGATGTGAATGTCGAGTTTGAAGCTGCGATGGATTCCACACCTGATGGCAGTGATGAGCTAGATGTCGCTGGCTTGCAAGAGCTTGTTGCTAATGCTACATCCCAAATGGCTTCAAATGAACTTCAAATAGCAAATGAGACTTCAACAGGGGCAGATGAAGGCCAAGTGGCTCTCATACCAGATACTACCACTTCAGCAGTGTCAACAACATTGTCTGCTACTACTACACTCTCACCATACGCTTCAGGTAAGCAAAGCTCTATAAAATTCTCTCTGTACGACATATATAATTTTTAATCACACAGCATGTGTACCTCAACTGAACTGCTGGTCAACTTAAATGTGTGAATTCAACTAAATTGAGGATCGGTTTTCAACCGACTGACTTTGCTTTCATACCATAACTTGAGAAATCATTCGAATTTATGTCAAAGACTCAGAAGTTAGCCTCTGTACAGCATCTTTGTTCTTATAAGTATCATCAGTCTCTT
Source organism: Bugula neritina (assembly GCA_964035545.1). NCBI lineage: Eukaryota > Metazoa > Bryozoa > Gymnolaemata > Cheilostomatida > Bugulidae > Bugula > Bugula neritina. The sequence continues at coordinate 20,792,217 of OZ037765.1, read as the reverse complement.
CCTTGTAGTGTTTGGTCAAAGTTGTTCTGCTACCAGACGCTGTCCTGCCAAGGAGGCTTGTACTGCTATCAACACATGTGAGTGTGCTGAAAACTATGCCAGGACTTTAATGCAAGACTGTCAGCGTAAGTATCTAAACTAGTCAATGTGTAAGAAGTTGAAAATATGCTTTGCTTTTATACTGATTCATTAGGTTTCTCATGAAAAATATCCATGTGATCAAGTCATTGATATGTGCTGCCTGTTTTTATAACAAAAATTCAAAAAATTGTTCATCAATCTCAAGTTTTACGTTAGTAACAGCTACGCTTTATATGATTATAAAGTATTTAGTGCCTCCTCCTCTCTTCAAAAAATGCTTTTAATTGATTATATCACTATTAATGGTTTATCTACTTGGAATCTTTTTAACATTAAAGGTGATTGAACTTTATTTTACTGGCATTTACAAAGGAATGATGTTTTATTTCCAATCGATGTACATGTTTTGAATACAATTTTTCTTTTTTGTCATCTTTACTTCAATATTGAACTGATTGCAGTAATATCTGAGCTGATTCAAGGAAAGATTGAGTTCACAGCAACTCTAACTTACAGATTTTCGGATAGAGAATGTGAAAATGATATTGAAATGGATGGCACTGCAGCTTATGCCACAATCAAACAAGCACTTTTTACCAAGGTAAGCTTCATTACAAATACACACGCACACACGCTTGCTCGCACACGCACACGCTCACACAGACACACACACGCACGCACACGCATTTATATAATATATATTTATTTTATCGATCAAGAACTCAAGTAATAAAAGATGGCAGTATTATAATTACCCAACAATTGTACAGATAATTTCTGTTACGATATTATTTTCTCAGTTGCCATGTGATTGTATATGTAAACATATATAATCCATTCAGCACAAGCAGAGAGCTGCTGCTGTAAACATAAAGGCTCAAGTTATACAAGTTTTTATTAGCTTGAACCCAACATTGTGCATTGATAATTTTGGTATTATCTCATTGTATTCACAGTTTTTTGTGTTCATATCCTTTTCTCTTTTGCAGGTGTACCAAGAGCTGAACGAATCTTCTTTCAGACAATATGACGCTGCAGTATTGGGTGTGACATTCAGGTTTGTATAAAGTCAGTCACGTTTTATCAAAAAATTTATTTTCATATTTTCAAAAGTCAAGTTGGGCTTGCATTATCTTTACAAATTTCTAGTTAGAATAGCTTACAGTTTTTCATGTGGTATCATTTTATGTTCAAAATTTGCAGTTTGGGAATGTTAGCAAAGATTTATAAAATAGTGTATATCTATAAACAACACATATCTTAGTTGTAATTCATTTTTTAAAAACAAGTTTTTAAAGTTTGAAATCTTAGATGTAACTATTTCAATTATTGATAATTTGAACTTTAGTTGCCTACCAGCTGAGGACTCTGGCCAACGAAGCCGACGAGAAATATTATCCAACAATGATGTTGCAGCTTTGTTAAGAATAGCTTCAGATGTAGACCCAGAATTAGGAGAGGAAGAACTGGCAAATATGCTTCATGATGTGTTGAGTGCCGCTGTTACTGCTGGAATTGTTGTTGATGGCAAATCTGCATCAGGCTTAGCCGTATCTCAAGTGCTAGTAGCAGGCATGTCTTCTACATTCTTGTAAAATACTTATTCACATCGATTTCCTTTTATCGTGCCAGTAGTCTTTTGTTCCTCATGTTTGTAATGAATCAGACTGGGTGGAACAGTTGGTTAAATGCATGCCTCCTTTAAATTTTCTTAACATATTTGGTTAATTCCAGCAAGAAATGTGGATCAGTTTATATAATTCAAATCTACAAGCTTTACTAAAATTACCGGTTTTTGCTATTGTCTTTTAGAAATGCTCAAAGGGAGACTAGAAATTTTTATCGAAGTATATGTGTTAGCAGTGATAATTGTTTTGGTGAAACCTTGTTTTTCTGGAACATAGGCTAAATTTCTTCTGTCACTGAAACATTTTATGGTAACTCAACGTCAAACTGTTGTAAAATTTTAGAAACAGCTGAACCGAAACAAGAGAACAATGCTCAATGGTTGGCACCAACAATCGCGGGATTGGTTTCAGCAATTATACTAATAGTAGTAATTGCATAGTAATTGCATTGATATTGATAGTTGTGAGTATGGCACAATTTTTCATTTCTACTCATAATGGATCATAATTTAATATAAAATATAAGGAGCTAGATATTCACTAAACCTATCATCTTCCTCTCTAAAGGTTCGGTGTTGCAAGAGATCTGATGCAGTCCGCCCTGACAAGAATGCCCTGTTCCAGTCTCCTGCGCTGAGATTCACAGCAAGAGGATTTCCTGTTGGTCAAAACAGGTTTGCTGGCAGCTTTTTTGGCTCCGAATCTTCCAGTTCAAATGATGGCTGGCTAAATGGCAAAAGAGCTGGCAATGCCAAAAGGAAAATGTAAGGGGTTTACAATTTCTGCATTATTCTATATGACTTGAACTAATAGTAGTAATTGCACTGCATTCTGCTCACAGTGGATCGCAATTTTATATAAAGTATAAAGTTTTCTAATTCCAGTCTTGTTATTTCGAACAAATACCTGAACTGTTTATATGTATTAATTTTAGGAATTACCAGCAACCAAGAGGATGGTATCGAGAAACATTTGCCTAGAGAATTTGAACATGCAAACTTAGCAATGTCTACCAAGATAGGTGCAGTAATGGAGGAATTGAGAAATTTAGCAAAGGAAGTCATGCTTTCGCAAGAATTTCAACCAGTTCCAAACCAAAATATATAAAGAGATTTTAATAAATTAAGCCATCTCAATTTCTCCGCTACTGCTCCTAAATGTTTCTACCTATATGCACACTAAGCTCTATTAACTGATGACAATTAATTTTATTTTTATAAAATATTTTCTACTAATTAAGACAATTAATTTAGTTAATTTAAGACTTGCTACATCATTATATTTCTGTCCTCACTTATCCCTCGCCTATCTCCGCTCTGTCCTGTTCGAGTGGCAGGACGTCATTATATTACTGTGATATCATAAATTTGTGATTATTTATTTGATACATTGTATTTCTACAATTAAAAGTAACAGGCTATATATCTTGAAAAAATTTTATTTTTTCTATGCTAATCACTAAAAGCAAAATTATTTTTGATTGCCATATATTATATTTTGTGGAATTCCTGTAACCTGTCATTATATTATAGTAGTTGTTTAACTAAATTATTGCAAGCCTTATTTCTCAAACTGCATCTTCTTATATATTGGATAAATATACATTTTAAACGTATATATTTTTTCAATGTTTGATGAATTGTTTGAAATTATTAGGCATAATATGAATGTTTGAACATTGTAGCTTTATGGTAAAGTAAAATCTATTTCAATCATAAATTTAAATGTAAAAATATTCTCACAAAGCAAAAAAATTATATTTAAGTTTGTATAAAATTTAAAGCACAATCCATTAAAATAACCATGTTTTTATATAGAGTTGAGGGTCATCAACTGATCCACAAAATCAATCAGGTTAAAAAATTTCTTTGCTGTACTTCTTAGCATCAATTTTCTAGAAAAATATATATAGATGAGAAAAGTTTTACTAAAATAAACGAAGTTTTTATGTTAGAATGTTATTTCTAAGCCGGTTTTTTCTCATTTCTGTACAGCTTGGGCTTGATGAGTTTAGCTTTCTGTCAGCATTGACTTACCTATCTACAAAAGCATCATTTTAAATTATATATTATATATTCTTAATATGGCACAAATAACTAGCTTGATGACATTTATTGATGATAAATACATAAATTATTAGACAACTATATCACTTTTAATCAATTAATCATTTTACTATACAGTTTATTAGCATATAAATTCATTATGATAATCATAATCTACAGATTGTTTTGGGGTTAGCATACACATTCTGTCTATAGGCCTATAGTTTCTTAGCGCACTCTATGTGTGAAAACATTTGCAAACTTATTAAAAGCTATTAAATAATCAACATATATCATGAGCAGCAAAGGATTGGCTACAGATTATAAGTAAATCAACCAAGAATCTGTTTATCTAAACAAAAGTTGAACACCATAATATACATTACGCACTCGTATTTAACCACTAACAATGTCATACTTTTGAAAGTATATGCTATAAAATAAGTTGATTTTTATTACTTTCCGGAATTGACAAGTCTTATCAGATTTTTTCCATGCAACAGAGACGCTTTTCTATATCACTTGCACTGGTGGAACTGCTGCCGTTTCTCCCTGTTCATAATCAGATAGTTCTATGGCATTCCGGGTTCTGAGGTGCGCCAGTAGATTTTTTCTGTATTTTTGCAGAAAATAGAACATATTGCACAAGGCTGTCACAAATAATTTTTTTTTATATAACTGCAGGTCATACATAATTTATTCTTGGTTAGAGCTTACTTGAATTTGAAATCAATCGCAGACAATGACAGCAATGACTGCACCAATAAGCAAAATATTAATTGTTACTCCAACTCTAATGCATAGTGGCAAATATTTATTTTAAGCTTGGTTGACTGGTTCTACGGTAGATGACTGAGGTTTCAGTCCAAGTGTGGCAGTTGACTCCAACTGAGTAGTGAATAATGAGTCGATACTAATCACCTTGAGTCCTGTAGTATCCTGTGTATCTTAATACACAAATTACAGACACTAAATTGCAATAAATTGAAGTACTAAATTTCATTCTATACTTTTAGGCACTCTATTGAAAAAAATTTGTAAAAATTCAATTCAAACTCAATGTATAACTAGGATTTAAAAACTAAACTTGTAGATGTATCAGTATGAAAGAATCGAAAGGGTTTTGAAATAAGATAAAATAATATAGGGGAGAGTGGGGCTATTTGAACCACTGGTGCTAGTTGGACCACATGCTCTAAAATGTCTCCTTAAAATCATTGCTGTATTTTACCTCCTTTACTTAATAGAGTTTCAGGTGAACTACCAGACGTATGGAAATATATAAAATCAAAGTAGAAACCTTCAGGTGAGCGAGGATTTTTTACATTTTTTGCATAAAAAATGAGAAAACTAAAACTTATTCTCAAATTTTACGAGCCCAGTCTAGTAAATTCAGACATGTATTGTCCACATGCTTTTAAAACTGGCCAATGACCTAAGCTGCAAAAATATCTTATTCACAGCAGATATTGACACTAATTTGTAGTGTGACAGTGTATAGGGCTAGTTGAACCATATATGAAGCACATGCGTGCGTGTGACCGTTAGTGTTGTGTGTGCGGTTTGAACCATTGGAACTGCATATATTTACTATGTAAATGCCATCAAGTGCTCAAAATGGGTTTTACTAGACATGACAAGCTCAGGCAGTTTCTCAATCACATTGAAACCTTCTACTGTGCCATCAACATATTTATTTCTTGTAAATATATCAATAGCTGTCTCATTCTGTAAAAGTATGCGCATCACTCTACATTAAGCATAGAAGCTGCTTGCCTTTTAAATGCTTTATTTCAGTTTAAAATTATGCATATTTAGTACACTTCGGTTATAAGATAAAAATAGCTACCTTAAATGCGTATTAGGAAAGACGATTAACAACATTTGTAACGAACTACTCAGTGAAAAGGACAGCAAAAAAATAGGTTACTTCAACTACCTTATGAAGGAGTAGCCTATATATCACACAGAATAAATGAACATTGCCATGACATAAACTCAAAATATATCAACATATCTCTACTACTAAAAACGGTAGCATATCAATAGACAGCGTAACAGTTTTCAATCAGTCATTTAAAGAAATCCATTATAGAAAATTAGCCGAAGCTCTCTACATAAAACAAATAAAACCTCAACTTAATAAACAAATTTATATATATATATATATATATATATATATATATATATATATATATATATATATATATATATATATATATATATATATATATATATATATGCCTAAGTATGCAGTAGTATTTAATGTAGAATGCAAATTCATTATGTTGCAAATTGAAAAGCCTAAACAACTTAATTATTTTATGGTGAAAAAATATTATAATCATGTTAATAATGTACACTGAACCATTTAAAGCGTTCTAAAGATTGTGATCTAAGAAAATAAGTTTAGCTTCATACTATGTAACCTAATAGTATGCACTTAATTTTCATAATATAGTAACGTTAGTTATGTGTCTTATTATGGGTTAGTTTTGTTCTTACGGTATAGACTATTAGACATAAATGCATGAATGAATAGATGCTTCTCAAATTATTCTACAATGAAAACATCACCTATTCATCAATGTATATCCAGCTCCACCCATGATTGTGTAGCAAAAGAAAACAAGAACAAAAGTAGTCATGTTATAGATTTTTACAAAAGAAAAGAGTATTTGCTACGCCCATCTGTTATAACCACACTAAACAATGCATAACATCATTCGACTGGTGTTCTCACCACCAATATGTCACCTCTATATTTAATGATTATTTTATCAGGTAAGAAAAAGTTATTGGCTATTAATAATTATTGAATCTTTCAAACTCATACATACTTAGATTGTGCTTATTCATATAAAATACTATAATGTGACATATTCTATTAAAATATATGCTAATTGTGTTGTAAACCAAGTTCAAATGGAATAAATCAGGTAACTTGACATTTTCATTCTGATTATTTACAGTTCTGACGCTAAGTGACTGCCAGCTACAGAATACTGTGAGTATCAATACACTGCTTTCTAGTTGCATGTGAATGTGCCACACACACCTGATATTATATATGCTACAAATGTATGCCTTGTATTCGTAATTAATTGCAGAGAGCATTGTACTTTATATAAAATTATTTTATTAGAAATGATGCAATATGTCTTGATATGCGCAGCTGTGTAATGCTCAAAATATCTATTGTCTCGAGATCACTAAAATTGTAAAACCTAAAATTCTTTGATAAAATTAGTATACAGTATGAAGTAGATTAGTGCTATATCGGAATAATAATCAAACTTAACTGTCTCACACTTTTGATTGCTCAAAATAATAAATGTAACATTGTGAATTGAGCTAACTAACTAGTTCTCTCTTTAGAAGCCGAATCAAGATTGGTCTTCAAAAAGCTTTCGGAAGTTTGATCCCAACTATTATCAAAGGTATGCACTTGATGATGAATATTGGCAACACGAAAAACCTCCTTCCTCTCATGACAAACTCTCAAGCTATAAACTGTCTCAAACTATAATAGTTACGGACCACGTAGGCCCACAACCGACTATAAAGGAGACAAATGGAAAGCCAGCAAATAGAGACCCACTGGAACTCCAAGACTTTTTGGGCCATGAAAAGTGGCACAAGTCAAACAAGACATATGGACCTTCAACTCAAACGACATCAGTCCTTGAGGAGGTTGTCAACGTGGAGCACAGGCAAAGTGGGGCTAAACGAATCATTAAAGTGAGTGCACCAGATAGGGACCTTAATTTTGAGGGGAAGAACGGCCACCCATTAACATTAAACTTTTGGGTGCAACACAGGAAAATCTTAAAATTATAGAGAACATCTCATAGCCTATTTGTTATTCAACTCATTTATTACACCAAGTCTCTGACGAATTACATATCCTATAGCTTGATCGCTTTCCAAACTATATGAACTTCAAAAAATGCTTTGCCATAATTATTTACCACATATATATGACTGTGCCAGCGATATAACCTCAACCAGTAATTATTCATTATTAAACTATTTTTTTAGAAAAGCAGAATGTACCTTGACAATAAAACAAAAGCAACATTCAATGTTTTTAAAAATAATATTGACAAAGAAATGGCAATTTAAAGCTTGATTCTTAAACTATTCAAATCCTAAAGCATACAGAAATCAGGCAAATAGTTACATAAATAATCTCATAATTAGTGAAAGAGAGCTGTGAAGTTGTTCCATTTGTGAGTGCTGCATTTTGTGCACATTAGTACAAATAACTTTCAAAGATACACATTAGTTATGTGATCAAGTTTGTACATAAACGAGGGTAGCAGTTTAGGCTAGTGTGTTAATAAGATGTACATATAAAGGGAACAAGCATGGTCTAGGAGTTAGAGTGTTTGACTTAGTAAACACAAAGTCATAGGTTTGAACTTGACAAAGGCCATTAGTGATGTTCGACAGAGCATCCAGTGATAATTTCTCTTGTGCCCCATCTGAAAAATTCCTTAGCCTGATTTGACAAAAAACTCTTTCCGCCAGAGGTTTCTCACAGAAATGGGGACTATAAACTTGCTTGATATTTTATTTACAATGTGTGTGTGTGTGTGTGTGTGTGTGTGTGTGTGTGTGTGTGTGTGTGTGTGTGTGTGTGTGTGTGTGTGTGTGTGTGTGTGTGTGTGTGTGTGTGTGTGTGTGTGTGTGTGTGTGTGTGTGTGTGTGTGTGTGTGTGTGTGTGTGTGTGTGTGTGTGTGTGTGTGTGTGTGTGTGTGTGTGTGTGTGTGTGTGTGTGTGTGTGTGTGTGTGTGTGTGTGTGTGTGTGTGTGTGTGTGTGTGTGTGTGTGTGTGTGTGTGTGTGTGTGTGTGTGTGTGTGTGTGTGTGTGTGTGTGTGTGTGTGTGTGTGTGAGTGTGAGTGTGAGTGTGAGTGTGAGTGTGAGTGTTTCATGCAATTCATTCAGATTCAAAATAGCATATATAGGCTTTCATTCCATATGATTGCAGAAAGGAAGATTTTCAAAAGAGGATGTGAACTTTCATTTGAGGAATGCAGACGGGCCAGCTCCGAGACGCGTATTGAAGAGAAGTATCCAGTCCACCAGTCAGCCAATGGATATAGATACCGGTAAAATATTATTATAGAATTTTTTATGTACACATTCTTTTTCAAATCACCTTGTGTTAAAAGTGCTTTCATTTGAGATATTTTATACATAGCTATTTAAGTTTTAAAAGCTAACGCTAAGGAAATTTAGCTCTTAATTATATTAAAGTTTCTTGTAAAAACTGCAAGACCTCTGTGAGTTGCAGCACTAGGTGAAAGATAGCGGTTTCTTTGGAATTTGCAATTTCTAGGCATTAAATTATTATCTGATAAATTAGCAAAAATATTCTTAAAAACTTTTAGAATATTAAAGCTGTACAAAACATTAGATTGATCCCTAAATAATTTGTTTGAGTATACATTTCAAAAACCACACATAATGCACTAGTAATAAGTCATAGAAATACAATATTATGCAGTATCTGGGTTATGATGGTGTCTATCAAATCTCTATCCAAGGCATACAAAGATATATGGGGGTATCTAATTAACAAAAAGATTTATGAGCTGGAGCTTATATTTAGTGTATTATTGCTTTCTTGGTCAACAATATTGTTCTATCAAATAACAGGCAGATATTATAACATGTATCAACAAGGAAAAGTTGAACTTAGACTTATGTTGTCATGTGGCATGTGGGCTGTGTACGAGTGGTGTGTAAACACTTAATCAAAATATAATATAGCCTATTTAATAGGCTATAGGGGTAAGGGGAAGAGGGTGAGAGAACTTATTGACTTAGAGTTGCGACTTTTTTAATAAAAAGGTACTGACATAATTATTCAGCCATTGTAGTTTCAACACTTGTAGAGCATATATTATGTTGAAAAGGCGAGTCAAAAAACTGCTTTCACCTATATTTCGTAAAACTTTAAAGATGTCGTTAAAGCTTTACACTCAAAAGTAACAAACATATGTTTTACTGATATAGTTGTCATTGCTTGTCTCTACATTGCTTAATTTGTATAATAACGAACTCTAAAATAAGTCTTCCTTGAGCCACATTTATTTTCAACTAATTGGCCACACGGGGCACAATGGGCCACCTGATTATTGCACCCTGATCACTGTTATTAGTCTGTTTGCCCAAAAAGTTAGCTGAAATGTTACTAAAATCTATAGATAGAGCCATTTCTGACCTTTTTGTAACATATCAAAGACATCATGGTGAGACTACCAAACTACAAGGTTAAGCTGCCCTAATATATACATCTGGTGAGGTTAAAGCTTTGCCATCGCATACATCATACAAAACACTCTGCTGTTGCTACTAATAGATAGTCATGATATCCATTATACTGTATATTATATCATTGAGAGAATATACATGTATTTGAATAAAATAAATTGTGATGTGCTCATTTTCTCCTCACCCCCTTCCGCACTCCTGTCACAATTATCAGCCATGCACCTTAGCTACAGTTCATAGAAAATGTCCACGCTTAGAATTTTGTAGTACATGTTACTAAAGTTTTTTCTGATGAAAGTTCCTGTGAAGTGGAAATAGAAAAAATATTTTTAGCTCTAAACAGTAATGATAATGGCACCGTAGAAATAAGTGATGTCCGTTTGATTTTTGCCTTCCCCTGCTATCCAAAGTGGCACAAACTGTACAGCTAAAACATGATGCTCGATGCAAATTTGAAAAAATATTTTTATTTATTTGTACAATTGAATAAATAAAGATCAGATGCAACCAAATCAGCAAAGTTTCAATGTACTTGTTGTACCCCACCCAGTGGCCCATTGTAGGCTGGTACCGGAGCACAATGGGCCAATCTTTTCGCCATGAAAATTTCATTATTCTGAAAGTTGTGAAAGAGATAGAAACAACAAACTGATACCTATAATAGACAACTGGTGTAGAATGTAGGCTAGAGGTTATTGAACTAGTAACTTGAAAAACAGACGAATGAGAACAAAAAATTTAAAATTTAGCCTATTACGCCCCCACCCCCCTTACCCCTATATTTTGATTAAGTAATCATTCTTAGTTGGCTCTATTAGATATGATCATATATGTGACCTAAGTTGCTAATGAGGATAATTTGGAAGCTGTGAATTCCTATGTGGGATGTTAAATATGAAGACTATTAGGATGTCAAAGTACTTCAAGCCTGACAAGAAGGTAAAATTGCATTAAGTTACATAAAAAATGCATAACATTCTGAAAAACATAGGTGTGGTCTTATTTAGCATGAAAAGAGTAAAGAAAGTCATCGAGTTAAGCAATTATTGTATCAAATGGTTTATTTAAAATACATTACATGCGTAAATAGACAAGTTGAATATTCTCTTATTTTTCTAAAAATGTTCTTTATCTACTTGTTACTCATTTGCCTCATGGCATTATAATTGTTGCATTTGCAAGTTGTAATATGAATAGATATTTGTTGTTAAAGATTTAGTAATGCATGGAAGTATTGTTCATATTAGTGCATACATACCCTTACGTAGCTATTCTTTAACATTATAACTCACAAGTCTTGAAACAGGATTTCCTTTTGGAAAATTGTTAGTTTATGCTACAGAACTGGATAGTTTGTACCAAACGTAATCCTGCAACACCTGCCATGATGCTTCTCGTGTAATTTAGCTATAGATAATTGGCCATTTCAAATATGGTATTTATTTTCTCATCACTTTGCATAAGCTAGTTACAACTTTTAAACTTCATTCTGTGTAATACAGCCTGTAACATATCATTTGCTAAACATAGTACAAAAAATAAAAATAGACTTATATTAAACTGGTTCCAAAAGCATAAGCCAGTTATGTAGGCCATATTTATATTTGAAATCATGTATACTCCACCCAATTTTTGTGGGAACCTGATCAGTGTCAGTGTATAAGTAAATTGAAACTTAAATGTAAACTTGGCTGCAACTTGTTGAAGGGTTATTGTTGATCAGTTTACAGAAGATTACTACTTACTCAAATAAGATACTATTACAAAATATTGTAAGAAAATACTGCCAATAGACTTTTTTCAAAGACTCCCCCCTCCATACCCCTTTGCAATTCAGATTTGGGTTCTCTCAAAGTGAATAGGTTGAACTTTTGTATAAAGAGCAAACTCATTAAATTCTACTTAAATGCTACTTAAAATTCTAATAATGCTATAAAATTAGTCTTTTAGGAGATAAATATTTTGATATATTATAAGTACACATATTATCAGTTAAAAAAAAATTTCAAAAATGTGTCTTCATAAGGGATTTTGAAGAAAATAAACTTGAACACATTTTTGTTCTTTTGATTACTGAGAAATGCTAAAGTGCACTTCAGCATTTCTCAGTAACTAAAAACCTCAAAAAATGTGTTAAAGTTTATTTTCTTTAATAATTTTCAGTTTGAATGGACAGTTCTCTTAATTGTAAGGGGGGCATTGGGGACCTCTGAAAAAGGTCAATTGTTGTTGCTTCAAACTTATTAAAGAGCTATTGCTGATTAGTTTACAGAAGATTACTAGTTACTCAAATAAGATGCTATTACATAATATTGTAAAATAGTACAGTAATGACTACCAAAGCATAATACTTTTAAGAATAATTACTTACAATAAAAATAAATGTAAAGCAGTAACTTATAGCAGTAGTTAGCTCAAGTAAAATAGAATTGTTTTAAAATTATTCAAAGAGCTATTTCAGTAAAAAGTTTCTCTTTTAAATTATGCTATTCTAAGATTATTATACTGTATATAAGTACACATCCACTTCCTTGACCACCTAAGCCAGGCTTTTCAACATTTATGTGGGTCTCAAACCACAACACTTATAAAATCATTTTGCTCTGTGCATGAATTGGAGAAGGGAAACCACTTAATGTAAATTCTGTATGTCTATGCATACTAGAAAACATGCAGCCTGCAGTAGTTAATGGGATTCCATTGTGTAATGAATAATAGAAGCTTGGAACAAACTACCTTGAAAAACTTGATGCTGTAGCCACCAGCTCGAGCTGAATTTTGCAATTTGTGGCCCTCACAATAAAATATTCCATTTCATTAACCCTTGCTCTGAAAACCTTGGACATCCCTGGTCTAAGCCCGCAGGAATTTTATTACTTCACTTGGCTGGCTTTGGATTTATATAATGATTTTCAACAAGACAAATAGAAGTAGCTTCTAGATCTTCAAGTTGGTCAAAAGATAGCTGACAAGCAAAATATTTATGTGTAAGTATAACAATGTCAACCTGAACTTCAAAAGCATTCTACTACATGTACATGTTTATAAATTCTGCAAAACACTTTAAATTTTGGCATTGGATAATTATGTAATTATTGTTGAATGAAAAGAAATTCTTTATAGGGATTCACATATTTTTTTCAAAACCAACTATAATTACTATGGTGTTCTATTTGATTTATAGTCACTATTATAATATGAACTGAATATATTCAAAATTTTTCGTAATTTCTAGAACTGCTTCTCCTGTGATTATCTCATAGGTTTTAAGTGGCACAAAGCAGAGGTCTCAATTATAAATATAATTTTAATGTTGCAATAGTCAGTTCTATTTCAAATAAATTAAAATAAGTCGTATAAAAAAGCAAAACCAAATTAGCCCTTATGGTATGAACAACGCAACAGTTGCAAATAGGTAATAACTACTGCTATAACTTTGTTACAAAATTTTTTTTCACCAAAAACCAGAAGTAGATGCAGCCAATTTAAAATACCTTTTAGGATTAGTCATGCCGCCCATTTAGGTTACTATGTCCTGTCTTGCTAATGATTTCACTATAAAAAGAATAGTTTACTCATACTCTGAAACAGGTTTAGCTCTATAATTATAAATTATTCATTTTATTGACTTCGCAGATCTATTTTTCCTTACATTTATACAAGATTGAGATTAAGATAAGACTTTAGCTGCCGCAATTCGAGTATAAGTTGTCTACTCTCTAAATTGATTCTAATCAAAACAATTTGAAAAGTAGGGTGGGGCTTAGTTGGTTAGATTAGGTGGACTGTCATATACTCAAACATTGTGACATGTAAACAAATATTAGTAAATCAGACTAGAAGTATGGTAGCGAGTAGTAGAGGTATGGAAGTTAATAATGCAGGCGCAAGGGCGAGTAGGGGTGGCAGAGAGGGCAAAAAGAGCCAAATTTTGAAAATTTTGCTTTCATTCGTATATATATATATATATATATATATATATCTCAATCTGTGGACAGCAGCTGTTTCGGGATTTGTCCCCTCATCAGCACAGAACAGAGTACCATGGCCCACACCTTCGCAATAGTAAAACTTATAGTTTTACTAAAGCATATTTAAAAGGTGTGTAAACTCAAGCCAGAGTGCTCAAGTGACTCTAGGGGTCACCTAGGAGTCACGAGCATTGCAAAATGCTAGCAGCTTGAGTTTGTGACCATGGTGAGAGTGCTCAATCATTTAATGTCATTGCTGAGCATTAAACGAGAGCGTAATATATATATATATATATATATATATATATATATATATATATATATATATATATATATATATATATATATATATATATATATATATATATATATATATATATATATATATACATGTATATATATATATATATATGTACATGTATATATATATATATGTACATGTATATATATATACATGTATATATGTATGTATACAGATTTTCCACATGGGGTCCATGTGGGAAATCTGATTGGGTGGCCTTATGCTGAAAAAGGTATAATAATGCAACGATCCAGAAAAAATGATTTGAAGCATGTAGTTCAACTAGCCCAATGGCTCAAATAACTAACCCCACTGTTCACCTCCTTTTACGACCTATGTCCCATAAGCTATTGAAAATTGATAGAATTTTTTTTTCTATACAACAGATACAGCCTCCACTGACGATGAAATAACTGAAACTTCACCATACAGTACAAGTTATGAACAAACAGGCTCGACTGATGATGAAACCACTGAAACGTCACCATACAGCACAAGTTATGAACAAACGGGCTCGACTGATGACGAAATCGCTGAAACGTCACCATACAGTACAAGTTATGAACAAACAGACTCAACTGATGATGAAATCACTGAAACGTCACCATACAGTACAAGTTATGAACAAACGGGCTCGACTGATGACGAAATCACTGAAACGTCACCATACAGCACAAGTTTTGAACAAACAAACTCAACTGATGATGAAATCACTGAAACGTCACCATACAGTACAAGTTATGAACAAACGGGCTCAACTGATGACGAAACCACTGAAACGTCACCATACAGTACAAGTTATGAACAAACGGACTCAACTGATGATGAAATCACTGAAACGTCACCATACAGTACAAGTTATGAACAAACGGGCTCAACTGATGACGAAACCACTGAAACGTCACCATACAGTACGAGTTATGAACAAACAGGCTCGACTGATGACGAAACCACTGAAACGTCACCGTACAGTACAAGTTATGAACAAACGGACTCAACTGATGATGAAATCACTGAAACGTCACCATACAGCACAAGTTATGAACAGTCGAGCTCGACTGATGACGAAATCACTGAAACGTCACCATACAGTACAAGTTATGAACAAACGGACTCAACTGATGATGAAATCACTGAAACGTCACCATACAGTACAAGTTATGAACAAACAGGCTCGACTGATGACGAAATCACTGAAACGTCACCGTACAGTACAAATTATGAACAAACGGGCTCGACTGATGATATAACTGAAACGTCACCATACAGTACAAGTTTTGAACAAACGAGCTTGACTGATGACGAAATCACTGAAACGTCACCATACAGTACAAGTTATGAACAAACGGGCTCGACTGATGACGAAACCACTGAAACGTCACCATACAGCACAAGTTTTGAACAAACGGGCTCGACTGATGACGAAACCACTGAAACGTCACCATACAGTACAAGTTATGAACAATTGGGCTCGACTGATGACGAAACCACTGAAACGTCACCATACAGTACAAGTTATGAACAATTGGGCTCGACTGATGACGAAATCACTGAAACGTCACCATACAGTACAAGTTATGAACAAACGGGCTCGACTGATGATATAACTGAAACGTCACCATACAGTACAAATTATAATCAAACGGGCTTGACTGATGACGAAACCACTGAAACGTCACCATACAGTACAAGTTTTGATCAAACGGGCTCGACTGATGATATAACTGAAACTTCACCGTACAGTACAAGTTATGAACAGTCGAGCTCGACTGATGACGAAATCACTGAAACGTCACCATACAGTACAAGTTATGAACAAACGGACTCAACTGATGATGAAATCACTGAAACGTCACCATACAGTACAAGTTATGAACAAACAGGCTCGACTGATGACGAAACCACTGAAACGTCACCATACAGCACAAGTTATGAACAAACGGGCTCGACTGATAATATAACTGAAACGTCACCATACAGTACAAGTTATGAACAAACGGACTCAACTGATGATGAAATCACTGAAACGTCACCATACAGTACAAGTTATGAACAAACAGGCTCGACTGATGACGAAACCACTGAAACGTCACCATACAGCACAAGTTTTGAACAAACGGGCTCGACTGATGACGAAATCACTGAAACGTCACCATACAGCACAAGTTATGAACAAACGGGCTCGACTGATAATATAACTGAAACGTCACCATACAGTACAAGTTATGAACAAACGGACTCAACTGATGATGAAATCACTGAAACGTCACCATACAGTACAAGTTATGAACAAACAGGCTCGACTGATGACGAAACCACTGAAACGTCACCATACAGCACAAGTTATGAACAAACGGGCTCGACTGATGACGAAATCACTGAAACGTCACCATACAGCACAAGTTATGAACAAACGGGCTCGACTGATAATATAACTGAAACGTCACCATACAGTACAAGTTATGAACAAACGGACTCAACTGATGATGAAATCACTGAAACGTCACCATACAGTACAAGTTATGAACAAACAGGCTCGACTGATGACGAAACCACTGAAACGTCACCATACAGTACAAGTTATGAACAAACGGGCTCGACTGATGATATAACTGAAACGTCACCATACAGTACAAGTTATGAACAAACAGGCTCGACTGATGATGAAATCACTGAAACTTCGTCATACAGTACAAGTCATGAACAAACAAGCTCAACTGATGACGAAACCACTGAAACGTCACCATACAGTACAAGTTATGAACAAACGGGCTCGACTGATGAAATAACTGAAACGTCACCATACAGCACAAGTTTTGAACAAACGAGCTCGACTGATGACGAAATCACTGAAACGTCACCATACAGTACAAATTATGAACAAACGGGCTCGACTGATGACGAAACCACTGAAACGTCACCATACAGTACAAGTTATGAACAAACGGGCTCGACTGATGACGAAACCACTGAAACGTCACCATACAGTACAAGTTTTGAACAAACGGGCTCAACTGATGACGAAACCACTGAAACGCCACCATACAGTACAAATTATAATCAAACGGGCTCGACTGATGACGAAACCACTGAAACGTCACCATACAGTACAAGTCATGAACAAACAGGCTCGACTGATGACGAAACCACTGAAACTTCATCATACAGTACAAGTTATGAACAAACAAGCTCAACTGATGACGAAATCACTGAAACGTCACTATACAGTACAAGTTATGAACAAACGGGCTCGACTGATGACGAAACCACTGAAACGTCACCATACAGTACAAGTTATGAACAAACGGGCTCGACTGATGACGAAACCACTGAAACGTCACCATACAGTACAAGTTATGAACAAACAGGCTCAACTGATGACGAAACCACTGAAACGCCACCATACAGTACAAATTATAATCAAACGGGCTCGACTGATGACGAAACCACTGAAACGTCACCATACAGTACAAGTCATGAACAAACAGGCTCGACTGATGACGAAACCACTGAAACTTCATCATACAGTACAAGTTATGAACAAACAAGCTCAACTGATGACGAAACCACTGAAACGTCACCATACAGTACAAGTACAAGTGCAACTCCAACTACCACACCACCAACAACGTTGCCCTGTGAATCAAAAAGCTGGATAATTGACTGGAATACCATTGCCGCAGAAAATCCTACTGGAGTTCTTCCAACAGAGGGTAAGCTTTTTTTAAGTATTTTGAAATTTTTTTACTCAAAATTTTTAAAAGTAATAATCACAAACTTGGGTGGAAAAGTGGTTTTGCTAATAGTGAAACATTTTCTAATTATTTTTGTGTTACCAACTATTTAAAAAAAGTTTTTTGTTATGGTAAATTTGTATGAAAGCTGTATTAAATCCTAAATTTTTAATAGATATTATATTGAAGAAGTTTTCATAATGAATATTCTGTAAAGCACTGGTTTACTTTTAGATTCTCCTTACCCGTTTGGATCAAGAGCTGGCGACACAACTGGACCGGCAAATGATGACGGATGTAATATACAGTTTCATCACAACCTCATTATGTTTGAGAGAACATATTCAAGATTATATGTAAGAGCAAACACTTCAATAATTTGTATGCCCTTTTGCATATATCCTGCACCATCTGTAGGCCTGCACACAAAATTGCAAGAGCTATAATTTCATCTAGATAAACTAGATAACATGGCAGAGTTTTTCATTATTAAAAATTTCCATCTGACAAACTACTTGAAATTTGCCAATTTTTTAATTGATTTATTTAGCTATTGACCTTACTATAATATAAATTTATGCAGTTTCATTTATTGAAGGTGATTGATATACCATAAATTGATTTCTTTTTTTTAGTAAAATGAAAATAGCTAGTGTTTTGCATATGGTACTCTGGTAAAGTTATTAAGTGTATTGATAGTTAGCAAGTTATCTTTACAGTTGGACTTCTTTTTGCATTCAGCTGGAATTTAAAAATCATAGCTTGAGAAAAACTGATAAATAATTATTTTATGCTTAGTGTTTTACGCACCCATAATAAAGTACTTTTATTAGATTTGTTTTGAGCCATATTGTTTTGTTACCGGGCTAACGTGCAACTTATTATTCATAACATAGTGATTTCAATTTACACAAACGCATAGCAAAGCTTCTAAAATATTAATTCACTAGGTTTTTTTTAACAACCTGTATGTCATGAGGCATTATTTGCTGCTAAATAGGTAAACTGACAACTAAATTTGTTTATAAATAATCTCTTGGTTTTTTTTACTTTGATGAATTTCATTTGATTTTGTTACATGCAAACTCCGTCATTGGCTAACAGACACATTATTTATTACAGGTTTGCACCAATGGAATAATATCTCTTAATTACCCAAACACAGATTACTCCCCGGAATCATTTCCGCAATACTCAGCTGCAATGATCTCTCCTTTTTGGGAGGATTATGACTTGTCATCTAGTGGTAAACTATATGCGAGGGAAACCAACAACTCAAATTTATTAAAAATTGCATCAGATGCAAGTGAGTGAATAGATAGCAAAATAGCTATGAATATAGATGTATGTTGTTTTCAATAAATTTCACATAGGTAGTGGCTTGGAATTCAATATACATATATATATATATATATATATATATATATATATATATATATATATATATATATATATATATATATATATATATATATATATATATGTATATATATATATGTATATATATGTATGTATATATATGTATATTTGTTATGTATAAGTATTTTTATGCAAAAACCTTACAGTAGCTATTTGTGCTTCTATCCATTATAGCATATAGCTTTGATTTTTTAATAAATTGTGCATGACTTTGTTTTTTCATACTGTAATGGTATCTAAGCATTCCTTAATAATATATAGTAATACCATTGTATTGCCATCTATTTATCGAAAACAACAAAAGGATTTTTAAGAATATATCTATATTGTGCATAAAAACTCTAGTCACTTCAAGTAATAAGTATTGCACTAATAGGAATCTAAGTTAATTGTATTTATTTAGTTTTAAGTTTATTTGATAATAAACTATTAATTTTAAATTTCAATTAACCTTATATTTAGAGTACAAAGATTTTTAAGTTTGGCCATATGGTCAAACTTGAAAATCTTGTGATAAAAGGAAATTGTTGTTTATGTTTGAAGGTGTTCATACTGTATTGATTTCACTCTAATTATATTATTTGATAAATTATTTCCAACAGTAAAAAATGCAAACAAGACAGTAAATGGCTCTTTATTTGAGGCAAACTGGATGATGATAGCCACGTGGTATCAAGTCTCATTGCATGGTAGTACTAATTTTGACAAGGTGCGTGTAAATTTTCTAGAATGTAAGAATTATTTGAATCTAAATAACTGATAAAGATACGATTTACTCACTTTGTTGAAAGTCATGGCAATAGTTTAAAATGTTGCCAAATTTTCAAAGTAATAGTAATTGTGTATATCACATTTAAATCCTGTATGATGATAATAATTTACTTTGTAAAAATAGGTAGAGAGACAAGCGTTTTGAAATTTACACACATGCTTTCTCACGAGCACACAGACCGCAACTTGGCTACAAAACTTCTTAGCTTCTATTTATTGGTTCTACAACTTCTACTACATGTAAACATATGCACCCTCATCACTATTGTAGAACAGTACATTCCAAGCAGTGATTGTGACAGATGATACAGACACTTATGTCATATTCAACTACCAAACAATTGACTACACCAGAGATTTATATGCCCAGGTTGTTACTAAAAATAACACATTTTTAAAGGAATCATAACTTAATTGAATAATATAGATGTCTATTAACTGGTTTTTCATAATAGCAGCTTTACAAATGGTTTGTTTTTTTTAAAAAATGAAACTGCTTGCTTATAACTTATCTTTTAGATGGCTCTGTAAGTTTTATATAATTGCAAAACTTTTAATTCTAGCAAGTATCACATCACAAATTATAATTTAGTTTTGTAAAATTTTGGTAAACAACAGTTACAGACATGTACAAAGCTGTCATCTCTAAAAAGCTGTTACTCTCTAGAACAATTCACTCATAGAAAAATTAACAATTTGATAATAGTTGCATGGTTGCCTAAGTTGTTCATTGCAAATTATAAGTTTAGAAAAAACACATACCTTGACATGAATTGAATTTGATAAATGTCAATAGAGTAAGAATAATATTAAATTTTACCCAAATTTTATAAGCAGTTCTAAGACTCTTTGATTTATTTGAAAAACAGTATCTAAATTTAGCCTGCAATTATGAGACAGTTTTAATAATCAGGTAATAATTTGGGAATACACTTTTCTAGGTTGTTTAGAATTATATGAATGATATAATTCTAGCAACTAATCTATGCAAGCACTATCCGTAGCTGCATAACAAAAATGTTGTTTATGATAAAACATTTAATATCTAGGTGTATTTTAGTAATCGATCTCCCTAACTCTGATTTTATTACATAGTATAACTCTGTTCGAAATAAATTTATTACTTGTGGCATTTTTATAAGATTTCATCTGACAATTACATTAGCTGTTTTTATCAAACTAGGCAAGTTAGCCCGTTCAGATGTTGCCCAGATTTACAGGTAAAATAATTATTTTGCCATGCCCCAAGCAGATAAGGCCTGACTTTTAATTCAAGCAGATAGTATCAATTGTCATTCTATTGTTAACAAATATATTGTTTTATGCAGATTGGGTACGATATGGGTGATAACACCAACTACTACTCCCATCCTCTATCCCTGTCAGGTGAAGAATATAACATTGTGTGTGAAAGCAACATTGGTATTCCTGGAATGTTTATATTTAAGATGGGTAAGGATAAAAATTATTTTTTCACAAACATATTTACCTTTGATATTACCCGCCACCCGCGCAGGACCACGGCGGTGAAAGGTGACCATATTTACCTTTGATATTAGCTATGGCTTAGAACCTGGCATGTTTTGATATCAACAAGTTGCTCTTCGCTCGTGTCTCACCACAGTGGGTTTTAGTGATTTAATTACAAATTGAAACCAATTGTCATTTGTTATATAATTCATCAGCTTAAAGTTGATAAATTCATACAAAATGATAACAATGTTTGATTAATACAAGATTTTTTATTTGACTTTTTAGCACTGTAATTTAGCAACTCGTGTTAAACGTGATGATTAAAATCAGAACCATCTTCTAATTTGTATGAATATCATAGAAATTATAGTATTACGCTATAACTCCTATATGGCATCACATTTTGCAGCTATATAACTAAACAGATGCTAATGACTGCTGCACTAGAGATTATGAAAATTTTTATGCAATAACTATCTTTTTATTGATACTTAGAATTAATTTAGAAAAAAAAGGCTTTTCAAATAAGTATTCGATAAATTATTAGAAGCTGAAAATTTACCAGTTTTAGTTTAAGTAACACACTGTAGGGTGTAGAAACATACTTTGCCAACATACCTAAACAACTAGCTCATCATTTAATTTCCCATAGGGCTTTTATATAGGTATAGAATTTTGCTCTCTCACAGCAAATTTGTTTGATGCAAAACATTTTATATATAGTTCCTCCAAATTTGAAATTTTATTAAAAAAATGCAAATATAATAAAAAAATAGTAATTGGTAATAGTAAAATTGTTGACTGTTTTTTTCTTGTTTGATTATATTTGCACTCAATATGTAGATAGGCTAATAACTTTTAACTTCCCAAAAATGATTACTAATATGCTGGAGTATATAGACACTAGACAGTCATTACATTAATATGTTTTTAATTACCAAATCAGGAATTGGAGCGTTTAATGAGCCATGGAGTGAACCCACTGCATGGTCCTCAACAAGATTGTACCCCTGGGGCGCTGAACAAGGACATACAGATCTCATGGATGAACCTGAAAATCGGTGGAAATATGATCGCTGTACAGGTGTCTCATTGAATGGAAAAGCTGGATCTTTGTTTTTTGATCAACGACACTATAAAATACATGTGAGTATCTATCTTGCTTATCAACATTTGAATACAAAAAGAAATAGAACTGTGCATGTAATAAATAGTTTTAAATATCTGACAATATAATAGAGCACAACAAATAAAATGCAACGTTCAAACTTTAAATATCTTACTCCAGGTCTCATAAGCCTTTAGATACGGCACTGTTTGACATTTATAAACATAATATTTCGGTGGCAATATTTGAATAGTTTGAGTTTAGCAATCTGTTGACTTGAAATGGCACTCCACTTTATTTACTTTACTATTTTCTCACAAAAAACAAGTTAAAATAATTTTTAAACTCATCCTAATTGAGAAATAAAATTAAAAGAAAAAAAGTTGGATTTCATATATTCAAGTGCTCTTTATAATTTATATTCATATTTTGTATAAACCTAACCACATCATTTTGAAAGTTTTATATATGTGTGTGTGCGTGCGTATGTATATAACTTGTTTTGTACTAATAAAGGACAAACTCAAAAACAATTGCTATACATAAATCGAAATTTATGTGCAGCGGCAGCAGCGGCAGGAGCAGCAGCGGCGGCAGCAGCAGCAGTAGTAGGAGTATAGTAGGAGTAGTAGCAGTAGTAGTGGTAGTGGTAGTAGTGGTACTGGCAGCAGTGGCGGCAGTGGCGGTAATGGTGGTGGAGGTGGCTGTGATAGTAGTAGTAGTAGTAGTAGTAGTAGTAGTAGTAGTAGTAGTAGTAGTAGTAGTAGTAGTAGTAGTAGTAGTAGTAGTAGTAGTAGTAGTAGTAGTAGTAGTAGTAGTAGTAGTAGTAGTAGTAGTAGTAGTAGTAGTAGTAGTAGTAGTAGTGCTGGTTTTAAAAATTAACACATATATAACTATTGTAACTATTGCTTAGATCATTACACCTGCATGGCTAAGCTTAAAAAAACTTTATTGCAGATTTGCAAAAATGGCATCATTGACTTCAATATAGAATGGCGGCAAAGTTATCCTTGGAGGTTTGGTACCAATTGGTGGTTGGATTCAAAGTCTTTCTTTGCCTCGTTTTGGGGGCGATCTGATGAGGTTTCAATGAGTCTGTTAGCTGATGAATGGCCTGAAGCGAGGACCAGAGTTTACTATGGGGTGTATGAAAGAAATGTAGCTATGAGTGATGAAACAAGGAATGTCTTAGATAGAGCTCAGCTAGATGTGGAGGATTCAGGTAATGTAAATACTCCAGTGTTACAGCAGAGTTAAAAAGATTTGTCATTAAATATGCATGATTATTTGAAATGTGTGAACAGAGCCATGTTTTTTTAAAGGGTTTGGCTTTGAAATATTTTACTATAATTTTAATTTAAAATAATTGCTTGCTAAAACTTGACAGTGTCTCAATCAGCTGTTCTGCTGCACCTACTGTTCATTTATGTATTACATATCGTAGATCATGCTTTATTTACAATCAATATTGTATTGCATGAACAGTGACAAACAACTGAACTAAACTTTAATTACTGAAAACATACTAGTTGGTGACTTTAAAAAGCTTTTTAACTTTGTTTTAAAAAAAATAGTTTTTTACAGCTTGACATACAAAAGATTGCTGTATTTTTAAAATATTTTATTGCAGGAGAAGCTGTTGCTGATTTTACACCAACCTGGGTGCTAGTTGTCACTTGGCTAAATTTAGCTGCTGATGAAGGATGCAGATTTACTAGCATTTTCAATAGGCTGTATAGCTACTCTTACTGGTGGTATTCCATTGCATACTGTAAAGAAAAAGCAAGGAATGCAGAGGTAAGTAATCACTTTCATTATGCATAACATCTTTTTTATTTGTTTCTGTATTGTTGAGTTTTTAAATCCAAATTTCAGTGGCTTTAATAGGTCATTAAATATGCTTTCAAAAATTAGGTTTGAACAAAAATTTTGAAGCACTTTCAAAAAGCTAGTCCACAATATTTTTACATTTTAATTCAAGAGCCTTATCAAACTGTAAGTGCAGTTATAAAGTCCAACTATTGAAATAGCAGGTAGTTTTATTCTATCAAATAGCATAAGATACCACGTACAGTGGTTAATTCATCTCCACATTGAATGTGTATAGGTAAATCATTCAGCTTTTAATTTGCTGTATTATTATCATTAGGTGAACCACTTCCAAGCTGTATTCATCACAGATGGTGTTCACTCATTTATAAAATACAATTATCCAGAAGATGGAATAAACTGGGCATATCCAGGTATGTTAACATAATTATTAACTAAATGTTATCCCGGATTGATTTGAACTTAATGTATTTTAAAATGTAGATATTTATAACTTTTTAGTATCTTGGTATCTAGCCTACTTTAAAAACACTGCTCTATGAGTTGTTATATAAGCATGTTCAATTAACTAGGCGGTTTTGCTTAAAGTTATTGGCAGCTCTTCAGTACTGCAGTCTTCCCCAAATTCAATAGTAAAGCTAATAACCAAGCCGCATGCACAAGCTGGTGGGTATCTCAAACCCGTGACCTTGTCATTGCCCAATGACACTAAGTTAGTTAATCACTAATCTACTAGTTCTGCAAATCACATTATATTCCATGTGCCCCCTTTTATGGAGGTAAATCACATTATATTTTAGGAGTAACACAGTCATCAACAAACGCTATTCAAAGTAGTGCAGCCTATCTATCTGGAATAGCGGTGGGAGGTTTCCAGTCTGCGCTTGCTAATGGCAGCACTGTGTCAAAGAATTTGCCTAAAAGTGGTTCACTTGGATTCATTAACATTGATGACCAGCCTGGAAATATGAATGGTATGCTCATAATATATTTTCTACCTTAACTGTATGTCCCAACCAAGATAGGTTAAACATTTTTGTAAAAGATGAGTACAATAAATGAATAAGCTGTATAATATTTTTTGTGCTTGGATAACAGACAACCGGATTGGAGAGTGGCTGTTCAGAGTAGAGAATTCTGAAGGAACAGTAGATGCCAGAGTTGAATGTCTAGACTGGGTAGCTGGACAGAATAAGCAATTTTATGATGCATTTAACCAGAGATCACATTGTCCACGAACTGGCTGGCAGGCATGGCTGGATCGTAGGTTCGTATAGATTTTGAGTATATACAATACTGTTGTAGCTTTTAAAACAAAGATAAATAAAATATTGTTTTTTGTCCTTTTGATTATAAGCTGATGCTGCTTTTATACTTTTGTAGATTCAGATTGTATTTTGGACGATATAGAACCTATAACAATTTGTGGTGCTATCAAACAGTTTTCCCAGAAATTTTCACTGGATTAAGTCAGCGCTGTTGTTACAGTTCATTCTTTGGATCTCTCGTCACACATTTCCCTTACCATGGCCATGTAACTAATGTAGTGAGTATTATAAACTTCTACAAAACAAATAAGTTCCTATAAAATAAAAATTTCAAACATGGTCTATTCCATCGAAAATACTTTGTAAAGTCTTATTGAATTATAATAAAAGTCAGCATGCAAAATTAGCACAATTCACCAAATTGACTCTATTTATAGTGAGAATTCACCAGATGTTCCCGTGTTTTTCTTTGTTACTACAAGTTGTAGTTTCATCACTCCATTTATTTATTCATCAACTGCAGTCTTATAACCTAGCTTACAAGGGATGCTACTTTTATAATCTTCATTACTTGCAAGAGGGTTACTAAATAAAAGTTTAACTTTTAACATTCCAGCTTAGAAAACGATGACACTTTTGTAATAATCAAATAACTTAGTAATAGACTCAGTAAATTCTAAACAATTCTCAAAAATTCCTTTTTCCTTTCTGAATTTTTTTTTATAAAACTCATGCTTTGAAATTACCATGAAAGGTTAAATATCTTACAGGGAGAAATATTTCAATAATATTTTAGTTACAGCTTGACATATTACCTATTCTGTTTTGATGTTTTATACTTGATGCACCTTTATATTTGTTTGCATAATTTTCCTACAGTTTAATGAAGATGATGAAATAGAAGGATATAAGCTGTGTTGTATAAATGCAGTTGATTCCTGCAAAGAATTCTACAGAGTACGGCCTGTCAACTACGGACTGTTGTATTGGCCTCCCGTCATCTGTATGATTTACTAAACCCTACAAAAATAATTTATAATATAATTTGATGTTGATTTTTATTTTCAATTTATATGGAGCTTAAGTTTAGAAAAAACTTTTGAATGACTAAAGGTATAAATACAGCTAGAATATATTGTATGAGTATAGTGTAAACTTGTTAAATTTTTTAACTCTTTTCTGAACATCCTGTTAATACAAATCTTTTTATATTTTTTGTTTAGGGCCATGGTTTGGAGATCCTCACATAGTAACATCTGACGGCTTTTCA
The DNA here is from genome assembly GCA_964035545.1 of Bugula neritina. Classification (NCBI taxonomy): domain Eukaryota; kingdom Metazoa; phylum Bryozoa; class Gymnolaemata; order Cheilostomatida; family Bugulidae; genus Bugula; species Bugula neritina. The sequence continues at coordinate 20,765,036 of OZ037765.1, read as the reverse complement.
TACACTTTTAATGGACTTGGTGAATATTTATTTACAAGGGTTGGGGATAATGATACAATCATACAGGCCAGAACTGAAAGAGTCAAACTCGAAGATGGTGGTAAGTACATTTAGATATATAGCTATGATGAATTTCATATTGTTATGTATGAAAATTGAATTATGTACACATATTAACTTATTACATGATGGTGATAATAAATAAGCTGCCGTACTTTAGGTCTGGGACAAGCCACATACTTCAGTGCAGTCTGCATAGCAGTATCTGGATTACCCAGAGTACAGATTCAGATCAACAAGTCTCCTCTTGGTGCAGGGGTAGTTAACACAACTCAGTTGATAATCAATGGTACGGTAGTGGATATCTCGGTAATTGAAGAAGATGCTAATGGAACTCAGACTATAGATGGAGTAGATAGTAACATCATGTTTGAAAGAGATAATGTCAGTCTGACAGTTCTCTTCTACTCTGGTCTGGCTATAACTGCAGCTCCTGAGAATGTAAGTGCAAACTATTTTACTTTAGTGATCAACTACAATTTTCTGTTGGTTATTCAAATACTAATAGTTTGGTCATCTTTGGTCACCTTTCACCGTCGTGGTCCTGCGCCGGTAGCGGGTATTTGCTTGATACCAAGTTCAACCAGACTTCTCCATCGCACTCGATCTTCAGCATCTGCACCATCTAGATCAAGCTATCTAAGATCTGAGTTTATTGTATCACACCATCTTTGCTTTAGTCTACCCCTAGGTCGAAGTCTTTCAACTGTCATCTCTGACACTCTCCGGATGTCATCTTCACTGTCTCTTCTTCTATCAAGCCCATACCACTGCATTCCTCTCTTCCTCGTCACCAGGTCTTTAATCAGCATGACTCTGGCGTCTGCTGTTATTTCCTCATTTGGCTTATGACCCTCTAAACTGACATTCAAGCAGTATTGCAGCATGCGCATCTCACAATGACATCTCATCCGCCAAAGATTTTGTGATGGGCCATGTCTCATTTGGATATAGCAGGGTTGGTCTGATAGCTATTTTATAAATCAGCACTTTGAGTTTTGTGGGCATTTTCTTGTCACAGAGCACACCAGACAGCTCTCTCCACGTATTCCAAGCCTTGGATATTCTCAGCTCAACCTCCCTCCGGCAGCCTCTATCTTGGTGGATTGTTGTGGCCAGGTATTTGAATTTGGAACACTTAGGCAGGTTTTCTACATTCTAACTACCATACTTTTTCATCCCGATATTTTCTTGGTCTCCAAATGCTGGCGAATGCTCTGTTATTTTTTTGGCTTATCTTCAATCCCACTGTCTCTAATTTCTCTCTCCAGATCTCTAACCTTCTTTTTAATTTTTCTCTATTACTATCATAAAGGACCAAATTATCAGCAAAGAGCATTGCCCATAGCCCATTCTTCTTTCAAGCAAATAGCAATTTCATTCTTATGTCTTCCTCCTCCACTGTAGTATAGTTTGATGCCTTCCCCTATGTTTCTTGCCTTTCCTCCGAATTTCCCTTCCGTCAATCTTGTTTCCTGCAGGCATAGTATGTCAATGCTTTGACTCACCATCAAATCGACAATCTCTCAACTTTTAGCATTCAGCATACTAATGTTTGAGGTTGCTATCTTGATCTTCCGTAGCCTCGCTCGCATACTTCTTACAGGGTCATCAAGGCAATCTAACCTCTGCGCATCGCTTAACACGAGGATGCCCTAGCATGGTCTGATATCTGTTGGTGTTCAAGCATATTTGTTTGAGGCTGTGGTGTTTTACTAGCCTGATGCTTTTTCTGTCACCGAACCCTCTGTTTTTATCTGAGCTTGGAACCGGCTGAGTTTTACACTGGCTTGTGCACTCCCCAGGCGACATTTCAAATACTACTAATTTACATAGCTAAAAAAATACTTCTTCAACATAGAACCTTGTTATTGAACAATAAGTTTGTATTATAGTTTTTTTTATCATATAGATGTTACACCTTGTTGTGAGCTCACATTTAATTTTGAATTTAAGCAAGTTTTCTTCAAGACTAATAATGATGTAGTGCATTAAGTGATGCAAATAACACAGGTATTTGTAAGTACCGCATAAAAATGCTAAACTTATTTGGCATATAGGGAATGCTGACACTAACTCCCAGCTTGCCAGCAAGTTTCAGGGGCTCAACAGTTGGTTTGACTGGAGTGTTTGATGGAGATCAAGAAAATGATTTAACTTACTTGAATGGTACTGGACACATCTCTATTAACTCTACAGAAATGGAGATATTTGATTGGGCGAGCACTTGTAAGTATTGTTCTGCCTGATAATGTTGATACTTTGTATCAAACTATCCTATTGTGTTTCTGCAACGGTTTGCTGTATTTTAGTTGCTGTATCTGAAGAGGATTCCATCATGTATTATACTGAAGATGGAACTGGCTGGTCAACTTATAACAACAATTCCTTTGTACCCGTGTTTACTGATGATATTGACAATTGGGTGTGGCCTTCTGAAGAATTTAGGACAGAAGCATACGAAACATGTGGAGATGATCAGGCTTGCCTGTATGATATATTTGTCACAGGAGACATTAATGTTGGAAAAAGCAGTAAAAAGACAGCTGAAGACAGTGTTTCTGCAAATGAAGTCTTAAGTATGTCTAAAGTTTTACTGTATAAATTTACAAAATTTCTAATTAATTAATTCAAAAACACATGTACGTCATTTCATGCTTATAAGGAAGATAATATGTTTTGTAGACAACTTCCCTCCAGAAATCTATTATGCTGTTAATTACGTAATGATAACACCAACTGGAGAGTTTCACTACATGATTCAAGTCAATGACTCAAATGGCGATCCATTTACTGTCTCAGTAAATGTGGACAGCACTATCTCGGTTGATGACAATCAAGTTAACATATCTGGTGTAATAGAAGATCTGGACAGCTTTTCCAACTTCACTGTGTCTGCTACAGTATGTTTTCAATTGATTTTTTGAGTTTTTAACTTTTTTCAAACTCTCCATTTCAAAGGATTGTATAAATATATAAAATTAGCTCTTTGCCTATGTGTGTCTGTTTTATGCATCTAGTTGGTATTTGCATTGTGTTATTTTTTAGTACATTGATTGATATTAAACGTTATGTTTTTTAAATTTATTCAACTCTCTTTGTTTATTTTATCAAACATATAATTGGTTATTCAGGACGACAAGAATGCTACTTCTAGTATAACTCCCCTAGCTATGATCTGCAAATGTGTAAATAATGGTACATGTGAACCCTTATCTGAGGATGAGATAACATCTATCGAAACTGAGTAAGTTGTTGTGAAACTACATAAAGTTTAGATCATTTAGAACGTCAACTTAGTTAATTCTAAATAAGAGCTTAGCAAATGTCCACAAAAACGTTTATTAGTCAAGTTAGAAATTATTTGCAGGTCTATAACTATATATAATAAAATATTTTTACCTAATGCCTGCATATCAACTCAAAAATATATGTTTGCATGTATGAATGCGTGCTTAAAGTTGCGTTTATACCTCTGCTGAAAAAAGTACCGAGTTTAAGTTAATAATGCTTGTCCGGGTACCCCTTTATAGTCAAACCGAAACTCGTTGAAATCATATTGATTCGGTTGCTCACTTTCTGAAATTGAAATTTGACTCGCATAATAGCTATTTGATGCCCTTTGTAAACGTCGTGAATTAGTGAAGCGGAAAGCATAAAAGCGATAATTGAGAAGGCGTAGGCTATGTAATTATAACCGTATAAGTACGTTGTCTAATCGCCAAAGTAATAACTAAATAACGATGTTTACAAGGAGTTATTACTCCTATTCTAAAATTGGCCGATTAAGTTATCACAGTACAAAAATTTCAACGGGTGGCTTTTACAATGCAATGCAACTTGGAGAAATTTCAACCCGGCCAAATTGAAATTTTGACCGAAAATCGTGAAGGTATAAACGCAACTTCAGTATAAAATAAGAAATTTTAAATATTGTAGTTGCACAGGTATCTTTTAAATGTTTCTTTTGTTTATTGTAAACAACTGTGATTATTAAAGTATATAAAAGCATTCATATATGAGGATAATTCTCATCTACCCTTGTCGGTCCTGTATAGTTTTTAACTTTCTAGTTTATACCCCTGTGGTTATTATACTTGTAATATACTATAATATGTTTCTATATATAATAAATAGTTCATTTAAATGCCAAATCTCATTTATGAAAATTAGGGAATTGAAAAATGTATTATTTAATTAATATAGTTCAATTCATCAGATTTTTACAACCAAGATAGAAAAATAATCACATTAAAAATGTTGCTTTTAAGCATACCATTACAAACTACTTAATATAATGTAAATATGTTTTACAGTTCAGTGGTATTGGATTGTATCTGTCCTACTGGATATACAGGAGATACTTGTGATACAGATTTAGATGCATGTTCTCTGGTAGCTTCTCCCTGTTATCCATCAGTTCTGTGTGTAGATAGTCCACCACCAGCTGATCACACTGGATACACGTAAGTCTATGTTGATACAATATCTGTAGGTTTCTCTTTTATCTTTATGTATCTCTAAACATCTAATAAATATTCATACTACTTACAGATGTGGAGATTGTCCACCTGGATACACAGGAGATGGTAAAACATGCACAGATATAAATGAATGTGAAGATGAAAGTAGTTGTGGTTACATCTGTATCAACTCTCCAGGATCTTATATGTGTGCCTGTTCTAACGGTTATGAACTTAATGAAGATGGAGCAGCATGCGATGGTAAATTTAATATTTCTGTAAATTCTTCATAAAATATAATTTTCATTATGTTATGATTATGCAAATACCTTAAGCTATATGAAGCCTCACGCTACTGATAAGTATATCTACATAGGGAGTTGTTTGCATGTGATGACAGATATTGCTACTAGGTAATAATGCCGAGAGGTGCACACGAATATTTAAGCTGATAACACCCCATCTATATTCACTGTTGCTCTTCCTACATACAAATTAGTCAAACCTCTTTTCTGCCAGATATGTATGTATTACGTTACGCAGCTGGCTTTAGTGTATTCCTAATCAATCAATCAGTATAATATAATTTACAAATATTGCTCAGTATATCATGGCCACTAATTCATATTACTTTCATGTTCTGTGGCCCCAATAATTGTATTATCGACTTGTTGAAATTTTTAATATGCCTTTCTTTTGCTCTCTTAAAACTGCGGCATCACATTTATTAGCGTTGCAAATGTAGTTTCGGCTCTTTTTTGTATTGCATGTGTGCTACACATCAACCTAGCCGAGTTGCTGTTTTTGCTTTATAGTTTTAAGTCTCTTCAACTCTTTTTAAACTATGTTTTTGCTGTGGGTTTTGGCATGATCTACCATAATATGCAATAATTATCAATAGTTTATACATATTCTGCTTTTAACCTGTAGGCAAATTGCATAAATTTATTTTTTATATATCCCATTTTGCCTAACAGTATTGTAGGCAATATATAACAAAAAATAGATTTGTTGCCAATCTTTTACTATAGGCATTCTGGGCAGAAACTTTTTTAAAATCTTCTATGTTCTTTCAAAATAGATATATTATGTTTACTTTTTACTTGTTTTTAAGCCGAGCAATGGAATAAAAAACTAATCAACTAACTAAAATTTAGATCATAAGAATTGCTAATCCCTGTAAAATAATCTAAAATGTATAATTATTTACATCAGAGAAGTAATATTTTCTGTTAAAAGAAATGTTTATACATATTATAATTCAATTTTCTAGTGTGTTCCTAAACTTCAGTGGCTTAAAGTTAGGTATATTTGCTTCTGCAACAATTTTCTGCGAACTACAAAACCCTGTTAAGAGTATTCAAATGTTTATATATGTTGCCATTAAATATATAGCTTGAACTTTGGTGTTGGTAATTAAACATATTACTTCATTTTAGCTGTTGTGTAAGCAAACTAAACTTAATAACCAGGTCACGTTGTTGTTTGTTTTAGATATTAATGAATGCGAAGTAATGAACCCTTGTCATAAGATCTGTAACAATACTGATGGATCATATACATGCAGTTGTCCGGAAAATATGGTTCTTAGTGAAGACTCTATCAACTGCAAACGTAAATATATATAGGCCTATATATATATACATATAATATATATATATATATATATATATATATATATATATATATATATATATATATATATATATATAAGTAATGAACGATAAAATTTGATTTAAAACACTTTATTACTACTAGTTTCATGTGCATAGAATGTACACAATCTTCAGATAAAATGTTAAGATGTATGTATGTATGTATATATATAGCTTTCAAACTTGAAGATAAATATATGGGAAAATTTATATATATATATATATATATATATATATATATATATATATATATATATATATATATATATATATGTGTGTGTGTGTGTGTGTGTATGTATATATATAGCTTTCAAACTTGAAGATAAATATATGGGAAAATTTATTTTCTTCATTACTTTATTTATTTTTACTGAACTTACTAGCCTATAAAGATATAATTAAATCAAATTATTTTTCTTTCTTGATTGTGTAATTGTTATGCCTTGCTTCCAAACTTTGCATAACCTACATTTTGTTATTACTAGAACTTTCTCACTTATTTGCATTTTAAATTCTAGCTGCCACTGTTTGTGCTGACTCAAACAGCTGTGATACTGACAATGGCTTGTGTACCAAAGTAAATGGAACAGAGGTGTGCTCTTGTGTCAAAGGCTACACTCTGAATGATGATGGAAAAACATGTGATGAGACTGATGAGTGTGCTCTGGGAACAGATGCATGTTCTCATAATTGTACAAATACAGATGGTGGATACAACTGTAGCTGTGCAACTGGTTATGTTCTTGATACTAATGGATTCACTTGCAATGGTTAGCATTAAACGTACTACAACATATTTAACTTCAAATTTCTTGGAGATTATTTAAAGCTTGTCTGCTACTAGTATACAAATTATACCTTTGTAGACATCAATGAATGTATCGCTGATGCATACGACTGTGATGACTCTTATGACTGCTCTAACACTCCAGGTGGATATGAATGTGTCTGCTCTACAACTCTTGTAGAGGTCAATGGAGTGTGTTTAGGTAAGAGACTGAAGCGATATTAAAAGGTGGCATATTTTAGACACTTTCTTATTGCTATTAGAAACAGAAGATTTTTCTGGCAACAATTCTTACATGACATATATTTACAAATGACAATGTTAAAATTTTTAATAGTACTACAGCTCTGTCTCAGCAGTTGCAGTGTCAGCCTCTAGTTGTCCCTCTTCTTCATAACATTTCATCGCTTGCTATAACCTACACTTCCTCTCTGCTCTGTGAACTTTGTATCATGCGATTTATATTGTAGCTGTAAACCCTTCCAGTCCAGTAGCAGAAGTTACTGGTGAGGTAGAAGAGAAAGCTGAATTGAACTCATTGGAGTTTTCTTTTGCTACTACAAATATTTCTGAAGTAACCTTTTAACTGCTATACAAATATAATAGAAGACAAATAATAATTGCATGTTATTTCATATAAATATATCAATAACAATAAAATAACATTCAATTAAATTGCTCTCTTTCCTAATAATATATATACATATATATATTTGTTTATTTATTTAGTAATTTATTTATATAATGCTGTAAACTTTGCAGTACACAGTGGAAAAGGAGACAACTCTATATGACATTTTAGCAAAGTCCGCTACTTCGAAATGCTCTGAAATCTCTTGCGACTTTATAACCAGCTCTCAGATGAGCAGGCGGTTAGTAAATTTAATTTTTAGAGAACACTACAATTTTTTGCATATTATGCAAAGGTTTCACTGCTTTCCCTTTTTTATGCAAAGTTAAGTTTAATTTCTTTTTAATACCATATCAGTCAGTTGTCTCTTGCATTGTCAAGAATAAACTTTGTCATAGGAGGAAACGAGCTACAATTGACCTGGTTACTTTCTACAAAGAGTACTTTTCAAGACTTCCAGGATATCCTAAATATGATGAGAATAATGATCTTCAACTGGGAATCTACGTGAAGGTACCAGATGTTGGTTACCTCAGTCATCAACACTTACTGGAGGTCTTTGAAGATGCAGTAGACAACATTACCTCTGCTACTGGTCTGTATTTTTAATAAGAACTCTTCTGGCACTTTTGAACTAAAATATTTCTTGATACCTTGCTACACAGTTTTGTATTTTTTTGCAGGCTTCAACATTGTCAACGTCAATCCAACTGCCTCTACTACTACAACACCCACAACTACTACAACTCCCACAACTACTACAGCGCCCACAACTACTACAACGCCCACAACTACTACAATGCCTACAACTACTACAACGCCCACAACTACTACAATGCCCACAACTACTACAACGCCCACAACTACTACAACGCCCACAACTACTACAACGCCCACAACTACTACAACACCCACAACTACTACAACGCCCACAACTACTACAATGCCCACAACTACTACAATGCCCACAACTACTACAGCACCCACAACTACTACAACGCCCACAACTACTACAACGCCCACAACTACTACAACGCCCACAACTACTACAATGCCCACAACTACTACAATGCCCACAACTACTACAACGCCCACAACTACTACAACGCCCACAACTACTACAACGCCCACAACTACTACAACGCCCACAACTACTACAACGCCCACAACTACTACAACGCCAACAACTACTACAACGCCCACAACTACCACAACGCCCACAACTACTACAACGCCCACAACTACTACAACGCCCACAACTACTACAACGCCCACAACTACTACAACGCCCACAACTACTACCACACCCACAACTACTACAACGCCAACAACGCCAACAACTACTACAACGCCCACAACTACCACAACGCCCACAACTACTACAACGCCCACAACTACTACAACGCCCACAACCACTACAACGCCCACAACCACTACAACGCCCACAACTACTACAACTACAAATCCCACAACAACTACAGCAATTGAAGGTAAAACTATTATATTGATCGACTTATGTAGAGCATCAATCATTCATCACACTAAATTTGTAATTGGCTATATATTTTGAAGCAAAAAGAAATACAAAAATACCCTTTTGATAACAAAACGCTGTTGCACCTTGTGACATCACATGCAAGACAGAATATTATAGTTACTTTGTGTTGGTTGGGCACTGACATTTGAACAGCTTGCTTGTTTAACTTCAGATCAGTGGTTCAACTCTGAATGTGGGCAATGTGCAGCTAATGAAGTTTGCAGTGTCGTAGAAGTATGCGAGTGTGACACGGACTATGTAAGAAGTGCTCTTTCTGGTGAATGCATTGGTGAGTCATAATATTATTTCATGTTTGCTGCTGGCTTTTTGTATTATTAAGTGCATGTATAATACTGTAATTTATTGCACTTTGCTGTTGTAGACATATCTAGTGAAACTGTAGCCAACACTGTTAAATTTACTTCTCAAGTTATTTACACCTTCCCAAGTGGATGCAATACTGACATTGAAAACAAGACAACAGATGTGTATGCAGAAGCAAGACTTGGTACAATTGCTAATGTTAGTTTTATTACACTATAGTCCTACTGCTTAGGTTGAGTAAATTAAATTTTTAAACAACTTGTCATAGTAATAACTAATTTAGGTTTGTTTCTTCTAAAAGTATGAATCTAGTTTCTTAAGCATAATGCTTTATGCCCAAAAGCAAAGAAGATAACTGACATTGTTAGAACATTTGAAATAAGACTATCATTATATTGACTTTGATGTTTGAAGGTTTCTGCATGTAATACAATGTCACATGAGAACATTGACTTTATTAACCTCTAGAGTCAAATAAGATACCTGTCTAATAAGTTACAAGTGAGACTAAACAAGAAAATGTCACAGCATGTAATGAAATTCTGCTTTTATTTTAGATTTACAAATCATTCAGAGCTACTGGAAAAGGAGGATATTTTGTAGCCATCATAGAACTGACCTTTACGTAAGCATTAGAAAGTCAACTAACAATAAGGAATAAGTGTACTCAATACCATAAGCTTATGCTTAAAATATATACATGTGTATTGAACAGGTATATAAGTTCAATTATAAGTGTCTTTATTTGAGCAATTATACATATACATACACATACATACATACCTACACATGCATAAATATACATACACACACACTTACATACACATACATACATATACATACACACATACATACCTATACATACGAGTTTATGAGTAAATATACCAGACACATTGTGGTTTTAATACTCTATTAGGCAAAGTATTTAACTAATATTTTGGACACCACCGTGCCCATCTTCCGAGTAACAATTTAAGATGAAATTTTAAAAGTCATGAAGTTGTGTTAAACATGTAATTTTAAGAAAACAAGATTATCTCCCTCAGTTTGTAAAATTTGTAATACCTACCACTCTCTCTATTTTGTGTCATGCATAATGTTTAACGCAACGTCATAACTTTTTTATTTTTATCATTTATTGTTACTCTGAAGATTGGCATAGTGGTGTCTAAAATATTAGTTTATTACTTTGCCTAATAGAGTATTAAAGCCACAATGTTTCTCGTATACTTATTCATAATCAAATTGCTCGCTCGTAAAGATATATTTAAATTATACGAGTATATACGTTTGTTATACACACACATGATGTTCATCGACAACTTATTCAGATGTGTACCTGGGGTTTCTCAAGCCCGAAGAAGAAGAGCGATAGATTCCTCAGCAGATGTGAAAGTCGAGTTTGAAGCTGCGATGGATTCTACACCTGATGGCAGTGATGAGCTAGATGTCGCCGGCTTGCAAGAGCTCGTTGCTAATGCTACATCCCAAATGGCTTCAGTTGAACTTCAAATAGCAAATGAGACTTCAACCAGTGCAGATGAAGGCCAAGTGGCTCTCATACCAGATACTACCACTTCAGCAGTGTCAACAACAACGTCTGCTACTACTACAATCTCACCATACGCTTCAGGTAAACAAAGCTATATAAAATCCTCTTTGTACTGCATATATAATTTTTAATCACACAGCTCACGTACCTCAACTGAACTGCTGGTCAGATCAAATGTGTAAACTCGACTGAATAAAAAATTATTTTTTAACAAACTGTTTCGCTTTTAGCCCATGACTTAAGAAATCACTCGAAATCTTCTGAAAATCACAAATTCATATGAAAGATTTTTTGGAAGTCAGTGTCTATGAAAAATCTTTGTTTGTCACAAGTCCTTCAGTTTCTTGCAGTGTTTGGCCAAAATTGTTCCGATACCAGACCCTGTCCTGCCAGTGAGACGTGTACTGCTATCAACACATGTGAGTGTGCTGAGAACTATGCCAGGACCTTAATGCAAGACTGTCAGGGTAAGTATCTAAACTAGTCAATGTGTAAAAAGTTGAAAATATGCTTTGCTTTGCATTCATTATATGCTCCTTGTGAAAATTGGGTCATTTTACTTTATTGAGTCAACATCAGCTAATTATGACCAAATATTGAATTTTGCCACATATTTTTTAAAACTAACTGTATGAGCTAATTTTATGTTTTGGTTCCAACTATGCATAGCAAAAAACACTGGTAGAGAGTCCTGCAACATTAAAGCGCAACATCCATGTCATGTTGGCTAAATGTATATATGTTAGGACCATGTGGGGAAAAAAACCATCATGGTCCCAATATCTCAAATTACTAAAACATCAGGAGAAAGCATAGATAATCAAGTAGAATTAAAAAACTTTAATTATTTAGTTATATTTTTTTAATGTTCTATTAATTTAGAACTAAACAATCATATAGATTAGCAGCTAAGTTGTAGAAAAATAGCTAAAAATTAGAGACATCGACTGTAATTAAGTGATGTAACCCAACTTCCACTGTCAAATATGTCAAATTATGTTTAATACCAAGTAGTACATAATTGCATTACTGTAAATAGAAGATCATATAATATGTTCTTGCTTTATCCATATGATCAAGTCATCAATATGTGTTGTTTGTTTTTATAACAAAAATGCAACACATTATTGGTTATTTTTAACTTTTGCTTTATTCACAGCTATGCTTTATATGATTATAGAGTATGCATTCTACTGGTGTTTACAAGAGAAATATGTGTTATTTCCAATAGATGTACATGTTTTGAATACAATTTTTTTTTTTTTGTCATTTTTACTTCAATATTAAACTGATTGCAGTAATATCTGAGCTGATTCAAGGAAAGATTGAGTTCACAGCAACTCTAACTTACAGATTTTCGGATGGAGAATGTGACAATGATATTGAAATGGATGACACTGCAGCTTATGCCAATATCAAACAAGCACTTTTTATCAAGGTAAGTTTTATTACAAATACACACCCACACACGCTTGCTCGCACACGCACACGCTCACACACACACACATATATATAATATATATATAATATATATAATATATATTTATTTAATTAGCCAAGTAATAAAACATGGCAGTGTTATAATTACTTAACAATTGTACACATAACTTCCATTCCTACACTAGCTTCCTAGTTGCTTGTGATTACATATATAAATTCTATGGCTTGGTTTTGGGGTAGTTGGGTATATTTGAAATCTATTTGGCGCAAGCAGAGAGAAACTGCTGTAAACGTAAATGCTCAAGTTTTACAAGTTTTTATTAGCTTGAACCCAACGTTGTACATTGATAATTTTGGTGCTATCTTATTGTATTCACAGTTTTTTGTGTTCATGTACTTTTTTCTTTTGCAGGTGTACCAAGAACTGAATGAATCTGTTTTTAGAGAATATGACACTGCAGTATTGGGTGTGACATTCAGGTTTGTATAAAGTCAGTCATGTTTTATCGAAAGTTTTATTTTCATATTTTCAAAAGTCAAGTTTGACATGCATTATTTCTACAAATTTCTAGTGAGAATAGCTTACGGTTTATCATGTGATCTCAATTTAGGTTCAACATTTATACATCTATGAACAATACATATCTTATTTGTAATTCATTTTTCAAAAAAAAAGTTTTAAAGTTTGAAATTCTAAGCAACTAGCTGTAATTATTTCAATTGTTGGTGATTTGAACTTTAGTTGCATACCAGCTGAGGAATCTGGCCAACGAAGCCGACGAGAAATATTATCCAACAATGATGTTGCAGCTTTGTTAAGAATAGCTTCAGATGTAGACCCAGAATTAGAAGAGGGAGAACTGGCAAATATGCTTCATGATGTGTTGATGGCCGCTGTTACAGCTGGAATTGTTGTTGATGGCAAATCTGCATCAGGCCTAGCCGTATCCCAAGTGCTAGTAGCAGGCATGTCTTCCATATTCTAGTAAAATACTTATTCACATCGGTTTCCTTTCATCGTGCCAGTAGTCTTTTGTTAATCACGTGTTTACCCAGGAGTTTGTAATGAACAAGACTGAGTGAAACAGTTAGTTCAATGCACGTCTCCTTTTATTTATAGCTTAACATATTTTAATAATTCCAGCAAAAATGTAGATCAGTTTATGTAATTCAAATCTGCAAGCCATGCACGATTAATGTACTGTTGCTTTCATCTTTTAAAAATGCTCAAAGAGAGACCAGAGATGTTAATAGAAGATTTGTATTACAAGCAATAATAGTTTTGGTAAAGCTTCCTTTTTATGGAATAAAGGCAAACTATTATATGATTTTAGAAACAACAACTGTACCAGAACAAGGCAACACAGCTCAATGGTTGGCTCCAACAATTGCAGGATTGGTTTCTGGAATTATACTAATAGCAGTAGTAATTGGATTGATATTGGTAGTTGTAAGTGTTTTAAAATTTCTCATTTTTACCCATAATGGATCATAATTTTATATAAAACATAGAGGTTTAGTTCTTCACTATAGCTTTTTTAACCGCCTCTGTATAGGTCCGGTATTCCAAGAGATCTGATGCAGTCCGCCCTGACAAGAATTCCCTGTTCCAGTCTCCTGTGCTGAGATTCACAGCAAGAGACTTTCCTATTGGTCAAAGCAGCTTTTCTGGCAGCTTTTTTGGCTCAGACTCTTCCAGTTCAAATGATGGCTGGTCAACTGGCAAAAGAGCTGGCAATGCCAAAAGAAAAATGTAAGAGCTATATAATTTCTGTATGAACTAAACATACCAAAGTAAACATGCGCCAGTCATGCTAAAACATATTTATACAATTACTTTTTGCTGCGGAGCTTGAACCTTAGTATATAGTGCAGGGCTAACTTTTTAAAACTGTTTTCAATAATATGTAATACAATGTTAACTTTGCTACTGGATCGATGAGAGGATTTAAATTTTAAAGCACCTGCTTTGATCTTTATTAAGTTTGGTGAATCGAGAAAAAAGTATCAACACAAATATTATACTAATATACTATATATACTATATACTATTTTTGCAGGCATATAAATAGAATACGCTGTGTCTAATTTTAGAAAATTTTCAGTAAGTGCAGCACTAATCAACTACTCATGAAAGGTGTCTATCATGGACCTTGTGTAGTTGCAGTTTTAAAAGTGATTCCGCAACATAAAACAAACCAAATAAAGTAAACTGCTTGCTTAGATTTTAGACCACTTTAAATGCAACAGTTGATATGTAGCTATTACAAGATGATGCAGATTGAAATAAGTTTGAGAGGCAATTTCCAACACTATGTTATCGTATCAGCCTTTAAAATTAATATAGATAATGGATTGCTTGCTGACTTACAAAACATAATGTATCCAACACTTCAAAATGGTAATGAAACAGTTTATAAATACCACTGAACTACTTTTACTTCTCTTGAAAAAAAACCTCCATATTCTCACTCAGTATAGCTTGTTACCACAAAAGATAACTCTAAGTGTGTGTTTTTATATTTTTATTTATTTTGTAAAAGAAGTAGCAATAGATTATTCCAGCAGTTTAAGGACAAGATTCATATATTTGAAGGTTTTTTTATAAAGTGTTTCAATATAATAGAAAACTAGCATAATTACACTGTATGCTTAAAAAGGTAGTTAATAACTGCTCAGCAACCTTATGTTTGGGCTGGTAATTAGTATATTAGTATTTGGAACAAATGGCATGGTCGCTATATTCAACAAGCTTAAGTAGCACACTTGAAGTGTCTTCATTTCTAAACAGATCATTGAGTTCTTAAATTCAGCCCTTTTTCAAACATGCAAATACTAGAAGTGTTTAATGTGTACTTTTAGGAATTACCAACAACCAAGAAGATGGTATCAAGAATCATTTGCCTAGAGAAACTCAACATACGGCGTGTAGCAGTGTCTACCTGAATGCACACAAGGTTATTTTGACTGATGACAACTAATTTTATTTCTATAAAATCTTGCCTACTAATAAAAAATGATTAGTTTAGTTAATGTAAGACTATAGCTACATCATTGTATTTCCGTGATATAATAAATTTGTGATAATTTATTTAATACATAGTGTTTCTACAATTCAAAGTAACAGATTTTATATCCTAATATTTTTTTAATCTTTTTAATGCTAAAGATTATGAGCAGAGTTAATAATAACTGCCGTATAATATACTCTGTAGAGCTCGTATAACCTATTAATACATAGTAGTTGTTTAACCAAATTATTTTTTGCCTTATTTATCAAACTGCATCTTCTTATATCTTGAATAAATATAATATGTTTTAAACCTATGAATATTTTTCAACGTTCAGTGAGTTGTTTTAAATTATCAGGCATAATGTTAATATTTAAACAGTGTATAGCTTTATGGCAAAAGAAAACCTAATATTTTAATCATAAAGTTCAATATAAAAATATTCTCACAAAGCAATAGAAATATAATTAAGTTGGTGTAAAATTTAAAGCACAGTTATCAAAAAGCATACACTCCTTTATATAGAATTGAGGGTCTTCAGTTGCTACACAACATCTCAGCTAAAAAAATTGTTTATTAAACTGCTTAGTGTTAATATTCTACAAAAATGTACATGGATGAGATAAATTACGATAAAAATAAACTTAAATTTTACGTTATAATAATGTTATGTCCTGGGTAGTTTTTTTCCAGTTCTATATGGCTTGAGTTTAGTGAGTTTAGCTTTCTGTCAGCATTGACTTACCTATCTACAAAAGCATCATTTTAAATTTAAATTATATATTAATATGGCACACATGACTAGTTTGATGACATTTATTGGTGATAATTATTACATACATTATTAGATAACTATGTGTAATCCATTAAAGAGTTTATTAGCATCTAAATCCACTATTTTAATCATAATCCACAGATTGTTTAAGAGTTAGCATACACATTCTGACTATAGCACAACCTACTTATAGCTTTTTTAGTTCACTCTACGTATGGAAACATTTGCAAACTTAATAAACTATTAGGTCTAAAGAATTAAAATATATCATGAGCTAAGGATTTGCTACAGATTATAAGTAAATCAATTAAGAATCTGTTTATCTAAACAAAAGTTAAACACTATAATATATATATATATATATATATATATATATATATATATATATATATATATATATATATATATATATATATATATATATATATATATATTTATATATAAATAGGTATACGAGAAACATTGTTGATTTATTACTTTATTATAGGTAAAATAATTCTACTAATATTTCGGGTACCACTGTACCCATCTTCAGAGTAGCAATGAATGAAATTCAAAAATTATTATGTTACGTTAGACGTTATGCATGACACAAAGAATAGAGAGTGGCAGTTATTGTAAATTATTGAAACTTAGGGAGATAATCTTATTTTATATATTACGCAGGTCAAAAATTAATTATACTGATTGTTTTGCATAAAAAATAAATTAGAGTTGACAAAAAAAAAAAAAATATAGATATCCAAGTATAAATAGCAAGAATTAGTAAAACTATGCGAGAGTTGAGTAGTGTGGAGCTATTGATATAGTTTTAGTGGTATGGAGTAATTTTGTTTATTAAGTTGCGGTTTTATTTGCAACAATAGACCCTGATTATATTAACACAACACTCAACACACTTGATAATTTTCATCCTAACATTAAATTTATACACGAACTAGAAACCAATAAATCACTTTCTTTTCTGGATGTTACAGTTTTGCGACACAATAGCTCAGTAGAAACCACAGTATTCCGCAAGCCAACACATAACGATACATATTTACATTGGAACTCTTTCTCACTAAAAACGTGGAAGCTAAGCACACTCAAGTCACTAGTATTAAGGGCTAATAAAATCTGTTCTACTCCAGCACTTAAGACCCAAGAACTTAACTATATTCGAAATGTTTTTGAACATAAAAATGGTTACCCTAAATATGTAATAGAGAAAACTATTAACAACATTGGTGACGGACTACTCAGTGAAAAAGACAACAGGAAACACATTTTACTCCAGCTGCCTTATAAAGGAGTAACAGGAGAAAAACTAATCCGCTCCCTCAATAAATTAATTACAGACTCTTTTTCAAATGAACTCAATGCCCGGATTTTATTTAAAGGAACCCCCTTAAGTTCACATTTTAATCTCAAAGATAAAACCAATAAAGAACACATTCACAACCTAGTCTACAAAATAACCTGCCCTGAAGCTACCTGTCAACAAACATATGTAGGCGAAACCGGACGTCGCCTATCACACAGGATACATGAACACTGCCATGACATCAATTCCAAAATTTATCAACACTCTTCCACCACTAATCATGGAAACATATCAATAAACAATGTAACAGTTTTAAATCATTCATTTAAAGGAATCCACCATCGAAAAGTAGCCGAAGCTCTCTACATTAAACAAATAAAACCGCAACTTAATAAACAAAATTACTCCATACCACTAAAACTATATCAATAGCTCCACACTACTCAACTCTCGCATAGTTTCACTAATTCTTGCTATTTATACTTGGATATCTATATTTTTTTTTTTTTTTGTCAACTCTAATTTATTTTTTATGCAAAACAATCAGTATAAATAATTTTTGACCTGCGTAATATATAAAATAAGATTATCTCCCTAAGTTTCAATAATTTACAATAACTGCCACTCTCTATTCTTTGTGTCATGCATAACGTCTAACGTAACATAATAATTTTTGAATTTCATTCATTGCTACTCTGAAGATGGGTACAGTGGTACCCGAAATATTAGTAGAATTATTTTACCTATAATAAAGTAATAAATCAACAATGTTTCTCGTATACCTATTTATAATTAAATTGCTAGCTCGTAAAGATATATATATATATATATATATATATATATATATATATATATATATATATATACATATAAAGTTATTGTTTGCCAAGTAAACAGTTTTATAAATTTTCATGATTTATGTTACTCAAATTCAAAAGCATACGCTTACTTATGTCGTACTAAGACCTAGTATGTAGTTGAGGATGTTGTAGAAGTAGAGGTCGTGGAAGCTACAAAGTGAAACTCCATTATATATGCATAAAGATATAAAATACTACGAACTTTATTGTTGATGTATTCAAATATAGATATTCTTTTTGTCAATTAAATTATCCTTTTCAAAGTAAACACCACAAGTGTCCACATATTATGCTGCTCAAACTACAAGACATACATGTATGTGCTCACTTGTTGATACCAAGAGCTGGTAGGGTATGTAGTTGAGGATGTTGTGGTAGTAGTGGTTGTGGTGGCTAAAAAATGGAACTACATTGTATCATATTCAGAAAATTAATATATATAATATTATTGGTCAATTATAATACTATTTTCCATATACACAGTTATATAACTTTTCATGAAATTTTTTACTCAAATTAAAAAGCAAGTGCTTACTTTTGTAGTACGAAGAGGTAGTAGGTTGTTGTGGGAGTAGAGGTCGCCGTGGCTACAAAATAGAACTCTGTTAGATCAGCAGAAAGTTAATGCATTGGTAATATAATGAAATACATATGTTATTATTAGCAATTAATTTATTATTTTTTAAATACACACTTATATTATTTTTCCGGAATTATATAACTCAAGCAAAAGACTCATGCTTTGTTTTGGAGTACCAAAGAGTATTAGAATAGCTACTCTAGAATGTTAGAGTAGAACCTGTTGAAGCCACAAATAATTCACTCAACTATAAAAAGATTTAAATAATAGAACGCCATAAAACTTTTTCCCAATGCAATGCAGTATCATTGCTCGAACAAATAAAGATATTATGCTTGCATTTATGTTAATCTAAAATATCAGATGCAGTATATTTTTCATAGGTATGCAGGATTAAATGGTATTGTCTATTTTTATTAGATGAAACATAAATAATATTATTCAACATAGCGGTGTACACTCAAATGCATCTATCTTTTATGTTCTCTTTTTCTGAGTCAGGGGCCAAACGTTTCTTTTCATCACAGCAGTTTTGAAATTGTTGTAGATGTTTTCATTTGCAGCACATGTTTTTGACTTTCTCAATCAAAATAAATGTGAAATTGCATAATATATAATTTTGTACAACATTGTGATAAAGCCAGATTCATGAAACTCTAAGTGAGACATATACCTTCAGCAATTAAAATCTACTCAAAAACCTAATAAACGCAGTTACGATTGGTTTTTCAAACCAGCACATATATAATAATAAATCTCTTTTATTATTTGATTGTAAAAACCATATCTGATACTTTACAGTGTATAATCTTTAGAAGGCCCATTATTAGCAAAAAGATTTTCTCAACAAATATTTTTCCCTCCATATCATCTAATATATAATGTTCATTTTAGAAAGATATTTTTTGGAGTCAAGACACTTCTCAGCAATATTAGAATAACATTGTTTGTGCTTCAAACTAAAGTTTGGTGCTCTTCAAAACTGTTTTCCTTCAAGTCCTACTCTTTACACTAAATGTCAACCACTTGTCAGTAAATGAAGAGCTAAACTTTTTTCAACAAAAGTGCACTATCCAGTACATAGTATTGAGAGTTAGTGTATTCAATTTTTTTTTAATTTCAAGCAATGCCTGGTTCCTTTTAGATATACCTGTTATTTTTGTGCACAATTGTTGCCGTTTACTTAGACTACCAACGCCTAACACTACGAATTGCTATATATACCTACAAATAGTATAACAATGCTTAACTTGAAAGAATCTTATGATTCCTTTATAGCTTATTGTACTTAACATAATACCAATGCCATTAATTTGTTATACAATCTGTTCAGCTAAATTATCAAATGTGCTTAAAATAATTTTTTTATAATAATACAGCCTTTTACAGTATTTGTTTTTTAAGAACTCGTGAATATCCAATATAACAAATACGATGAAAACAAGTAATGGGGCATGTTTTTAGTCCCGATCTTTCAGTCCTAATCAATTTTCAACAAAATCAGCATATGTAATGGCATGGCAATGAAACTAACCTTGTTCAATATGTGGTTTCAACAGACTTTTACAAATTCTTTGTAAACAGGGTGTGTTTGTACCTTCACAATTGTCAGCTAAAAGCTCTATTTAGCCAAGTTTAAATTTTCATTAATCTATTTGCATTTTAAAATCAGCTCATAAAAGTTATAGTCTTGTAGTAACTTACTCAGGTATAATAATGCTTGGTACACTTACTGCAAAGTTTTTGATCTTTGATGGCACTTCTTTCAACATGACTTTAGCTACTACGCCTACTGGCAGCAATAATTTAATTACATTTTCGTTCAACTTCAAGCTTGTAGAATGACTATGAGAGTAAGACTAGAAGAAAATAAATGAAAATGGGATTGTTTAGTGAAATTTGGATACGCATTATTACCTCCCCACTATAGCCTGTAATTCAGTAATACTACTTAGAATGCTACTTGCATCATTACTTTACTCATGCTATCTCTTTTGTAACAAGTATATGACATAAGTGTGTTAGTAGTCATGTACACGCAGTCTTTCCTTATTGGCCAACACTCACCAGGATGATGCAACGTGTACAGCGCGATCCAAGGCAGAAAAACGGCAGGGCGGTAAAAGTGGCGCCCGTTGACGGCTCGTTTCTGAAGAACCAATCAGATAGCAATACTCGACCATGTATAAGTAAGATGAGATGCCTCAACTTATCAGTTAGACTTTGGTGCTACTTGTGTAAAGTTCTAAACTATATTATTACTTATCAGTTTATGTTTTGCTCTTATTAATTTTGAAGAGTCAAAATTGGACTCTTTTTATCAGCAAGTCTTCAATATACTGTCTGACTTACGAATGCTATCTTCTCTTCTCTCATAACAACCAAAGTGTGCACATATTCTGAGCATTATTTTTTTACGAATCCACCACAGTGATTTTATATCTTCCAACACGCTCCATAAAATTACAATAATTGAATCCCAGTGAAGACAATTATTTTATAAAATATAAAAAAGCCTGAAACTTTATTTTTTGGGAAAACAACTCCCAAATTTGCCTCACAGAGGCTTACACCTAAATCTCTTACCATTAAACATATATAATCATAAATATTCAATGCATACATATTATTGAATATATAGTTTAATGCAATGTAAATGAGCAGTATTTGCTGAGCAGAAAAATTCTGATAATTTAAATGGATGTACTTTATATTTTACAAAACTTAAGCAAGTGAGTTTATTTCTTTTGATTTTTTGTTGACAAATAAAATAAATAATTAACTTGATAATTTATTTTTTTTACTTCACAAGATTTATAATTTTTGAATATAGTCAAAAGTGTTGAGTGTGTATAAAACATAATTAGGATTTTTAAACATATATATAGTGCCACAGCAATTCAATATCTATACAATATGTTGTTAAGAACAAAATTTCAATTCAGCTCCTGGACAAACTTCTGCATTAACTTTACTTACTTGCTGCAACTGAAATCGATGCTGGCACGAGGTTTACCTAATTATGTTAAGACACAATATACAGGAAATTAAATTACAGCTTACTTTTTTGCTTATAAAATAATTTCGCCCCCACTGGGATTCAAACTCAAGACCTTCGGCTTGCAAGCAGGTGCACTATAACCATTACACAACAGGGGCCACTGGATAAACTCAATACTACATTTCTATCATGGACAATTATAGCTGAATTCTATAATCAAACATTTGTAAAACATGTCTGATTACCAGATTTAGCAATCTAAAAACTTCATGATAACTTTATCTTAGAGTTCTAACATAGATAAACATGCTTTCAAGTGTTATTTACGTCAGTCTAAATCCTTATGTACATGCAGTACAATGTTGATGCTTCAGGAGTGATTGCTTTCAGTATATTCTATTATCTATAAGTTAAATTACATTGCTGACAAACTGTTAGAATATTTTTAACTAAAAGATTGCTTCTTCTGTTAGAGTACTAGTTGTCTGATAAATTTTAAGTAGACTAATGAACATAGGAACACAGATTGTAAGACTATTGATAAACCAGTGGTATCTCATTCAGACAAACATCAATTTGGATAAACAAATAATAAGCTAGATGGCTACTGCAAATGAGGATATTACAAGTAAATAATAAAATGCTTTAATTGACATTTTAGCACCAAACATTGAAAAGTATCAAGTTTGTTATATATCTTAGATGACAAACTATAAATAAACTGTCAGACTTTTTTTCGTTGATGCTAAACTCTAATTTGCTTAATTTTATGTTTAGCAAATGTATATATTTGATAGAAACTTCAACTATCTGATTGCACAAACAATTTATTTGAAATATTTTTTAAATAAAAGACATATTTTATCTATAAAAAACAATGCGTTGTATGTGTAGCCTACCACTTACAATTGCAACAACACTCCAGCTTTTCCAGAGCAGCAATTCCAGACTAATGACGCTTTCGGATTTCCTACGCGTAGAGATAACTGTAGGCCCTACGCGATGACCATTCGGTAACCATCACGCGTAGGGTGCAATAATTCAAGCAATTACAGTAATTTTCCTCGGACATTGCGTCATTTTTGTAAGCGAGTGTAAGCGAATCATATTATTTGCTGGTGATTGACATGAGTCATCGTTTGGACACTTTATTTAAAATAAATACATTCATGCAAGCAGTAGTCAATTTCCAGAATCAATTTATCATTAACAACTTCTACCTCTTTCATTCATTATCTCGGCAGATATTTTCAATCAAAATATCACTTTTCCCAACAACTTCAACCATAATGAGGGAAATGTCATCAAAACTAATTCATAGTCAAACATAATATTTTGGTGAGCAAAAGAATCACAACTAAAATTAGTCTACAACAATACCTATGTTTTTCACTATATTATATTAATATAAAAAATTAATGGTTTTACTTTAACTTGGTTCGATTACTGTAGAGTTTATTATAATGTAGCTAAAAAAAGACAAGCACAAAATATAAAGATAGAAAAATAAAAATGAAAAAATTTCCAGAATATTATATTGTGTATTCTTACCCTACAAGCAGTGATTTGGTTGTCATGGAAGATATTCAGATGAGGTAGGGTTTTTTCATCTGAAAAACTTTTTAGCCAATAACTTTCACTAATTGAGTTTTAGATCATCACTCAGTTTAGAAAAGAAAATTTACATAACTTTAATAAAATGAGTAATCTATTGTTCGAACTTAAATCAGCTGCTTGTAGAGCATTCATATAATATATATATTCAGTTAGAAGTCATGTTCTATAAGAAGTTGAAGCAGGTGAGAGCACTATTGTCATTTTCTTGCACTGGCAGAAATCTAAAACACAAAGATGCGACCAGTGTGAAAAGATTATAAGAATTTTATAAAAGAATTTACACCATCAATTAGGATTATAATCTGATGCCCAACAATCGTGAAATTTATTTTATACTTAGTTTTGAACTGTATTTCAATCACTAATAAATACTGCACTGTAATAGTCTTGTCTAAAAGCTATCACAAAACATTTCTCAACTTAGGAAGACACTCTGTAATATTAAAAGTAGGTACTTAAAAAATTCACCATCTATTCTACTGGAGCTGGGTGCACTACAGTAGGAGTGGCGGCTCTGCTATGGTCTTGAGTCTGTTTACTTCCACTTCCCGGCCTTTCTTCAGAAACACGCACACCGCTTCCTGGTCTGGCACTTCCTGGTTTGGCACCTCCTGGTTTAGCGCTTTCTGGTCTGGCGCTTCCTGGTTTGGCACTTCCTGGTTTGGCGCTTCCTGTTTCAACCATATGAAACTGCTCAGGATCACGCTGTGTCATTGATGTTGCTACTACTTCATTCTTGTGAGCAGATTCTTCTGCACCACCAGGAGCTGTTTTAGATGATTTGCTATAACAGACAAATAATTAATCCTAATACCTAGTCATATTAATCAATTAGCTATTCTAATTATTAAACTATGCTTATATATTTTATAGTAGCAATTTGGTTGTTCTATTACTTACTAATATATCAATATTTTAAATACAACTATAACATAATATTGAAAATGCAGTAATAAAACTTTCATGCCCCCATTGGGATTTGAACCCGAAACCTCCGGCTTGTAAGCAGGGGTGCTACTCATTGCACCACAGGGACCACTGGGTAAATTCAACACTACATATCTATATTATGTTTAAACCAAAATGTCAGACTTACTTCATTTTTATCTTCAGACAAACAAGCACCACTACAATGACTACCACGAGCAATCCAACGCTCACACCAATAGCAACGTAAACTCCAGTTTTAGATTTTGGAGTTTCTGAAACTTCTTCATCCACAAGCGTTGTTGCTGGGGCTACTGTTGTAGTTAGCGCAGTGACACGCTCAATTGAGTCCATAACATAGCCTGACCAAAAGAAGTACTTTACTCAGTTACAAACATGTATAAGTACCTAAGCATTTCCAAGCATGTTAGGTCATCAAAAGCAGTTTTCAATTGGTTTTATTAAAAAAGCAACCGAGATATTTTTTCACACAAAATGAAAAATTTTCCAATCATAGTTACTTATAACCTAAATTAAATAAATCTATAAGCTTATTTACTCATTCACCAGAAAATTGCTTTATCTGACTCTAATCAGGTGAAAATGAAATCTGAGGGATGCTATAGAAGTTACTAATTAAAGCTGCAACTTAACTGACCTAAATCACTTTCTATGGAGCTCTGGGCATTAGTTATCACAGTCAACAGGTCATTTGCAGAAAGAATGCCAAATTCAGAGCTTGAGGCATATATTGCGGCTTGTGTGTTGCCATCATCAAATGAGGGAGAGCCCTTGATTCTGTAGAAGTCTGCTACTGTAAACGTTACATCATTTCTTTTCCTAAAAATATTTTGCATAGTAATAAACTTTGCAATTTCTTACAAGCTAATTTACTGTTTGATGAACTGTATAAGAAAAAGAAAACGAAATGAGAAAAGAAAAATTGATGGTAATATGAAAAACGTTATAAATGTTTTTAGATCTGTTTGCTTGATATATTGTAGGCCATATAAGTATATTCATAAGTTTAATACGTAATGCAAGTTTGTATATACTTACTTTCTTGAAGACTCTTCAGATATAAAGCCACAGTCATTCGCTTCACAATGTTCGTTGCTAAACTTGGCCAAGTTTGCAAAGAGCAGTTCTTCTTTTTCATAAGTATACTGCAACAGTGAATTATTTTAGAGTCTATCTTCAAACACATACAGCTTTTTTAAGGCCATACTAGAGTAGAACTAAACTTGGTTAACAAAAAGTAAAGCTTGCTCACTGACTTTTAAATTGTACAAATAGACTATACAAACTGCACATATATAGGAATAGCACTACAGAGGAATCTATTGAGGTAAGAGGGTCAGCGATAGCGTAGTGTAACACTCTATACTCTTTATACATTACACATACCTCATCAAGTTTCATATCCTTAAAATCAATTTTTACTCCGTTTTTCAGAGCTGCTTTGGAAGGTTCAGTAGTTATTTCCTCCACTGGGTCACCAGGGTTCACGGCTGTAATATTAGGTAAAACACATTATGTGCTTGAATAGGTCAAAATAAAGCCAAACCATTCACACCATATTTCAGTAGCAGCCACTCGCGCGCACACACACGCACCCACATACACGCGCACACGCACACACCTACGCGAGTACGCACACATATGCACACACGCACATAATATATTATAGACAAAAGGCAGCCTTGCTCAGTGTAGGTAGATATTCTACAACCTCAATTTGAAGCTCAACATTATATTGCTGCAGCATACAAAAATGAAATTCTTTGTAATCCTATGTTAATGGTTTGAAAAATATATTATCACAACAACATGAATGTCACTGTCATCCCAAACCACAAATTCTACTATTTAGAAAAAAATAACGCTTCAATACTTAGAAATTAAGGTGACTTTTGACTGCGATAATTTGAAACATACTTATGCATTTGCCATCTGATTCGACTTGGGTTGGGTTACAGACACATTCGTAGGAAGCAGGGATATTTGAGCAAGTCTTCGTTTCCGGGCACTGGGTGTTGATGTCTACACACTCATTGATATCTGAAGACATGAAAAACACTCGGTTAATAACTACTACTTCTGTTCCTATTTTTTCATCATAAACTTCAACATAATTTTTTACTCTCTCATATATTATAGTCAAATATCAAAAACTAAAATCACCAAACTCAAGTGAAATTAAAAATTTGCTTGAATAAAAATTTTTTTTAAGTTTGAAAAGTAATCCTGCAATAGTTTCATATACTATTTGTGCCCATGAGCATGTACAGTATATGAAAAACACCATGAAAAGCTTAGCAATGCAACAAATTAATTTAAAAATTTGTACCACAAAATGTTTGTGAACCATATTTTTAAACTAATACAAGCATCCTTCATAAGCAAAAAAAGGCCATTTCTATGGATGACATTTACTCACTACTGACCTTGACAGCTGCGGCCGTCAGAAGACAGCACATATCCTGAGCTACAAGTGCACTGATATCCACCATCTGTGTTCTTGCAACCACTTTCGCATGCGTCTGTTTCCAGAGCACACTCATCAGTCTCATCACATGTTTCTCCATCATCATTCAGAGTGTAGCCTTTGACACATGAACACACTTCTGTTCCATTTACTTTGGAACACAAGCCATTGTCAGTATCACAGCTGTTTGAATCTGTGCATGGATCAGCAGCTGAAAGCAATAACATAGTGAGCTATGTTTTACATGGCTTTTTGTAACAAATATTTTCAATTTCATTACAAATGCTTGAGATAAACTATGTTTTAGCTCTATATTGGACATGTTATTAGCAATTTATATTTATAAACTTACTGCAAAGTTGTAAGTAGTAGCAACAGTTACTATAGAAATGCTTGGGGTTAATAAAACTTTTAGAAAATATTATAGCAATGCATGTATAGAATATAGCTAAAAATATACTACTTTAATTTACTACTGTACTTAATAGACATCTGTAAGTGGAGATAAGTGATAGTAAAAGCCATAAACTCACAATCACAGTTGATTCCATCTTCATTAAGAGAATAGCCTACATCACAGCTACAGTTGAAGGAACCAGCAGTGTTGGTGCAGGAATGGTGGCATGGCTGGGTAATGCACTCATCAATGTCTAGAAAACATCACCGTGCAGTATTGTTTACTTATGATGCATTTGGTAGTAACTTTGTTAAAAGAACAATGATTTTACTTTTATCACAAAATCTGGTTGCAAAACTTTGTAATAATCACATGTAAACGTATTTACCGTCACATGTTTTTCCATCATCGTTTAGCTGGTAGCCACTTTCACAGGTACAAGCGTATGAACCAGGATAGTTGATGCAGATACCACTACAGAGGCTTTCATCCTGACATTCATCTATGTCTGTACATGATTTACCATCTCCTGTGTACCCCTCTGAACAATCTCCACATCTGCAAAAAATAGTGTATTAATTTCAGATGAGAAAAAATATTCAACTTAGAAATCACAATGACAATAGGCAAGCAGTTGTGAAGGGAATTTTCTTACGTGTAGGTGAACTCATCAGCTGGGGCTGGGCTGTCTATGCAGGGCAGTGATGGGTAACATGGGAAGGCAACTAAAGAACAGGCATCTATATCTGATTCGCACGTATCTCCTGTATATCCAGTGGGACAGATGCAATCCAGTACCACAGAGCTGTAAAATATACAAATAAATGAAGTCTAGAATGAGATTTCATTGATGCAAGTTTATGTAGCTACATCGTAGCAAGATTTTTTAATTGTATTGTTTTATGCCTAACCAAAGTTAATTAAAGTAAAATATTCAGAAAGTATATGAGTTTTAAAGGAGTAGTAAAACATTGAAACATAGATAGTTGAAACACTGCTTCAAATTGTTACATTATGCATTTACAACCTTTCTTTCATTACAGCAGCTTTCTATGTTTTACTTTGTATTTAAAGAACTTTCTCCTTTAGCTACTTTTTGTGTATATAACAGAGTTGGGGTAATTGTAATTTGTAATTGTAATTGATTGCCATTAATTATATTTTGTCAAGTAATTGAATGTAATTTGCAATTGGTGTATAAAAATGTAATTGTAATTGTAATTGTAATAAATTACATTGCTGATGTAATTAAATTTTACAATTACTTTATAATTACATAACAATTACTTCAATTGTTTAAACCTTATAAAATTCATCTTTTTCCTGTCCTTCCTATTGTTTAATAAAAAGTTCAGATTAATTTAACATCGTATTTTTCACCCCATGTGTTACTGTTGAGAACAAAGAAGGTTGTCCATTGTCAAAATTGCCCATGGTAGTTGGACCCCAGCAGTGAGATTATATAACTTCTATTTTTCTCTTGTGAAAACAAAAGTAATTGTTATTGTAATTAATTACATTACCATGTAATTGTAATTGTAATTAATCACATTCACATGTAATTGACCTCAACTCTGATACATAATGGTCTTTTCCTTGCTTTATTTTGCTATTGCTGCAATAGCAGCCATATCTATTTTCTGACAAGTTGTAAATAAACAAGACAATATTTCATGCAAGTTCAATAGCTCAACAGTCTTTGGAGTAGCTTGAAGTAGTTTAGTTGTTCATTCAGTCCATTCATTTAGATCTTAGATATTGAGATAGAAAGTTCAACACAACAACAATAGGCTCACCTAGTTTGAACTAAGTCCAGCTCTATCTCTGATAATTCTTCACAAGTTGCATTGTTCACGCATTGGCAAATCATAAGAGTTGGTGTTTCAGTAGCTACAGCTCCATCTGTATCCTAAATTCGGTAATTTTACATAAAATTTAAACTGCTAGGAGTTTAAAGAGGGTATTTGAACGTTTATCTAAATATCTGAACTGGTATTGGTAAGCCTAGGATTGACAAACAAAATTAAGTTCGATATTTGTTCAATGGTTGAAACTGAGTTTGATAATGCATACCTCAGCAATTATAGTGAAAGTGAAAGCTGTTGTGTCTGGCATGGTGAATTCAAAAAGATAGAGATCTTCTACATTAGTTATTACGGCTGTGTCTAAATTTGTAGAAACTTTTATTTCATCATTATTTGGATCTGTTATACTGAACGCTAGAGTGACAGTCTCTCCTACATTTGCCATGGTTGCACTTTGTCCAGATATGACAGGTGAGAAGTTATCTACCAACATTTTAGAATATAATAATTTTTTCCTCTTAATTCAGGATTCGAGTCCAAGGACTCTAACTTTCAACCTGACACGCTAACCATTACACATTACAGGGGCTATTTGTACATCACCACACTACGACTAGGTAGTGAAAAATACAAGCATATAAAAGAAAAATACAAGAAAAATTATTCATTTATTTAAGATAATTTTTTGAAAGTACATTTCAGGTATAGATTTCCTTACTCAGTATTCTGTTTGTCTCTTCACTTTCTTCTTCAATTTGTTTTGCAGAAGTACCAGCATCAACGTCTCCAGTAATATAAATGTCGTATAAACAAGCTGAGTTGTTTCCACATGCTTCAAAAGCTTGATTTTTAAGGTCTGTTGAAGGCCACACCCAGCTATCGATGTCATCAGTAAACACGGGTACAAATGAATTATTATTATAAGTTGACCAGTCAGTTCCATCTTCAGTATAATACATGATAGAATCCTCTTCAGATACAGCAACTGCATAAAATTATAAATATAATCAATACTCAACTGTTAGATGTTGTAGCTGAAAGCTTCTATCAAAATCTCAGTTTAATGCAAACCAGAAAAGTTATGTTATTTGCTTCAATTGTTACGAAACAAGGCACTTTGCATAATATTGTTTATAAATGACCAAATCAAATATAGTGACATAAATATTTTGCATATGTCTCATATGCTGAATCGAACTTGAATTATTTATATTGTTAGAATTATTATTACCATTAATTTACAATTATCCAAGACGTATAATAAAAAATTTTGATATTCATGATTTATAAATAGTAGTTTGCATTCAAATTAAACAATTCTTAATAGTTTTTCAAAACTGAATTACTTTTTGAAATAATCATAAACTTTCAACGTTTGGCCAATAATATAGAGATTATATGCTTCAATTTATGCTTCCAATTACCATTAATTAGCACAATATATAGTCTTATTTATATTTAAAGTAAGCCATGTACATTGTAAATATAGAATGACAGTTTACACCTGAAATTTAACTTAGAATAAAACAGCTTTTCTAACTTACATGTGCTTGCCCAATCAAATATGTCTTTGTCAGACGAATTGGTAGTCAATTCTGAGATGGTTCCATTCAAGAATGTAAACTCATTGCTGACATTTCTATCATACACCCCAGTTAGACCAATAGTTTCTCCAATCAAACTGCTTGACAGCCCTAGTGTCAAAGCCATCATTTGCTAAAAGATAAAATAGCAAAATAGTTTCAAGCTAAACATTCTCTCAATTATTGAAAAAGTAGTGTATATTGTATAATTACTTTACATAAAGTATACATAAAGGGTATATAGTGTGTGCAGAGTAGTGGGTGTGTGTGCGTGCGTGTGCGTGTGTGTGTGCGTGTGTGTCTGCATCATGTGTATATAGTGTGTGTGGTGTAGTCAGCAAAGTGTATAAGCCACTAGTATTTAAATGCAAGTCGTCCTACAAATTTATATCTGATTGAAATACCTGAGATGTCCATACAGTGACAGAGACGCCTTCTTCCCAGTACACTATTAGGCTGTCATCTGGTGTTCTCTGAAACTGTATTGTGCTATCTACTCCGTCAATGCTCTCAGTAGTGTCGGTACTTTCAGTTAACAACCCAATGTCTTCTTCAATTCCGTTAACAATTAGTTGCAGTTGATTTTCTACACCCACAGTATTGGCAGCAGCTGTTTTGTTGACCTGAACTTGAACTCTGGGTCGCCCTGAGATGCTCACGCATATGGCACTGAAGTAGGTTGCATCACTCTCTTCTGCAACACATGGCTTATTTCTATGAAAAGTAGTTGCAACTCTTTAACAACAAAAATCAAAATATCAACCAAACTTAAAGTAGTGGTACAATAGTTTAGTAGCAATTTGCACATAATGATATACTGTTGATTAGTTTAAACAATGTCAATCTAAACAAAAGAAATCAGTTGTTGCTTTTAAAATTTCTGATTTAAAATGTGATAGCATTATTAAATTAAGCTTCATCGAAGGTTGAAAAGATTTATTTGTAATTTCCTGTAAGACTGTTTTCATACCCCCATTGCTGCTAGCAACTCTTTCAGTTCTAACTTGTATTTGGCTGTCCGAACCGATCTTGGTAAATAGATATTCTCCAAGGCCGTTGAATGTGTACTTAACACCATCAGAGGTTAAAAAGTGAGGGTCACCAAATGCCGGTCCTACAAAACAATTTCTTTCAAGTGACCTAGAGAAAAATTTCAAACAATGCTATATAAATTAGATTCTTTTTTAGATATTAACTGTTTCTGGAGTAAATTTCATGCAGTGATTATGGTGAGCAAATGCTGACCAGTTGCTATAGGAAGATATCCTTCTCCAGTGTTTATAGGTCTCGCTATGTGGAACAACTTGCACAGCTGAACTGAGCCAGTACAACACAATTTATAGCCAGCGTCGTCATCATTATCAGCAGACTAAAACATCAAAGATTTGCAATTTGGGTAATCAAATATATCATAACATTTAGAAACTTGATTGTGCTATAAAATATGTAGCTTTAGTTAGTTTACTGACAGAGGTACATGTGCATATGCAGCTGGGATTCTTTTCAATACATGTGTAAAGGCAGTTCACAAAAATGAAGTTTAAAACATTTGGCTTTGTAGCCTATACTTACCTCATATTTTACAAAACCAGCATCTGGCAAAACTTTTATTAGTGAGCCCAAGCTTTCTTGTTTTGTGCTATAACAGCATCTCTGCTTGAAACCAGCTCTGGAAATTCTACTTTCATAGCAGTCTGGTTGAGTTGAGGCCCATACAAATCTATAATTTAAGAAAATTTCAACTTTATCTAGTGTTGATGGCTAGTTCCACAGAATTTGATTCAAGATAAAACTCCTAGCATAGCTGGAAGGTTCTCATCAAGTTATTAACACTATAACAACTAGAAAAGCCATAAACTGGGTACCACACAGCGATAAATAAAGAAATGAACACTTTTGTATAGCACTTTCACTTTTTGTTGACAAATAAATTTTAATTAACTTATCAAACTCTTATATTAAGTACGTAAAACCCAATTGTTAAAAAACGATGAATGTGTAAAAGCTTCTGCCGCCATCAGAAATTAAACTCCACATCTGGCAACTTGCAAGCTAGGGTGCTACTCATTACCTTATAAGGGCTACTGAGGAAACTCAACACTATGCGATAAGAATGTTTTGGGCTTTAAGCTACGATAGTATGCTAAAAGTATAATTTTACAAATTTCATATTTCTGTCACCTCCAGTCTCTTGATGCACTGCGCACATTTGTTGGGCAGGGGTTCAGTGCATTGAAAAGCTCAACTAGTGAAAGATCTTGTTCGTTCACCCAGTTATCACATTGAGTCTCGGCAGTTACTGTACCATCAAACAAATCCACACGGTATACGTATTCACCTATTCTTTCATCTAAAATGATACATATATATATTATCTTTGCAATATTTCGAAGTGCAATTAAGTTCTGCTAAAACTTTTATTGAAAACTTCTTTTTATGTTTTGGTCAACGTCTTCTAGACAAAATCTAAATGGAAACTGTTTGCCAAAATCAATAAAAAATAAATTACTTAAAATAATTAATTTCAGAGCCTGCGTAGATCAAAATATATTCTACCGAGTCAACATACTATTTTGTAAGCATTCAGTTATTGTTCTACTAGATTATTCATTTATTTAAAATCACCTCACGCTTTCCTGTATAACTTTGATTATATAACATCTTGTTTTAAGCTAATCAATGCTAAAGTTCATAATATTCTAGTAATGCAAAAGGTTTCACTTTTACCTTCATAATTTCCAGGAGCTTCGTCAACAGTCAAGAAATGAAAGCTGCCACTGTTGGATAAACTGATGACTTCAGTTAATTCGTTAACTTCATCGTCATCTCCTGAAATCAATCCTCCAACAGCAAAATCATCCAGATCGCCATTGAAACTGCTCAAGTAGGATTGCCAACTGTCAATGTTGCTATAAGCAATACCTGAAAATACAAGATCAACTAATCAATTTCGCTACAAGTACAACGCACGTAAAATAAAATCTGGTAAATTTTCTTGACATCATCTTTTACGATGTTATATAATTATTTTAGCGAGAAGTTACCCGGGTACACCCACGAAATGCCTCCTTCAGGGTAAATAAACTTAACATAGGCGTAGCTTCCATCAGTCATATACACTGCTTGAAAAGTGTTTGTCTGCAATAATAAACAAAACTTCTAAGATCAATATTGTAACACTTCTTCAAAGTAGCCAAAAGTTCTCTGAAAATTAAAAACTAACAAATCTATAGTCACATGTTCACAACTACAGCTATAAATACCAATTATGTATTATAAATTATATATAGATATGAATAGCTATGAGAAATACCGGCAGGTTTTCATAAAGCTCCACACAATCTTGATGTTCGACCTCAGACTCGGCAGTTGGGTTCTTGAAATGACTCAGAGATTTCTCTCGGCATTGTAAATCATCGTATGGTAGTCTTACCCAGGTGGCCACTAGCATCCATTTTGGAACAAAATCTTCATTACCACCTGAATTGGTCAAAAGACAACAGATTTAAAGAAATGTGTGCTTATTATTAACTCTGTTCTGTTGAAGTTAACCTGGTGGTATGATAACAACTTTTATCATGCATAATGTCACATGTACAACTCGTGTCATCCTCATTTCTTCTACAAGACTTTGTGCTAGGTCTACATAATATGTTGTGCAGGATACCATTTTTTAATCTTTTTTTATAAAATTTCATTCAAACATTGAGCATGGTGATGCATGTTTCATATCTCTTGTTAGAAAATCATTTAAAGCTGATTTATAAAAAGTTGACAAATTAAATATATAAAAGTATATTCTAATCTTATAACTAAGCAATTAATGGCTACAATAAATTACAAAAGGCTATAATATAGCCAAGACTAATTTATATATATATATGTGTTAGCAGTTAATGAAAAAATCAAACTTACTTACAAACAAAAACATCGTAATATTATGTAATTTCATGCTTAAATTTTTTAACCCGAGTATAAATTATAACATTGATAGTTTGTTAAATTATTTAATTTTATACAAGTTTTATATTATAGTGGTTTGTTGTTTGAGTTTATAATTTTTTAAATAATAATTTTAATAGTTCTTCAGTAGGCTTACCTGCTTCTGCCGCATCTTGCTTGGCCAGTTCAAGAACATCGTCCGACATGGCAGCACGTTCTATGTCATTTACGAGGATCTGAGTCCGCTTGTTTGCATCAGAATGCTGAGACATGGTAGCTTCGTTAGACTTTCCCCAAAACGGTGCCATAATGCCTTTGGTTTTGAAGGCTGGAACTGTGTTTAGTAACCGTGGATGGTTTTCAACCAATGGTTGATTAGCAAAAATCATCATTCCATTATTACACACCTTTAAAGAAATTATTTCATTTGATAAAAATCTTATAAAGACTATAAAAATGATTTACATTCATAGCATATAGCTGCACAATACATTATTTTGTTAGCATCATTCATAGCTAGTATAATTACAATAGCAAAGGCAGCTCCCTAATTTTAAATAACATATCACTATAGAGCTGATTTCCATTAAATTGTCAAAACTATTCTTTGATACAATTTTACATACATAACTAAAGTTGTAGTAAAAACCTAAAATTCAAATAATACTTGCTTACACTCTTATTCACATATTATAGTTATGTAATTTGCTGACTTAGATAGGCCTATGCAAAGCTAGTGCTTACAGACAGATGGCGTGGCTGATCCAGATTGAAGTATGGCAGAGGCTCAACATAGCGCTTGTAGGTAGCACAGATCTTAGAGAACCGGACATCAGAGTTGGAGTAGCTGTCCAAAAGGTTAGTAGAGCCCGCAGGATACAGGTTTCCAGCGCTCAGAAGATCAAAGTCTACGAATTGTACATTAACAAAATATAGTGCTAGTTTCTATTATGTGTATACATTATATAGTTTAATTTGCTCTGTTGACAATCTAATAATGTTAAGTTGTTGAGGGACAAGAAATGTCAAAACCAAGTCATTGCAGATTGAAAATAGCGATACACAAAAATAGCTATCTGTGTTACATTGCTGCTTATAGCTTTAGAATTTTGATATGATGTAACAAATAGCAAGCATAACTCATGTGTAATTAGAATATAGAAAATTATATTTCAAGTTTAACAGTTACCTGCAACTCCTGTGTAGGTCTCTGTAGTACCAGCTGTAACTCGCTCATCTGTAAAATAAATAAACACACATATTATTGTAAGTATATGAAATGTATATCCAAGTTGAAAACTTAATATCTGCTTAAATAAAGTTTTAAACAAAGTATTTGCTGATACTTTATATGCATTTAAACAAAATCAACAATATCACCTTTACTTAATTTCCTACTTTGAAGATTTAATTACTCGCAGGAAGATTAATTGTTTCAATGACTCTTTTTGGTTTTCAACAGTCAAACACTCGAAGTACCAAATACTTTATAAAACAATTTATAATTGATAATATCAAATATTATAAAAATATTAAAAACAGTATTATAATTAAGGTGAGTTCAAGCTATCTCAAGATAAATTTTAAAAAGAATAAATTTCATGAGTTTATGATATATTGGTAAACTGCTATAAAAGCAATATCATAAGCCTACTAGCTGCTACTAGTTCCAAGGTTAGAAACAAGTTATGTGCCATTACCTGGTTCATCGGTAGAGCCTGTTGAGTCATCTACAATTAAAAGCACAACACAGTGAGTTCTAGAAGCATATGTCATGTACCTACATGTCAGCATATATATGTTACATGTAACATTTAATCCAAGGTAAAGTCTAAAAAGTTACTTGAAACTTTTTAAAAAAGTATTTGTTATGACTATAATATGTGCAGAAACCAGTAGAGTTCCTTTTCTTTAGAAAAACACTTTTGCTAGTTATTTATTCAAAGATTGCAAACCTCACACTTAAGCCAAATATATTCTATGAACAATATGTTTATAAAATTTTGTAATGCATAATATGGTACTACGTTGTTATAAGCATTATATTACATAGAATGTACATCTATTATTAAAACTCAATATTTATATGTTTTGACAAACTGTGGCAAGTATTTTAAGAGATAGAAATATCTATTATACTACATAATAAGATGTATGATAATACAATATTGCAACATATTATAATAAATAATATGATGTATTGTAAAATAAATTGCAACGCATTATAGTACATAACAAAATGTATTATGAACTAGAATATACACTGCAAGTATAATATACAGAAAGAATGAAATAGTGGGAGTCCGTATATTATTATTATATAACTATTTTTACTCAAATATCTAAACCATGCCAACAACTTGATTTATAGGCAACTTATAGCTCTAAAGTCTATGGCATGTCACACACTTTTACTTTGCTGTACACTGAAAACCTTCGAACTGTTCAAAATGTGTATAAAAACATTTGAAGTGGTAAAAATGTTAGGCTACACTAAACCTACTTTATTACTATTGACTATCAGGAGTTTCTACTATTTGTAAATACTTTACCTGACTCCCTTGGGGTACTGCTGCCATCCTCTAAAACAAAAATAAAATCTAAATGAAATCAAAATTTCTAGAGTTGAATGCTGAAAGTATTTTGATGTAGAAACATTTATTCTGAGATTCCTAACTTTTAAGATTAATTGCGCAATCACTTATAAATTTTGTGTCAATGTACAGTGTATATTATTAGAGACCCACTCTCTGGTTTGCTGCTTTTTAAGTTTAGTTCACTTTAAAATGTT
This sequence comes from Bugula neritina, assembly GCA_964035545.1. Lineage (NCBI taxonomy): Eukaryota > Metazoa > Bryozoa > Gymnolaemata > Cheilostomatida > Bugulidae > Bugula > Bugula neritina. The sequence goes on along the minus strand of OZ037765.1, from coordinate 20,727,504 downwards.
TAAAATAAAAATCACAAATCAAAAATTATTTAGTTTGTGCTTTATTAAAATGTGAATCTATAATAACATTTACAGCAGACTAATTTATCTTTATATGAAAGTAATATATAAAAGCTGGCTTTTAAAAATTAAATTTAGTTATACTCACGAGAAAGAACGGTCTGTATGTTGGCAGAAATAATCAGCAGCAAAACCAGTCGAGTGTAGACCATACTTTAAAGACAGTTGTGTTACTGGGTCTTTACTGCTATTCTGGTATCTTCCTTCCTTCACTCCTAACTGCAATATGCAAGGGCTGGCAGTTTACAAGATCAAGCTGCAGTGTTGATTTCACAATGTAATGACTGTTTATTGATTCTTGGTATAGCTGCTTAGATACAAAGTAGAATATAAACAAATAAAACGTCATAAATACATAAATATATTGGAATAGCGCAGCTGGGTAGGTTATTACTGTGACTGGGGTACCAATTACATAAATTTAACATAAATATAAAAGTTTAACACACCCATCAAAAAAGGTAATTTGAGTATTAGGTTTCAATACATTTATGTAATCATTAATATAAATATCACTAGACAAATAGTAAGTAAAGTAAAGCTTATGAGATATTATTTATGATTATTAATGTTATATTGTATACATGACAATGCAGATGCATCTAACCTACATATAAGCCTATTGCTCTATTTACAGCATGTTGTAAGAGTTTTCTGTTGATTACTCTTGAATTACTCAAACAGTAGATACCATCTTTACACATATTGAATACATTAATTGATCTACAGGCCAGTTTATTTGAAATCTCCAGAAGTAAAAATTGGGACTAATATTTGGGCATACATGTAATTGCTCTTAATTTACATTATCAATCTTTTTAAAATTAGATCAGACTATACGAAAAAAAAACCAATATTTAAAACAATTCTAGCAGTTGAATGTTGTCTTCGAAACCAAACAAATAAACTTGTTGGTACAAGAGCTAAAGCAAATGGGTTAAACTCTTTCTGCAAATATTTACATACTTAGGCCCTTGGCATAATTATTTCAAACTGGTTGTGTAATAAAGCACATAATTTAATACCTTTACTTATCCAAAAATTAGATCTCTTAATGAGAAGCCTGTTAGCAAAGGTTTTTTATGCGAACCAAGGACTGGTATGTTGTGGCATGATTGAATGTTTTTCATGACATCACCCCTGGCCCTGATCTGATTTGAATCTATAATTTAGTGCATACTAGGCCAGTGCTCTAAAATAATTCATCCAGTTTTGATAAAAAATTCCATCACTTTTAAAAAATCACTTCCAACAAATTTAAACTGAATTATTTGAAATGATTCAAAATCTTACAGGTGATTTGAAAGTGTAAAAAGTATTTCCAATGTGCATCACTGAAAATAGCTAGTGCAACAATTGAAATTCACAGCAAAACAAAGCATTTCATAATATGAAAAGCTTTCATCAAACTATAAAAATTGTCAAGATGAATCATTTTAAAAATTCAAAGTTTTTTTAAAATTAAATTTGCAGCTTTTGGTGGAAATGCACCAAAACATTTTAAAACGTAAATAATTATGCATGTGCAATTTTATTTGTACGATTATTGAAAAATTGAGTAAAAAGTTGTTAAGTAATTAGTCTTATGCTACTTATATACTATAAAAGCATAAACAAATGCAAAAATTACTGAAGTAAATGATAGCTATATGAATTGTAAGTACTAAAATTTATTTCACTCCTTAAACAGCCTATTTCTTTTTGTTATATATAACAAGATTCAAAGCATATATCTATAGAGCAATCAAGCAGAGATACCGCAGATTCTCAACTTACTTTTTCTCAATTTACTATATAACTGCTGCAAGTTTAAGTTTTTTTATAAGTAAAGATATGTATGCTATGCTTGACAGAAATATTTGTGTTTTTGTGCTTTAAAGAAAACGCTAAAAAAAGAAACTAGGCCTTAGAGCATTAAAATTTACCATTAACTTTGAAACGCTCTGCTAGTCAAGTGCGTAGGGTGTGTTTTTCTCTAACTTCAAATCTAACGTGTAGCTTTTCAGAAACTAGCTTGACAGCTTTTTAGCTCTTAAGTGGGTCGATAATTTCAGCCCAAGTGATGCTGCAAGATTTAGCTCTAAATTTAAACGCTTGGCACCTATCAATAAAATATTTGACAAATACTTGCTTTTTACATAACATCAATGATATTGAATTTGAAAATTGGAATAAAATACATTATAAACATTTACACAGGCATAGTATCCATAATAAACAGAGGGTTAAAGCAAGCAATTGCTGACTACATGTTTTTCGGCCTGGTTATATTGCATACATGACAATGCATGTGTATCTAACCTACATATTGCCCTATTTGACTAGTGGATATATAATAGTTCTAATTGAATTCTAATTTTGTAAGTGATTCTAAGGGATTACTTCTCACTGAGAAAAATCTACTTAAATAGCTAGAATTGCTTTTGTCAGTCAGCAGAAACTAACAACTCTTATGTAATATTCAGTAAGATCTATATGAATTCCTTCCCTCCACCAGATAAATAATTTACACAGAAAACATTAAATATAGCATAAAATAGATTGACTCCTCAAATTATAACAGGATTATTTGAGACAAATAATTTTCAAAAACTTTTCAAACTAAAAAATTTGCAAATATGTTTTATAATAAAAGAACCTTTTTACTTATAGGCCTACAATGTATAAATAGTGTGTTAATATGTACGTGCATATGCGCATAAATTTATATATATATATATATATATATATATTATATATATACACGTATATATATACGTGTATATATATATATATATATATATATATATATATATATATATATATATATATATATATATATATATATATATATATATATATATATATACGTATATGTACGTATATGTATGTATGTATGTATATATATACATACTCCCAAAAAGCTCTGATCATAGGTCTATAATTTGCTCTTATACCCTCATTAATCATGCTCTTTATTTATTATTTAATCTTCATTAGGCACTCTATATATGTAGGCCTATATACCTAAAAGACTTAAAATACATACACACATATCCATACATATATACATATATGTATGGTTTGGTGTATGTATATTTATCTTAGACCACTTGACATTAGCACGTGCAGTGAATCGTAGAAAGAAATTTTGAAAAAGATGCAATGCTCATAGTAAAAATATTTGTATCAACACACTAATGGAACAACTTAATTACTTGTCTTATGCTATAGGTACAATAAATATGGTCAATTGTCATTTTAGCAATGGCTACATCACATTTTATGAAGATTTATTCCGTCATACTTTCTTATTTACATTTTTCAGCAGTTTAGTTTAACTGCACCAACAATGAGACTATGCCACTGAGATTTCTAAGTGTTTCTTCTCATGTAAGCCTGTGCAAATTATCATAGCACCAGTTATGATTATAGATTAAATTCATTCTCTAAAAGTCATTAAAATACAGTATCTTTTCTTTAACTAAATCTTTGTACTAGGTTAGTGACCAACAGTTAGCAGGGTTTACTGACATCAATCTAGAGAAATGTTGATATGTAGTATTTATTTATGACGTGAAAATTTATACAGCAACACGTAAGAAGCAGAGATGAAAACTGAATTTTATGTATTCTTCTTAATGTAATTGCACGGTATATTATCTTTACAAACTAATAATTTAAGAGTTAAATGCCAGTTGGTTTTCTTTTACTACTGACACGTAAATGTTCAATGATTGAGAACTTCATAGTAGAGTTAGGTTTAAGCACAATTTATGTCAAAACAGTACTTTTCAACTATTATCAACAGTAAGACTAATATCTTCTGAAGTATTGTAGTTCAACACAAAGAAGAAACTGATACTAGAAAGTAAAAACACTGTATTGTTTGCTTTTTAATAGAAGGTTGTAACACATTTTGTTGAATTATGTATAAAAAAGATATAAAATGTATTAAAAAAATAGATTTTCTACAAAAATCTGTTTCAAAACTGTCATCAACAATTTAAGATTCAAGCTGCATAAAATAAATAGCATAGTATTTGCTAGACACTGTTTTGGACGGAAATAATATTTATATTATTATATGCCATCATTATTTTCATTATTATCACTATATTTCATATTAGATATTATTTGTATTTCAACAATGTAATATTATGTGTAATAGTCGTCATATGGGTCATAATTGGGCGGAAGAGGTGTTGGTGGTATAACACATATTCTGGTTCCTTTGCTATCAAAAGCCTCCTCATCTCCATCTGGGAGTGCTATTATTGGGATGTTAAACTTGTGAGGAACATTATCTAACAGTAACTCTTGTTCTAAGTCATCAGAGCCACCTGAAAAGACACAATAGTTATACAACGAAGTAATCGAACTAAAACCATAACAAACTCTAAACTGGTAATTTATATTTATAATATGAGGTATGCATATTGTCAATCAACTAATTTAGATACCCAATACAAGTAAAAGAAATTAAGACATTGTTATAAAATCATTAACAAAATACACATTTACAATTCAGATTACCAATTTAAAAAAATAATTTTTTTATCTCAATAGACAGCCTATTTAAAAGTTTATTACTGCTAATCAACATACTTATCCTCTATAACAAAACAATAATTTCATTATATGACATTCTGGAATTTTTAGCTAGTTAGAAAAAGCTGAAAGCAATAACACAACACAATGCAACATAGCTTAAGTATTGTATTTACTATAAAATCAATTAAAGAGAGCTCAGCTTAAAGAAAAATCGATTTAAATTATATCAATTTTACAAAGCATCAATAAAACAAGCACAAACTTCAGAAGCAAGCAAGGGACAACTCTATGGGTACACATATTACGGCTCAGTTGTGACAATTAGGGATTAGTATGAAACAATACAACGTATATACATACCAGAAGTGTGAAAGAGACTCTGGTGTTAGCTCACTAAATAATAAGAAATAATAAAATAGGGTGCAAAGTGTCTGCATCATTATAGTATATGAGCACATACAATATACATATATGAGCACATATAATATACATATATGAGCACATACAATATACATATATGAGCACATATAATATACATATATAAGCAAATACAGTTTTTGTAGACTTACTTATACAATATAAGGTGCATGCAACAGATGGTGAAGTCATTAGATTAATTATTTATAATATTATACAAAGATGTTTCTATTCTACTTGCTAAACTTTACAAGCTTTTCTCCTTAATTTTTTTTTCAAATTAGTAAACGTTGCTTGTTTTATAATAATCAATAATGAGCGGAAAAACTTCTTTAATTATATCCTAAAGAAACTTTGGCCAGGAAATATAAAGTTCAAACACCACCACACTTCTTAACGAATAGAGTGAAAATATAATATGAAAACGTCCATACACTTGTGTAACCCACCATCAATAGAAAATGCAAAATCTAAACAAAAAAGATAACATACATATTACTGCAATCGCAATAAAATGGATTAGCAAAATGAAAAAAGTAGTAAATGTAACCATACAATGTGCTTTTGAGATGTTGTTGATTATCCTAAATGATTTGCATAAAAGACTCTAGTAAGACATCAGAAGACAAGCTTACCTTCTGCATCCACAGGAGTGAATGATTCGGCCTGAGGAGAAGAGTTTCTGTCATGATCTACTGTATGCTTGTGTGACCCTGACGTTGGCCTGCTGTTGGCCTCTTTCGGGGCATGACTAGGTGCCACAACTGTAGTGGCAGCATCACTACTAGACGGCGCAGGATAAACTATGGGAGGGGGCTCCATACCACCCTTCTCCGTATCTATTTTAGCAACGGAGATCGCACTAATGGGTTCCGATTTGGAAAACTTTCTAGAATATTCTGGGTCAGTTGTGGGGTACACAGTTTTGGTACTTTCTCTGCAAGATTTAGAAATAGATAGATAATAAAATTTGTCTAATGCCAAAGAGCACTACTAACGTATTGGGGTTCACAACTCCAAAGGCTAAGGCAAGTTCAATACAATATATGTAGTATATTTATTAATGTAGTAAATAGACATACTTGGCTTTACTTGTCTTGATGATAAGAACAGCAACTACAATTACAAGGAGCACAACTCCAGCTGATGCCCCAACAGCGATGTATATGACGGACTGATTTCCAGACTTAGGGTCTACAATTGTAGTACTCTCAGACTCTGTGGTCGTGGTAGTTGTTGGTACAAAGGCTACAGTGATGTCAATGACCGGGAACCCTGCAACACAACACACACTATACTAGCTTCATAGTGTGTGATCATGTACAAATATTGCTGACAAATAAATGACCTGCAGTACATTCAACCTTACAGCAGTTTCATCGTCTATCGATTATCGAATAGTGCTAACTATGCTATCTACTCACTCACTATCTACTCACTCACTATCTACTCACTCACTAACTCTCTCAGTCACTCACTATGTAACTCTAAGAAACAACACTTTGATAAACAAAATCTGTAATTATATCAGTAAAATAAAAGCATATCTGCTTTCTATTGCTTCCTAAGTCATCACCAGTCGTTATTTTGTGAAAACGTTACTAAACAACTCAAACAAAAAATTAGTTCAAATATTCCAAGAGACTTTGTGAGAATGAGTAAGAAATACCTATAGCAGAGCTGATTTCAGACGTAGCTGATGTTATAGCAGCTTGCAGATCATCTACAGCGAGCACCCCTTTGCCCGTGACGAGAGAGTATATGGCTAGCTGCAGGTTGTTATTCTCATCATACTGAGGATAGCCTGGGAGTCTTGAAAAATACTCCTTGTAGAATGTGACGGATGTGGACCTCTTCCTATAAATTGCAATTACAATGATACATCACTGGAAACAATATATTGCTATTGCTATATATCACCACCATTGAAATCTAAGGTAAACTTTAAATTTCCACAACTAAATATAAAATATTAAAATTAAAAAAGAAACAAGTATATTCAAGGGCATTTATTTCTATTAAAACAGAGTTACATGCTACAAGTTGACACCAATATTTCCTGCATCTACAGCTAAGTGCTGGAGGATTTGTTGATAAACTTTTCTCAAATGTAATATTACATAATAATATGCAGCATTATTAATATAAAATAAGCATAACAGGTGAAATAGGTTATTTGACATTCACCATTATACAGTTATATATGTCTTAGTACAGTTGAAATCCCCAACATATGAGTAATGACCTACTCACAGAAGACATGCTTTCTAGGCTAATGCTATAACACAAAAAACCCTAGCAATTAGGCACAGCTGTAAAGTAGGGCATTTTAGACAATTCAGGGAAGTTGTTTTTTCTATAAACATTTTTATTCAATTTTTTATTTTTCCAGTCTAGAACCCTTTACTAAGCTAGTGCCTGCAGCAAACTGTTTGTTGCTATAGATTTATATATTCATTGAAATAATGGTGTGTGTCTAGCAAATGTTAAATGGTATGCATGTCCTTCCTTTAGATGAAAAGAAATGAAAGCTTGAAATTTGCAAAAAGATTTAACTTCCCAAAAAATGAGAATATGCTCCAGTTGCTGATAAGAGATGTTCTTCAAAATAATTTAGACAACACAAATAGTACAAAAGAAAAGTATACTGTAGCTAGGTTACCATACCACAACAAGACGTAATGCAGCACACAGCAGAGTAGTATAGTAAACAGTGTGACTCAACACATATTGCGTAAAATACTTTGTGTTTGTCTTCTTCAACAATGGTATCCATAAGCTCATTGGTTACTGAGCCATAACAAGCTGCAATCTCTGGCCTATTAAAATAACTGTTATATGCAGTAGTACAGCAATCACACAATCACATACCTTCTTCTGCTGGCTTCTGATGCCACACTCTCAAATCCACACGTTTGCTGGGCACATCTATCACTTAGTTCTTCAGCTAACAGGGTGAATAGTTGAACCTCTTTTTCAAGAGTATACTGAAATAAGCACAGTATGTTACAACTGAATGAATGAAAAGGACATATACTGTTCAGTGTTCACTATAACATTTTTTGTATTTTACTAATAAAACTATGAGTAGATCAAATGTTCTTAAGCAAAATAGTGCTTTATTTGGTCTGTTGTGCGGTAAATAAAAAGCTATGAACATTTTAAATAGAGAATTGATATTTACCACCAACAATAGGTTTACATATCTAATGCATTTCCTGCTAAATAATGCTGAATGTTTAACATCCCATGTAGAGTATAAAAAATAGTTTTCTAAACCATTATAAAATGGAACATGAAAATTTTTACCTCAGCAATAGTCATTCCATCCAAAGACATCTTAATAGCATTAACTTCAGCCTCTGGGACCGGGTCACTAGTTATAGGACTCACGGGGTCAGTGTAAACAACAGCTGTAAAAGCAAACAACTCCAAAATTTCGTACTCAATAACTATTTAGGTTAGTACTGAACTTTAAAGTGACTAATATTGATACTTCATTGACAAGAATAAAAACTGTAGCAACAGCAAAACAGTGAAAGTCCACTACTGAAGTCACTATATAAATTATACATGATTTTGTATTCACAGAATGCAGTGTTGTGTATTGTCAACAAAGTAAGAATATCTGAAGCATTTTCACCTTGACATTGTCCGTCTTTGAATTCTTGGCCAGCTAAGCAGACGCAATCATATGAGCCCTCCGTGTTGGAGCAAGACTGGGATTCATGGCAATCATAAGTGTCCAGAATGCATTCATTCTTATCTAAAAATAACACTGTGATGGCTATATTTCTGTGATCACTAAGTAGGGCAAACCTACTCATATGGAGACTTTTTGAGACTAAACCTATCTCATCCTGTACACATGAAACGAGACTATAGACACAACACGTGGGTTATTAATTGAATGAGAAAGAAACAAGTTGAGAAAAAACCACTCTACAAGGTATAATCAAAAACAAAGAATAAAAATGGCAAAATTTACAGAATAATTAAAAATAGTCTTACAAAAAGTATTGATAGATTGCATTTTCACAAACTGATTTGTTATCACAGTGATAAAATAATGATAAAATAAAATATGTAAAACTGATGGAATATCAAGGTACTATTATTATACTTACTTTGTGTTAAATATGTTATAAATAAAAAATATGAAAAACCATAGTGATCCAAAGAGACATAGAGTGATATCACAGGCTCACCTTCGCAGTCCAAGGCATTAGAAGCAAGACTGTAGCCATCATTACAGGTGCAGGAGTAACCTCCGACTTCATTCACGCAGTTATGCTGGCAGCCATCAATGCCAAGGAGGCACTCGTCTATCTCCACACAAGATACATCATCACCAGCCAGAGTGTAGCCCTTCTTACAAGAGCAAACCTCTGAGCCATCAACAGAGCTGCACAAACCATTTGTACTATCGCAAGGGCTGGGCTCAGAGCATGGATTTTCAGCTAAAATGTCAAATGGGCAAGATTGCAAATATGTGTTCATTGCTACTGGTGCCGAACCAATGTTGATAACAATTTTCATTTGGAAACCTTAACATTAATTTGATGGTGAATTGCATTCCAGTATGATAACACATTCATTTAGTCAGAATGAACTGGTTACAAATACTTCATCAACATAAACTAGAGTTTGAAAGCGACTTTCAAACAAATTATAAGCTTAAAATGTTTTGAATCAGAAATAATTTTACAGTTGCACATGAGATAGTAACATTAGACATAAATTATTTCTTCAAATAAAATTCGGGTAAACAACGCAATAACTTAGTACTCAAAAACAGAGAAACTTTACTCTGGTGAGCTATCATATGCTGTAAAAGTCTGCCATTGAGAGCAATTTTATTTTTTGCCGTTAATTGGCAAAATATTACCATAAAACTCAAAAAATGAATACAATAAAACAATAAGCTCATGATCAGCAAAAAAATTATGTCTTCAAATAGTTGGACAAAGTTCAAGTAAAACATTGCGGTATAAACAACTAAACAGCTAAAAATTGATTATCAAAAGGCTCTTGTCAATAAAAACTTACGTTCACAGTCAAGCTGATTGCTACTCAGTGTATACCCATCATTACAGGAACATGAGTAGGTACCATCAGAGTTGGTGCAGTTATGATGGCATGGATCAGCCAGACACTCGTCAACATCTAAAAGAAACATATGCTATGGCGATAGTGGCTAGTAGATACCTTTTTCATTGTCCTACACAACAAAGAGCTACAACCCTGTGTAGATGACATGGGAAAAATAAAAATTTAAAAAAACTATCTCTTACTCTATAACCGATTTCAGAAACAGAAAAAAGTATGGAGAACAATAATTGCAACAGGACAAATTTTTAGGGTTGGCCAACAAATATGGTATAAGTTTATTTAAACCAGAAGGTTTTCTTAATGTTTTTATTCTACATTCACTTCGTTTGTACCATGCTTTATTCAGACCACAAAAGTTAAACTTTTTTGTCAAATGCCAAATATATTCTTAAATTCAATGAACCTAAGTTTTTATTTATGCTGGAAAAAAAGGGTGTGCATCTAATCACTTACCATTGCAAGTAGATCCATCTTCGTCAAGTTCATACCCACTATTGCAGGCACAGACATATGATCCTGGAGAGTTGATACAGATGTGACCACAACTACTTTCATCTTCACATTCATCTATATCTGTGCATGTTTTACCATCTCCTGTGTATCCAGGTGGACAATCTCCACATCTGTAAGGAGTATGAATATTTAGTAGATGTTTAGAGATACATAAAGATAAAAGAGAAACCTACAGATATTGTATCAACATAGACTTACGTGTATCCAGTGTGATCAGCTGGTGGTGGACTATCTACACACAGGACTGATGGATAACAGGGGGAAGCTACCAGAGAACATGCATCTAAATCTGTATCACAAGTATCTCCTGTATATCCAGCTGGACAGATACAATCCAGTACCACAGAGCTGTAAATGTCAAACCACTTCCATTAATAGTAAAACTACTCATCATGAATATAACCATTGATATTAGCACCAAACCTGCAGATATTTAAAAATTAAATTTCTTTCGTAGTATTAAAAGTTGTGCAATGAAAATGTTATTTTTAAATGTACACAACTTACTGCAAATCACTGATATAAATACAAAGATTTATGTACGTAAAAATGACTACATAAAGCAAACTGCTAGATTCAGCCAAAGAATGAGAATTTGATAAATCTAAACTCACAAAGAACTTGCAAATTCCAGTTCCTCAGCAGAAAGTTCGAGGCATGTTCCTCCATTTTGGCAATTACAGATCATCAATACGGGAGTCTTGGTGTTTGCCGCCCCACTAGGATCCTGTTTTAAATCATTAGAATTTAAGCTAAATTCCATGCTAATGAAAAAAGCAAATCATTCGAAATAAAATGACCTCCCCATGAGTTTAAACAAAATCTTTCTTGTGTAACGAAAAAAAAAGGATCATAGAGCAGGCATTCGTAACCAAATACACATTACTTGCCTTTGCTATGACAGTGAACTTTAGGTTAGTAAAGTTACTAGAAGAATCAAGCTGAGCTGTTAAAGTGACCAAATGGCCATCAGTAGACTGAGAAGATGGTATGCTGGTTGTGACAGTCACGTCATCTCCGTTTGAGTCATTCACACTGACTACATAAGTGAAGTCCACACCAACAGTAGAGAACACGGTATCAGGCCCAGATATTTGTGGAGCAAAGTTATCTATCAAGAAAGCACAACTACTATTGAGACATCTAAACAATGATGTAAAGTTTAGCAGTATAAACTGATGAATAGCCATAAACTTGAAGTAGTTTTCACTTATAAGTAAAACTGAAAAACTGGCATAAAACAACAATAATATGTTATATTCCCTGAGTAGAATTTTAAGCCATAAGTTACAATCTACTGCTATATTAGAATATATGTATACACAGAGTTTCCATGCATAAGCAAACTCAAAAGACTGATGAAAAATAAAGTTGGTAAGTCATCTTCTCGGCATAGAATTTTAAGCCATCCGTTATAATTTACTGCTATCCTAGAATACATACACAGTGTGCTCGAAGAAAAAAAACCAGAGATAATTCACCTCTAGCAAGTGACTAACAGCACTCTTGACCTCTCCAAAACCAACTCAATAAAATCAAAGTACTTACTCAAAGCTGCGCTCACAGCAACACTATCATCTACAGTCTGCTTAGTGACCTTGCCAAGGTTGATATCTCCGGTTATAAAGACGTCATAAAGACAAGCGGTGTCATTGCTGCAGGTCTTGAGTGCTTCTGTCTTCAACTCCTCAGAAGACCACGCCCAGTTGTCAATGTTATCAGTAAACACGGGTACAAATGAGTTGTCATTATAAGTTGACCAGTCAGTTCCAGCTTCAGTATAATACATGATAGAATCCTCTTCAGACACAGCAACTTTAAGAAAAAAGAATAGCAACATTAATAAAAAGAGAGTGGTTATTCAATATATTACAGTGCTGACTAAAAGCTTCAGAAAGATACAAAAACATTTTTTTAATAGTTAACAATTTACTTCACACCTTTAGCAACACTAATTTTCATGAACTCATCATCAAATGATTCTACAAAACAACTATGAAATAATGGGATTGCCTGAGAAGCAAAATACTCACACATTTGAGCCCAGTCAAAGATTTCTGATTCGGAAGAGTTGTTGGGTATGTAGCCGCTCTCATCATACTTCATGAAATCATTCTCCTTGTCACCATCATACTTACCAGTCAAACCGAGAGTCTTGCCTTTAAACTTGGAGGGTAAACTGAGTGTGATAGTGAGGATTTTCTGCAACAGATAATGTTAAACTAGACACAAATTAGCACAATTTATGTGTGTTGAGAATTATATTTCAAGATGAAGCAGCTTGGCTTGGCCACATAACAAAGTGCAGAGATACATTAAGAAACTGCTATATTATAGCATTGTTGCTATACAAGCTTTCAGAGAAAAAGCTATGTAAAGCTTTCAGTTAAATAGCTAATGTTTGATGTAGAAACTGTACTACTCTACTATCTAACATGTTCTGTGCACAAAAAAGTTTATCTATCATAATCCTACAGAAACTGCATAATGTTCACCAAATTTAAATTGTGCATTATGTTAAGTTTATCACAGGTGAATTAACAAAAATAGGGCAAGCTGCAACTGTACACTTACATTGCTAGGGGAGACATCGATAGATACGCCAGAAGAAAAAAGCACAGTCAAGCTACTGTTGGAGCGTTTAAACAGTATTCCATTATTTACACCATCAAGCGCCTGGGTGGTGTTCTTATCTTGCTCTATCAAACTGATGTCCATTTCTGTTCCATCAATAACCATCTGCATCAGATTGTCTACCCCGACAGCATTGGTGTCAGCATTCTTGTTGATCTGAACTTGCACTCTTGGTAAGGAATCACTCTTCACACATATGGCGCTGAAGTACGTGGCTTGACCGAGCTCTACATCACCAAAAGTAAAGAGTAATGCTTCAAAAGTTCAACGCTACATTCTACCAAGGCAGGAGTACAATCATATAAATCTGAAAAGTAAACTGAAATGTAAAAGTAGTTAGATAAGTAACTGTCCAATTAAAATCAACTTTACCGCCACTATCTAGGACAACCCTTTCAGTTCTGGCTTGTATTATAACACGGCTTCCAATTTCAGTGAACAAATACTCTCCAAGACCATTGAATGTATAACTAACTCCATCGGATGTCACAATATGAGGATCTCCAAACCATGGCTCTAAAATAGTTAGAACAAAATTCATTTATCAAATACCGATATAGTTATCCAGCATTGAAGAAATATGTGGTGCTGTTTTTACCAATATGTTAAAAACACAAGTAAAGTAGCTGAAATAACTCACGGCGAGCAGGTGCATCATAGAAGGAGCCGTTATTGTTAGGACGCACGTCGTAAAAAGAGTTACACAAAGCATTATCCTGTGCCTCCACACAGCACTTGATAAAGCCATCGTCTTCTTCGTCTGTCAAATCCTGTGAGAAATATTCAAACAGAGCAGTAAACTTATAAACTTCTAACTTGCAGTGTCTAATCACAATCAGCTTCACAGCTTCAATATGCTTTTTTAAGAACTAGTAATTTTCAAACCAATAATTTGAATAATCATGGCTTTTGATAAATGCTTTACGTTATGCCTGGTCATAGGAATTTGTAAAATTCTGTTTGAAATGCATAAAACATATTACATAACAGGTAAAACTATATTGTACAACCAAACTACTTTGTTTTAATATCACAGCCATTTTTATCTTCATTTGAATTACACATATTTTTAAAAAGCACCGGTCAATGGATAACGATGAACAGTGCATAATACTTACAGTCACATGACCAGCAAATGGCGAGTCAGTTATAATCGATGAAAAAGAATCACTATTCCAGTCCATATCGTAGCAACAAAGTTGACTAAGGTTCATAAAGTTTTCAATAGGAAGGCCAGTATCTATATCCAGGACTGGAAACGTACTAATGTAACATTCAATCCAATCAAATCCTCCATACCAAGTGTAGCTGAAACATAAAGAAAATTAATATTGGACCATGTGAATTTGCTCAAACAGTGCAGCTACAAACTATAAATGTATTTACACGTTGTAGTAAGTGTCACTCATAAAAGAGCTAGTAAATAAAAAGCTGTACATATGTTTATGTACATTGATGTAGACACAATTGTAACGAATGTAACTCACTCCCAGTCCCACCACATCTGGAAGAGATTTTGAGGACAATGTTGGAGCGTATTGTACTCCCTATAGAGAGCTGGGTTCTGTCTGTTAACAAACTGACTACACTGCACCCTCGCATCAGCTAGCCCCGAGGATTCCTCAACCCTGAACAGCCATTCGCCCTTTGCTTCAGCTATAAAATTAGATGTAAGAAACTAGTGATACAGTAAAGTAAGTACATTGCCATATCTACACCTTTTTTGCTTTTGTAGAACATAATATCGCCACACTGGATAAATAATACAAGCTATTGTACTTTAATCAGAAAGTGCTAAATGCACTTTGAAACATCGGATAAATCAAATAAGGCTTGCATTTACCAAAGTATGTTTTCACCAAACTAATAATCTCTACTCACATATCATGTTGCCAGGCGAGTAGTCCACGTCCATTATACCAAGAGTGGCACTGGCGTTTACATATTTGGTAGTAGAGTGAAAAGCCCCTTGTAAGACATCACCAGAGTTGATGCCAGCTACAGCTACATTAGACAGCGGTCCATTTATTGCTCCCAGTATGGCAGCTATCTGATCATCGGGCATGCAAGAGGATATCTCTACAGTGAGAAATAGCCCGGAGTGATATGACGCTGTTTTCAGCTATGAATGTGTATTTTTAACTTATTTTTAAAATTAGCATTGTTTTATAAAAAAAAAGAGAAAAATCACTGAGGATCATTAAAGCCAAATGAATAACTAATCTATTACGAAAATACCGAGTATAAGAATGTAATATTTGAAGGCACAATTTACATGTCCCAGGAGTATAGTCTAGTGCTGCTAACCTGGTACTGGCCAGTTGATTCCACCTTCTGGGTAATTAAACTTCACAAATGAGTAAACACCATCTGAGATGAGCACCGCTTGGAAGTGGTTCAACTAAATACAAATTTATAATCAAGTAGCTATAAACAAATATATGCTATTCCAACAAATCAGGCTGCAGTTAGCATTTTCTCTTTGGAGTTCCATAAGAATCTACCTCCATAGAAAGCCATAAAACTTTAAATACTTGTTACTTTATGTTATTGTAAAAGATAGCATATCTAAAATTGAAACAACTTCTAATCTAATGTCGGTCAACGCCAAAAAATATTTAAGTTTTACCAAAATATTGTTGGACTCACTGCAACAGTTGTAGCTCGTTCTACACAGTGGTCCCTTTCTTCTTCTTCAGCATATTCATAGTCATATCCATAGGCCTCCTCCATTATCTCACGCCATGCTACCCAATCACAATGACTATATGGTGCCATATTTACCCAAGTGACAACCAGCACATATGTAGCTTCAAACCCGTCAACACCAACTTCTAAAATATGAATGCATACCAGAATTGAAAAAAGTTTTGCATTACCACGAAATGAAGAAAATTGCATGAGAAAACAAAAAAACCAGTGCTAGCATTGTAGGATTATGAGGAATAAGTTTTGTTGTGCACAGAACATGTTAATTACTGAAAGTAGTACAGAGAGAGTGAATCAGTATATTATATGTACATGAAACAGCAGCTATTTAACTGAGAACTATTCATAGATTTTTCTCAGAAAGCTTGTATAGCAACAATGCTATAATACTTGCAACAAGTATAACTAACCTAATGAAAATCACAACACAAATTTTTTGAAGAACTACCACAACTTGACTCGGTGACTTAGCAACACACGCAAGTTGGTTTGTGAGCAACGCACAGCTGACACTAATTGTAACTTCAACACATCTATACTTGCCTGAATTTGCGACGTCCAAGGTAGCCCTCTGCAACACTGCTGTAGTGTTATCACTCATGGCAACGGACTTCACATACTCATGATAGAATGCTTTCGCGCGCAGTCCCGGAAACACATCTTCTACCAGACGAGTATGAAACTCGCTAACTTCACCCCAGAAAGGGGCAATGATTGGAGTATCGTCATACCATGAGTCTGCCTCAAACTTGACTGGATAGTGTGATCGATAACCGTTGTTGAAGGTTAGTAAACCATTACCGCATACCTGTAAACAATAACATATTCAAATCAAAAATTTGCGGTAAAACAAACTGCTACACTTTGAATGCTAAAATGTGTATATTTATGCTTCAAAATTCTGTCCAGCGATTAGATTAAAAAATAATGAAAAAATGAAAGGTTGGAGATGTCTTTGTTCATAACATTACCTTGACAATAAAACATATACAATTTAAAATATATAGAACTACTTCTTCCAACATTGGTGTTGACTGTGTCGTTGGATAAGCATGAATGGACATCAAATGTTACTAAAATATTTTTGGGTACAATATTTCATATAAAAGTGAAAAGTACATTTTGCCCCTCTCAGTTGAAGCAACTATTGTGACTAAAAATTCCTAATAAAATTAATGATTTTACCACTCAAAAACTTCATCTACGGAAGACAACTCTCGAAACAAAAGAAACTAAATGAATGGAAGCTTTCACAACTGACAAAATCTGTCTGTCTGTACTTACATATATATAATAATATCTGGCATTAAAAAACTGAACTCCTATGTTGCCATTCATCCTTATTTTTTTACATAATGAGAATTTCTCCCAGTCATCAGGCCCGCTTAGCATATCTGCATCTCCAGCTTCTTCGCCAAAGGGATACAGTCTGGCAGAGGTCCAGGCGTCTGGTTCTTGCCAGATATAGTTTGGGACAGGCTCATGGGAACACCATGCATCATCTAAATTAACGCAATAGGCTAACCAACATAACATTGAGATAATATAGATTTACAAATCTGCTACACACTTTGCAAATAAATCATAACATTATCAACGTCAAAACCTTTTGCAAGGTCAGTTTGAATTTGTAAGATGTACCAACAGAAGAAAATGCTTGAAAAGGTAAAAGTTTTTCAATTTAAAAGTATTTTACTGGCTTTTAGTTGTAATTTTAAAACAGACTAAATCAAAATCAGTTAATTAAAATATTGAAACAAACAAGCATAATACTCATTATTTTTGTTAAGTGAAATGTGAAAACACAGTGACTAGTTCTGCTGATCGACTGGTAAAAATATTATGAACAAGCCAGTTTTGCAGAAAGATTTGATGACATTACAGTATGTTATCGCAGTCTAAAATATACACTTACAGCCACAATCCAACTCATCAACACCACCTAAGCAGTCCTCTGTCCCATCACAGCGATGCTCTTCACTGATACACACCAGTATGGAAAACCATGGCTTTGCTACGGGGCAGAGTAGGTTACCACTAAGAAGGTTTACTTCTGGAACGATGTTTGCTATTTCACTCATATTTGTTCCAGAAGCGTCGTAAGTCTGTCTGATGTCATCACAGGCTAAACAAATGATGACAGTTGCACATATGAAATGTAAAATCTCAGTATGTTAATGAACCTACCCACTATTCATGCTGGCGTGAGTTGCTATATATGATGGAATATGAATTGGAATATGAATTGCCACATGAGTTAGATGCAATTACATACATCATTATCATTGAACCTTCAACTCTGGAAACTATACACGCATATAACTTTTAAATATAACCCATATGTCAATATATTATTGACAGCTCCCAATAAAATAATGCTGCTATTGCATTGAATTTAGAGTCTTCTTGACTACACTTTTGAACACAGGCTATTCCATCAAACAATAAATTTGACGACCGAGATTTTGTAGACTCGTTAGCAGCAGTTTTAAACCTTCAAGACCCTTTATGGTTATTATTTATATTGAAATAGCTACTAACCATTTGTAAAAGTATCAACAAACAAAACTGTTATTTCTTTGAGAATGGCAATGCAATCAGTAGGGGGATTAAGGCTATACATAAAGTGAAAACAAACTTGTAAATAAGAAACAATTATTTTTGCTTGGATAGACAACTCCAAAACAGTTTATTGCTTTAAATTATCTCTTTCACGAAAAGTCTATTTAGCTAGTTTTTTAGGTTGTGTCAACGAAGCAGTAGACACATATCTGAAAAGAACGGTCTGTAATTTACTTACTGCAGTGTTGAACGTCACTCATATCTGCGCACATAATAGCTGCACACCAGTTGGAGGTGTTTGGTGTTGAGTAACACCTCAGTGACTCGTTGAACATGTCTTCGCCCAGTGCATCGGCAATTAATAAAGCTAGACCTGCCGAAGTAACGGCTCCAGAATCGCAACTAAATTTTATAACACAATAAATAGAACATTGGAAAACTGAGATCATCTAATGCAGCTACACACCAAGTTTCAACAGGTTTTAAGCCTATCACTACATTTCCATTAGTTGAATCAATTCTCACAGAGAAAGCTATTGTAAGATAGCATTTTAGTATTGTTATCATAAATATAAACTAGGTATACAATTATAAAAAAGTTTTTACATCTAATAAAAAAACAAGAATAGTTTAATTCAAAGTTGAATATATGCCTGAACGCACATTGGCTGAAAGTGAGTATTCATTCTAAAGCTAAAGAAGTGATTAAACTAGTTTGGTCACTAAAAAAATGTATAAAATTACAAACTTTGATTTCATGGTTAATAAATATAATCACAGTGCACAGATTTATGCACATATATTATGTCAAATATCTTCATGCATATTTATCATGAAACTCAACTTATTATTATTGTTAGTTTGATATTTCAGCTTGAAAGCAGAGCGGTGCTACTTTCTATCAATATACAATTTGATACTCGCTTGTGGTATATAATTAGTTGAAACTAATACTCTCAATCAAAGCATACCGGCTCAAGCCATCGGGACAATGTTCGTCACAGTATTTCTCGTCTGAACCATCCGAGCAATCGTCAATCCCATCGCATATTTGTTCTGGTCCAATGCACCGGCCATCACAGTAGTAATCAGACACTGTAATCAATATTCATATTTATTACTACAAACACCAAAAATATTTTATAAAAACATCTCAAATTACTAAATAAAATGTTTTGATACTGGCGAATAAAAATCTATTGGAAAAACTATAACCGAATGGAAAATGGATTTCATATAAAAAACGTAAAAAAAAGCTTACTGCTGTCACATCCGGAGCAGAAAAACTCGTCGGCGGTAATTCCATTATAAGTGTCACAATCAGCAACATTATCACAAAGTTTGTCTAGGCTTATACAGGAGCCGTTCGGGCATGTAAATTGGAAACTGCAAATACAGAACAACTTCATAGCATGTCTCATAGTAAACACTTAACATCATAAATAATAATATAAATACAGATAAGCGTTTACTAGTATACACTCAACTAAATGTAAGCCAACATATCACCAAATACAATAATCCATTAAATTTACAGTTTTAAATAAACTAATACAACAAACAATATCACACTGAACAATGTTTTCTCAGGAAAAAACTGTAGGATGTAAGTATTATATGCAAAGTTCTCATTAGTATTAACTAGATAGTAGATACATGCTACTTATATATTTAAATAGAGTGTAGTACTTACTCATTACAGTATCCAGGAGCTACAAATACAAATACATTGTTTAGAATAACCAACAGCAATCATTCATGCATGCATTTGTAAATTCTTACAACAGCCAATGAACAGTAGTGATATAAATGATAATTTTGTAGAGCATACAGTTAGAGATTTAAATGGCTACATACCATCGTCACATTCCTCTTCATCCACCTCGTTGCTGCAGTCTATGGTGCCATCGCAAACTATGCCATCATATTGATCAATGCAAGTCACTGCAGCTGGACCAAAGTCACCCACTAACGGGCACACTACTTTGTTAATTGAACTCGTTGAGTTGTCACAGGCTAAAATTTATAACTTAAATATATTCAAGTAATAAGCAGATTATAGCTACGCAAATTAACAGGGTAGTTAGCTAACTTAAATAGAAACAGAACACAAATAGAGAATATTTAAAGAAGCAGTCTTAATCCAAAGACTGACAAAAACCGTAGCCCGAAGAGTTTTCTAAACTTGGTAAGGGCTGGTGCACTTAATTCAAGGTAATATTATTCTGACATCTTGTAGCATAAATACAGCACAGAAAATCTGTCATATTTTCCAGTTTTAGGGAAAATCAAAGCTTGGCATTATCGAAAAAGCCTCTCACTACCTTTTACATTGTATTATTGTTACATATAAAACCATTATAGCAGCTGAATTTTGAAGCTAATATTGATAAAAAATAGTATTTTGTCAAGTTTGATATTCCATTATTGTTGTACGAGATTTTCTCAATACCAGCTCATACTGTGCTTAAAAGTGGCTTCAAGTAAGTTAGTGACATAAAACCTGTATTTTACTCAATAAAGTGGGTCTGCCAATTCAATAACCAGGGGAAGATTGATTCTGTCTGACATGACATGGAGCACTGAACTTACAGCAGTTTCTGATGTCAGATAGATCAGCGCAGTAAGCCCATTCGCAGGATAGATCTGATGCATTATAGCAGTTTACAGGCAAGGAGAGATAGCTTAAGTAATCTTGTAGGTAACTATAGCTGTCACTGTAGTTGTAGTAGAGAAGTTCAGCAGCCATCTCTATGGCCATCGCAGAATAAATGGTTGCTCCAGTTTCACACCTGTAGCAGGATGTTGATAATTAGGTCAATGAGACAGTGAGATTACATAAATGTCCTGTGCACAGCACATTTCTTTTGCTATAGTAAAAGTCAACAAGTAATAATTTTAAAAAATGCAGAAGCTAGATATAGCTATTTGCAAAAATTACTGAGAAGCGTCACAAAATAGAACAGGAAATAAAATCAATAAACAAACGATAATCGCTGCCTTGGCTATTAAACAAAAAAATATGAATCGAACAATTTGGGTAAAAGTAAGATTAGTCATCAATTATAATAAAATAAATTTGTAACAATACAGTCACCTATGAGTTCCAGTTGGGCAGATTGAAGTACAATTCAGCTCATCATCTCCATTGGAACAGTCATTTACTCCATCACATATTTGCAGCGGGCCAACACACTCACCATCACATGAAAGCTCATAAACTAAACAGGTTATAAATAATATACAATTTTGAGTACAAAGAAAAGCAAAAAAATTTTTTTTTACTATTGTCTAGATGTCTTATCGCTACAAAAATTACTGTAAATACTTGTTTTTTAGTGTTCAATATACATAAAAAGTAATTTCAATACATAAAGAGGCACACACAAATGTACCACAAACTCATGAAGTATTCTTATGTGTGAAGAGTTGATATAAATAAGAGTACCTTCACAATCCGTTTCATTGCCATAGTCACAACCACTTTCATCATCATAGAGAAGATTACTCCCGGGACAATCTATTTTCCCATCACATACCATATCCCATGAAATACACGTACCATCAAGACATGTAATCTGCCTAATCATAAATTTTTAAAACAATAAAAAGTTGTTGACAAACCACATTATAATATAGATTTATGAGTGACACATTTTTTGAAAAAAATTCCTCTATGTTAGTATATAACTTATACTAACCTGAAGGAGCAATTAGAACAGCCAAGTTCATCTGAAGAGTCCCAAAACTGTTTCTCATTACAGTCAGGATACCCATCGCATGTTTTTGATATGTCAATGCATTTATCAGGGTATCCACACCAGTACTCAGAGCTGCAAGAAGAAGAATCTTGTTACAATTTTGATGCTATGACTAAAGAGACAATTCCTGCATTGTACAGGTTTTAGCACTTCGAAGTACTAACACATTAATAAATTGCATGTAGCAAAGTAAGCTGTCTGAAAATTATTCAACTTAGTTAATGTATGAAAACAATCAACCAAGTTCAACATAACTAGTTGTTAAAATCAAAAAGGGTTCACTCAGTAAAATATCAAGCTAATTACCTGCGAATAAAGTGAGCAGCTGATAATCAAAGTTTTTACCGCATTCTTTTTCAAATTTTAAACCATAAAAAATGTACAGTTTCTATTAATAATATTTTGGGTTTATGAGGTGCTTCATTTTAAAAAGGACAGCAAAATCTGTGAACTTAAACAACTCACGGTGAGCAGTAGTAGCTGGAGCAATCAAAAACTATCTCATCGTCATTATCAATGCAGTCATATTGTCCATTACACACCAATTCATCAGTTTGGTTCAGGCAGAGTATTCGGCGCTCCTCATAGCTGGACTCACACAGTATATTTGTGCTATAGCCACTTACTTCAGCACACTCATCTATAGATGAACAACAAAATATTTAAACTAAACAAATAACATATTATGAGCAAACTACTTTTAGGCAACACATTTCGAAATTATTAATTTTATTCAATTAGGTTGGGTTGAGCCAAATAACAAATCAATGATGGCAATATATGGGCGACAAATAAAACTGTTTCAAAACAAAAATGCTAAATTCAAAACTCTCTTATATAGTACAGTTATAAACCAGAAGATAAAATTACAATACCATAGCTTGGGAAAAATTAATATTAAAAACCATAATATACTCTTTGCAAAATTTCTGTAGTTAATATCTCACATTTGTAAAGTTGTGTTTGCTAAATAAAAAATAATTCAAACCTAACAGTTTCTAAATATTTATAAACCCACTTGTTATAGCCATTAGTAATTTTAGTGATTCAACCAAACTGCAAATAAAAAGATTTCACTTCATTTTTATAGCCCCAATGATGCTTTTTCTGACAGAAACAAATATTACCCCATAAAAACAATTTTCAAAACATATTCCAAAATGTTTCGATACTACAAATTAGGGAAGATTGGGTACACTGAATTATGGGGAGAGGAAAGTTTGAGAAAAGTAAATTACTGCAGCACAAAGGGATCGAGAAAACAACTTACTGTAGCACTTAAAATGAAACTCATCACTGTAGTCGAAGCAATCAGCATGTCCATCACATAGTTGATCATGAGAAATGCATTCATAACGACCAGATGTGAAGCAACTACAAGACAAAACATAATCTTAGTTATCAAATCTGATCACTTTAAATGGCATAAAAAGTAATAAAAATAAAATTCTACAAGTATTTTAACGGGTGTATTTGAGGTGCGCCTTCAAAATATACACTCACATAATGATGTGAGCAAATCTAACAAACCACTTACCAGCCAACACTCCAAATTTATTCTATTTTGCTCAACTTGGTTGAGTAATATTTATTATAATATAAACAGCAATAAAAACAATTAATAAATGATACAAAGCACAAAAATATTGAATATTGAGTATTACCCATGACTGATACTCCAGTCGCAAGAACAGTTCTGCTCATCAGTGCCGTCAAAGCAGTCAGTGCGATTGTCACATATTTGCCATTCATGTAGACAAGTCGTTCCTAAATCACAGGTACCGCCTGGACAGGATGTGGTCTCGTTATAGTTACAGTTGGCCTCGTCATCAGAATATATACAATCAGTTATGTTGTCACATACCCAGCTTTTAGTAATACACTTCTCCTCAAACAGGCACTTGTACTGATCGCTGCAAACAAACACAGCAAGTGTCATGTTTGTATTTAAGGTAAAAATAAATTATCACATTGCTGAGTTGGCACTGCAAGTGAACCAAAACACCAACACAGCTATGGTCTCATTCAATGCACATGAGTATGAGAAATTCAATGCATCAGAATATTTGTCAAAGGTGAAAACCATTTATTTTAAAACCTTAATTCTAGCTATTTCGATTTATTATCTCACAGAGCTAAAATTAGCTTCAATTGGAGGCTTTATTTGGAGTTGCTGGCAATAAATTTCCTTTTAACATAAATCAATAGAAAACACAGAAACCTCCAAGAGGAGCAGATGAAAATACCTGGTGCATGTACAGTTGAGCTCATCTCGATAATCAACACAGTCATCAACTCCATCACAGATACGGTAAGAAGGAAGGCAGCCATATTCCAATGATACGTTGTAATCCGAATAAGTACTATCTAGTTGACACCAGAGTGCATCGCCTGAACAGTTATCTACAAGATGGAAACCAATAGATTAAAACGTAATTACATCCACCTATGAAATATAGCCCACATCTTAATTGACTTTATTCATGATTCTTGATTTATTTATTTTTGGAAGCAAAATTGATATAAAACAGGATTATTGAAATATTGATTAATAATTTGAAGTGTCAAAGTGTTTTGTTACAGTGAGTTATATACAATTACTTTTAACAAATAACAATGAGTCATAAAATTCCACTACAGATGTATGAGACAATACCAAGCATCTATTTGCTCAATGTAAAACTCAAGCTAATAGCGTTTCCATTTTTTACTCACTATCTCAAAAAAATATCATGTCATTCTAACAATAGCTATATGCCATTAGAAAGCGTCTTTTCAAATACTCACTCTCATCTATACAATTTAAAACATATGCATCTTGTGATATACTAACCCTGACAAGATGCCAACTCATCTGATGAATCAGCGCAGTCTACAATACCATCACAAACCCAACTCAAGTTGATGCATTTAGATCTGCTATAAATGCTAAACCCAGTCTCACACCTGTAACACCAACACAACATTTATTAATACAGGTAAGCATAAGAGCTACACTGCATAATTATAAGTGAAACAAAATATTTAGCATAAAAAAGGAATTAAGGCAATACAGCAATAATTTCATTTACAACTCAGTAGCATTTTGCATGTGATCAAGCTAGTTTACCTACTTCACTAGCTATAGTAACTTTTGGCTTAAAAATAGTAGTCATGTTGATGCAACTAATTAATTTTTATAGTGCTTTGTTGAGTTATAGCAATGCATGGTTTAAGGAGTTGAGATAGTATTTGGGCCAATGTCCATCTCAGTGGTATCATGTGTAATAACAATATATAATAATAATAACAATAACAATAATATCTGAACCAGCGGTTATCTTGATGGTGTGGCTAAGTTCAACAAGGAAGGCAGAATCATAATGGCATCGAACAGTGTATACTTTGTTAAAGACAAAGAATACTGACGATTATTGGCAAAATTATTAAATGCCTAATTTGCAAACAAAATGGATAATACTAAAAAATAACTTTAATTATTGCATACAAATTATCAAGGTCACCAGAACTAAGATTTACACAGAGCTAGAAAAATAGACTTGGAACAAACAAAAACGTGTGCATACTGGAAGGTGGTAGCGTTGCAAGTCTCATTGCACAGCGTTTCAAGCTCGTCATCTGCATACGGGCAATCCGGGAATCCATCACATAGCAGATTGTATGGGAGGCAGGTGGTAGTGTTCATACAGGAGAATTGGTTAGAACTATAAATACAATTGAACTCGTCTGAGCCATCAGCACCAGCACCATGGCATTACCGAGTTGAAGGAATACATGAATAGTTATCACACAGAAATGCATTAGTCTTAAAACATGATTTGTAATCAATGAAGAAGCAAAAAGAGTAACAAAAAAATGCATTCCAACGTTTTAAAAAACGGTGAAAATATGCAGACATTTAGAAGAAAGGAGAATAATTAAAATGATATCTACAGGCAGATAGAGTTCATCTCATCCTCTCCACAGAAACCTCCAAGAGGAGCAGATAAAAATACCTGGTGCATGTACAGTTGAGCTCATCTCGATAATCAACACAGTCATCAACTCCATCACAGATATGGTGAAAAGGAAGGCAGCCATATTCCAATGATACGTTGTAATCCGAATAAAAACTTTCTAGTTGACACCAGAGTGCATCGCCTGAACAATTATCTACAAGATGGAAACCAATAGATTAAAACGTAATTACATTTACCTATGAAATATAGCCCACATCTTAATTGACTTTATTCATGACTATTGGTTTATTTAATTTTGAAACAAAATTGATAATTTTAAGTATCACATCGTTTTGTTACAGTGAGTTATATATAATTACTTTTAACAAATAACAATGAGTCATACAATTCCACTACAGATGTATGAGACAATACCAAACATCTATTTGCTCAATGTAAAACTCAAGCTAATAGCGCTCCCATTTTTTACTCAATATCTCAAAAAAATCTCATGTCATTTTAACATTAGCTATTGGCCATTAGAAAGCATCTTTTCAAATACTCACTACCATCTATACAATAAACATATATACGGAGTGTGTATCATATATACTGGTGATATACTAACCCTGGCAAGATGCTAACTCATCTGATAAATCAGGGCAGTCTACAATACCATCACAAACCCAACTTAAGTTGATGCATTTAGATCTGCTATGAATGCTAAACCCAGTCTCACACCTGTAACATCAACACAACATTTATTAATACAGGTAAGCATACGAGCTGCACTGCATAATTATAAGTGAAACAAAATATTTAGCATAAACAAGGAGTTAAGGCAATACAGCAATAATTTCACTTACAACTCAGTAGTATTTTGCAAATGATCAAGCTAGTTTAACTACTTCACTAGCTATAGCAACGCCATAGCTTAAAAATAGTACAGTCATTTTGATGCAACAGTTTAATCTTTATAGTTCTCAACTAAACAGCAGCGCTTGGTTGAGTCATAGCAACGCGTGGTTTTAGGAGTTGAGATAGTATTTGGACCAATGGCTATTTCAGTAGTATCATGTGTAATAATAACATATAATAAAAACAGTAATAATATCTGAACCAGTGGCTATCTTGATGGTGTGGCTAAGTTTAACAAGGAAGGCAGAATAATAATGGCATCAAACAGTGCATATTCTACTGACAAAGAATACTGGCAAGTACTGGCAAAATTATTAAGCCTAGGGCCACACGGTGCGTATTTTTGCATGCAAAAATTGAAATCACAAGTAGCAAAGGTGTCCACTGTAGCGTCAGTGATGCGTGATAAATAAAGCTTTCATTTTTAAATCGCACTCGCTTTCAAAAAAACACAATTTACTGGAACGTAGCACTAAAATAAAGAAATTGGGCTCGCTGAATAACTACCAGCCAATTAGATGACCACGACAAAGAGGATTCGCACTTGCGTTGAAAATGCAGAGCGACAAGTGCGAACGTTTTCTCAACGCGCACGGTGGACACCTTTGCTACTTGTGATTTTAATTTTCGCATGCGAAAATATGCACCATGTGGCCCTAGGCTAAATGCCTAATTTGCAAACAAAATGCAGAATACCAAAAAAATTGCTTCAATTATTGCATACAAATTATCAAGGTAACCAGAACTAAGATTTACACAGAGCTAGAAAAATAGACTTGGAACAAACAAAAACGTGTGCATACTGGAAGGTGGTAGCGTTGCAAGTCTCATTGCACAGCGTTTCAAGCTCGTCATCTGCATACGGGCAATCCGGGAATCCATTACAGAGCATATTGTATGAGAGGCAGGTGGTAGTGTTCATGCAGTGAAATTGATTAGAACTACAAAAACAGTTCAACTCGTCTGAGCTATCAGCGCAATCAGAAGCACCATCGCATTACCGAGTTGAAGTAATACATGAATAGTTATCACACAGAAATGCATTAGTCTTAAAACATGATTTCTTATCAATGAGTAAGCAAAAAGAGTAACAAAAAAATTCATTCCAAAATTTTAAAAAACGGTGAGAAATATGCAGACATTTAGAAGAAAGGAGAATAACTAAAATGATATCTACGGGCAGATACAGTTCCTCTCATCCTCTCCACCGATACAGTCCTCGTGACCATCACAAATTGAGTGATTATTGAGACACAGAAATTCGATGGAGTATGAGTTATGGTACTTTGGAGCACACCTCAGTGCAGTCATAGGAGGACAAGCTGAAAGAGATATCGTATCACAGGATTGAACAATTCTATTAAACTGTAGTAGAATACTGCAACAACAACGTTACCAGATGTTAGTTTCAGTAAACTACAACTCTAAATATCTGTTAGATGTACTGTTAAACTGATGTGGTAATAAAATAATTATTGAAAGACAGAATTAAACAAAGGTAGCATTAAACGTGCTCCATTTTCACCCAAACTTACTTTCATTAAGTGAGCAATGTAGTTCATCAGACCAATCACTACAGTCCACGGTATTATCACAGACAGAGCTATTTGATATGCAAGGCAAGAAGGGAGAGGTGATTCTGCCTGCATTGCAGCTACAAGATAAAAAAGTCCCTGGACATCAAAATCAAACGATATCATTAAGTAAAAGTAACATCACCAAGCAAAAAGACAGCTGCTTTCGTTTATTTTTAATCTTTCTGATCACTAAATAGGTAAAACAGCTCATTCCACTAAACAAACAACAAAACATTAAAAGTTCATAGGATTTCTATGAAAACTTACAAATACTCGTCACAGTTGTTGCATATATCGTCATCCGGTCCACCAATGCAGGTGTTATAATCAACACTACACACATCGATAAAGTGAACACATCTGTTGTATGTGGAGTTGTAAGTAGGGCAGTCAGCGTACTGAAATGGACACGGGCATTCTGCCTCGTCCTCCCCGTCAGCACAGTCATCATTTGAGTCACACAGCTGGTAGTTTTGAATACATTGGCCTGTGTTGTTACAGCTCACTTCACCCCAGTCAATGCTACACAAGTATATATAATAGCATGACATAGTGTAGACATCATTTTGCAAAGGACTTGCATTACTTAAAATTTCTTATTCATTTCAAACAACTAATACTAGTAACTAGGTTAGTTTTGGCAATGGCAATATACATATTTGATAAATTGTTAATTAATTAAATTATCAGAAATATTTCGTATATCAACATTTCATTCACAACTGTTTGAGTGAAGGTAGCAAGTTATATATATTAAGATATAATTAGATCAAAATAATCTACATAATTCAAATTTTTTAAAATGAATCATTACAAGTCACTGCTGCAATAGCGAATTGATAGTAGTTAGACTAAACTGGGTAGTGCTTTTGACAAATAGAGATGCTGGAGCCGATAACGTTTATTGTATTTATAAAAGAGTTAGAAATAAAATTGTACAATTTTTTAATAACTTGGGGTGTCACCCAGAAACCCTTTCATGAATCTCGCAAAAACCATGCAACAGCATCTCTATCAAAAAAATTTATTCTTGTATTAACAATTTATTCGCAATATGTCAGTTGAAGTTCTGTAAAAAAATAAACTGCCAGAAATGATCACAGCACACCCTTCTTTGTTTTATGAACCACCTAAAATGTAATACTACAAGCATAAACTATAAATTCTGTGACTAACTTGCAGGGGCAATCCACCTCATCACTGCCATCAAGGCAGTCATAACTTCCATCACAGACATAAGAGCTGTTCAGGCAACGTGGATTTTGAGAGAAATTTCCATTGAAGAAAAGAGAAGAGCTGTTAACACACCTGCACAGTAATACAAAACATGTGTGATACAGAGTAGGTTAGAAAGTGAAACTATTCAATATAATAGAAATATTTTACAAGAATTTTTTCAGTAGACTTTAAATTGTTGAATTATATACAGTTTCTAGGTAGCAGACCTTTAAAGTTCACGAATAAAAGTCGAGGCATCAAATAATTGAGGAAAATATTACATTTAGCACAGTTATGACTCCAGTTACAAGTGATTATCCAATATTGAACTAAGAAAGTAATGTCAGAAACTACAAGCCAAATACAAAGAATATTGAAAATATGTTCACACATAGTTTTGAAAATTTGCATTAATTTCTAGACCACCAAATTTTTTTTAAATGATACAATATCAAAACACAAAACTTGCCTAAAGCTGTCAGCCGGACATTCTTCGTCGCAGAGACTATCTTCGTCAGCCTGAGAACAGATTGACCAACCATCGCAAAGGTGGTAGATCTCAAAACATTCCGCAGTATTATTGTCAATAGAACTGGAATGAGTGACGTTTGGTGGACAGGTGTACATGGAGTAGCAATTGCAATCTTGCTCATCACTCCCATCTGGACAGATGGGGTAGCCATCACAAATATATTCAGGGTATATACAGCCATAGCCACCGGGACAGGTTACTTGCCTGCAATTATTACATAGTGATGAACAAGAGGATGAGGTAGTCTATGGGGCATAAACATGTGACGGAATACTGCTCATTCAACATTTTAAGCCACAAAGAAAAAAATAGTTCATTCACCAACAAAATAAACATAATAAGTCAAGTCCATGAACTAATAAAAAGTCGAAACTTTCATTCTGCAAAAAAATTAAATTAAGCCTATGATAAATTATTTGATGCTTGGGAATGTCAATTTCATACATTAAAACGAAACAGCCAGAAATTTTTCAACAAATTAATAATTGTAGAAAATTTCACAAAATGAGCCTAGGAATTGAGAAAAGCATAAAAACTTGAATGCAAACAATTTTAAAAATGCTTCTTGTGCTACAGTATACTGGGTGGTACATGTTGAAAAAGAGATGCACAAAACACTCAATCATAACTCCACAAGAGCAATGAAATTCAATAATGCTGTAAATAGTGCAATAATTAACAATGTGCAAACTAATATGTTATCAATAGCTTTCTTCGTACTAAGGTCATAGAAAAACACAACATCTTAGATTGCTGGCAAAGAATGTCATTTGTTTCTGCTCAGAAACTTGAACAGATTTGCAGGATGCATTCAATTTCTAATACTATGAAAATATTTGTTTTATTGCTTGAATACACAAATCACTTTTGATAATGAAGTGTTATGTCCAGCTAAAATGCTATTCGCATGAAGCCTGACCTTGAAAGAAAAGTAAATGCTAAAATAATAAACACTAATCCATGCATGATATACAATCCGGGAATGTTAATTTAATCAATCACCTGCTGCAACTTCAGGTTCATAAAATTCAGGGTTTTGAAAATATTCAAGCATATAGAGACTGCTTTCTAAGGCAAACATTATTCCTTTAAACAATCATAAATAAGTACCATTTATCAGGGTTCTTTGCTACTACATGTGCATAAATGAGTCTTATAAAACTTAAAACAATAATCAGCAAATCGATAAGTTAAACATAATGCAATATAATAATAAACTGACCCAAAATTACTGCAGTTACACATGTATTCATCTTCGAATGATGGGCAATCCCAATTGTTATCACACACTTGGTACTGCTGAATGCATTTGCTGCTGTTTCCACATTTGAATTCTTCAAAGCTAAAATCACACAGCAAATACTAACAGGTAAAAACATGGCAGCTCAAATTACTCCCTGCACTAAAAAGAGCAAAGAAACTATTTGCAGGTGCATTAATGGAGAGATTTGGAAAAAACCTGTGTTTTAAATGAGGAATACAGCAAAGTAAGTCACGTGATAATCAGAATTTTAATCCACATTCCACAACAACTAACAAAAAAAGCCAAAGAACTTGGACTATTAAAATTTATACATTAAATGCACTCAAACTTATACCTTCTTTACTAGATAGGATTGTTATGATAATCATCTAACATGTTACACAACCACCATCAAATTATCTGTCACTACACACTTTAATAAAACATTAATGATTAAAGAGGGGGGGCTAATTTTTCCTCTTTAACCCAGTCATCAGTTAAACAGAAAGTTTATAAAACTAGCAATTTATGACAGCCACTAGTACAGGCAAAACTTACTAATAAAATAGAAAAAACAAAGAGTGTCTACCAATCAACAATTTGAAGTACCTTACCCATCACATGTGCAATTTAATTCATCTTCGCCATTAAAGCAGTCAAAATCACCATCACACAACATGTAATAGGGCAAACATACGTCATCAACTTGAATGTCGTACGCATTACTAACAGATGAACATGAAATAGAATCCGAGCAATCTACAACGAAGTTCATACAAACATCAAGAAAATTCACATTCATACTTTTATTATTAAGATAATCTGAAAATACCATATTATCATACGCACAATGAATGTATATACCAAGTGCTTTTTTTTTCAAATTAGACTTAAAAAATTTAGCTATTGACTTAGCAATTCCTCATTTTTATATTTTGTCTAAGCAACACTTTTATTAAGTACTGACTATCAATATTACATGCTTATAAAATTTTTTCTTTTAAATAGTAGAAATTCATTTTTCATTGCTCTCATAAACTCTGAACAGTATTTAGCCGAGTAAAAAATATGGTGATAAGCAATGACACCAGAAAACAAGGTTTAAGAGTGCTTCTGTGACACTTTAAGTGACATTGCAGGAATTTCCGATGACAAGCACTCTCAGTACCAATGAAAATCTTGACATGTATCTGCAACTTAACGGTGAATGACCCGTCATCAAATCATGGTTTTTCAAAACAAGAAAATAAAACTGCATACAATCTTACTTATTTACAAAAGAGTTGGAACTATGCAGTTTACTTGACAGAATATAAAGTTTTTAGAACTCAAAAACTTTAAAATCCTAGTAAATCTAGTGAAGGTCAAGTTTTCCAGTGATATTAAAAAGTTGTATATATCATAGACATTAAAAGGCTGTATGTCAACTACATTATATATAATTGTATCCACATAACATATATACACTTTATAAAAAAAAATGAAAAGTATTACGTGCTTTACTTACTGCAGTTGGCCTCATCACTTTGGTCAAAGCAGTCAAAAAAACCATCACACCTTGAATAATTACTATAGCAATTAGGTGAACCATATCCCATGTCGTATGTAACTGGCCCAGT
The DNA here is from genome assembly GCA_964035545.1 of Bugula neritina. Taxonomy (NCBI): domain Eukaryota; kingdom Metazoa; phylum Bryozoa; class Gymnolaemata; order Cheilostomatida; family Bugulidae; genus Bugula; species Bugula neritina. The sequence goes on along the minus strand of OZ037765.1, from coordinate 20,694,158 downwards.
TTCACACCTGAAATTTGCATAAAAATATCAGAACAGGCGTTGAACAAAACAATGAAGTTCATAAAAGACAATAATAACAATCAATATAATTTATATATTATTTTAGAACAGGCCACTAAAATTATCTGAAGAATGTTATAATCCCACATAAACACTTTTTTCAACTAATCCAATGATATTTTATCAAGTGTACAGAATTTTGGTATTTTATTAAGTTGAAGAACAAACTGCACGCAGCAAACACAATTAGTGTCAAAGTATATGTAGATAAAACAGCAAAATATTAGAGTTATTCATCACAGCTATATGTTAGGTGTAAAGTTAAGTATAGGATGAGTACTGATTGTCATAACAAATTAGTAAGAGTTATGAATACACACAAGGTAATACGTCATGCATTGTCTGGCAGGCAATTAACATATTGTGCTGCATAAAAGGTGTATTGATTATTACTTTCACAAGCAAACAAGGCCTTTGAAATTGATCCAGCAGTCTGTTGAACAAAATCAGGCATTTTTAATGCTTAAGAAACTACCACTTGCAAGCTTATTGTTTCGTAATATTAAGCCATTTTAATTAAGTATTAGTACATTCATTAAACTTATAATGCACTTGTAGTTACAGCTAACATTAAAATAATTAAGTGCCTAATTAAATTATATTCCATGAACACATCTTTTTAAGCGGTTATTAGATATTAAAACGTACCAGGTATTCTAAGCTTTGATTACAATCAAAGGGAAGTTAGCTTTATATACAAAACAGCACTTGGAAATGGATAATATATGTAATAAACATACCTGTGGGAGCAACTATTAGTACAATTAGCCTCGTCTGAGTTATTGTCACAATCAGAATTTCCATCACATACTTGTGTGATATTGAGACAATTGTCAAGGTTGTACAATGTTGGCTCAGTGACACAAGAGAATGTGAACGCTGGACACGGGCAGTAGAATTCATCTGAACCATCCGTGCAGTCCACGTGGCCATCACACCAATAATCCTGGGAATAGCAACTTGAATTTGAGTATCTGCAAAACAAAATAAAATAACAATTAATTGCAAAGTAAACTGAATATTAAAAAAAAACTAACAAAAAACCCAAATTTCACATTCATATTCATTAAATGCACATGTACAAATTTAAATTTCATTTTTTAATAATTTTCTTACGTTAGGTTGCCAATATCGCATTTGTATTCACCAAAATCACACTCTCTCTCTTCAAAAGAGCAATTAGTTGGTCCACTATGAATATTCGTTTGGTTGGCATAAAGACATTTCCGTTCAAAGCATTGCTGATCTTCTCCACAAATAGTGCCTGAAAAATACAATAATACATGTAATTCTTTTTAAGCATACGTAATTTATAATATAGTATACACAGTTAGTTAGATACATTTTCATTAACCTACCTTGAGGTGGAATAATGCCCGTGGGAAAGCATGTACCATTTGTGTCAAAACATAGTAGCTCTTCACAGATATTTAGACTAAAGTTGGCATAAGTGGATAGTGGACACGGTAGACCGCCATATTCAACTCCACACAGAGAGTTTGGGTCATACACCTCCCCTGCAGACTCATCTATGTAGTTATCTGTTATATCTGCATAAAGAGTTATGTTGGTGCAATTTCTGCCGTCCCTGTAAAAAAAATTTATCTCAAACAGTATATTAAAACTTACAGCTCTGAGTTATAATGTTGAAGAGCTCAAGAACACAAATTGATTCTACCTTCTCAAGTAGTCAACAACATATAACATTTATGTATGCTACACCTTCATAGATAAACCAATAGAACTAATTTTTTTATGTAAGCCATTTAGTTTAGTACTGATTGTGAAAGTAACTAATGGTTTTCAGTCAGAAATACAATTTGTCTGAGTTGAAATTTCAACGAATTTGTACTGTGGTTACTTAATCGGCAGATTTCAGAAGATTCAAAAGGAATAATAACTCCTTGTAGACATCTGTATTTAATTATGACTTTAGGGACTTAAAAAGTGTTGAATAAAGTTTAGGCCATTCAAGAAAAAGCTTCATGTTTATAATTAAATTGGCCTATGTTTTCTCAGTAGCCAATTATGCTGTCAACTTGACTAATTCACTACATTTTTAAAGGGCATCAAATAGCGATTAGGCGAGTCAGATTTCATCATTAGAAAGTGAGCTTCCACATTTATATGATTTCAACAATTTTCAGTAAAACTATAAATGGGTAGTCGGACGTGTGAAATTAAGTAAAACTTGGCAATTTTTCATCAGAGGCACAAACGTAACTTATGACTTAACTTAGTTTACTGGTTTAAAGCAAATCAAATGTACGAGTTTAGATGTGATTACTCATCAACCATTCTGGTGACTCATAACAGGATGGCTAGGCAGTTATATACTACATGTAGCCAGCCAACCATTGTATCAGTTCACCCTTTACATTTAGACATGCATAATTGACTAAAAATTGGAAAGTTGTTTTGTAATGCGTGTAATTCCATATATTAATTTGAAGACAACATAAGTGGCATAGATAATTAGTTTAAGTGAGTAAGAGTGAAAATTCATCAGACCTTTTTTTTCATAGCAACTGTATATTATACTTACGTGAGTGTATGATAGAAATAGTATTGGCTGCAGCATGAAAAATAGAAACTATTCTCAGTAGGGAACCAATAATATGGAGCCATAATATACCCGGCATCAGCAGAACACTCGTCACTCTCATCATACTTCGCACCCAGACTAAAACAAAAACAAATTGTACAATAAGATTTGTAGACCTTTTCTATTACTTCTATTACAAAATGTGATAGCCTTTAAAAATGTTTAGAAAAGTATTATGCCTGCTTCATTGAGATTTACATCTCATCACAGTTCACATTTCCATTTAGGAGCAGTAGTGGAGAAATTGAGATAGCCTAAGCTCTTTAATTTTTTAATTTGGGGCTCGAGTTGAAATTCTCACAAGAACATAACTTCATATGCTACATTTCTAATCTAGAATACAGGCTTTTTTCAATTTCTCCATTCCTGCATCTACCTACACATCTCATAGCAAAAAGCAGATGACAAAATACCGAATGATTGCATGCCTAAAATACAAGATGAATAGTGCATATGATTAGCATGTGTATAACTGTTAAGCACCATAATACTGTTTAATGAGTATATTACAAATTTATAGATTATCTTACTTGCGGCCCAGTTCACGAGCGGCAACAATAGCTGTCTTCTCCAAGTCATACTCCCTGGCCTGAACAATCGATGCAGCCAATCCCAATTCCCGTTGACAAATCCCAGCTAAGTAAGTAGTGCCAAGCGAGTCTGAGGAGTCGTACACAACAAGTTTGTCACTGCAATCATCAATACAATAATAATCGGCTGTAACAACTGTTTACACCTTTTTTACCTACATATAAAAATATTTATAATATACTGTAATTACAGCAAACTTGTAACAATTGCATTGTTTGCACCTTTCAAATGCTTGATTGTTTTTATTGTGTAATTAGCGTTGCTGTGAATTCAGTACTGATCAATTTTATCTAACAGGGGTGTACTCCTAAATTACTTGCATAAAATCAAACTAACAACTTACTAGGTGAATGCCATCAGATGATCAAAATGACTGGTGTCATTAAAAGCAACCAGGCCCAGACTGTAGAGCGCACCACTGCCGTCTAAGCCGTAACCATTGTAATTAGGCGAAAATACACTGTCATATGTCATATTCTACAAGACAAAAATATGAGGTTTTGAATATTAAATTTTCCCCAAGAGTATGCAGAGTTTTCTCAAACATTTTCTTTAGCAAATAGATTTTGAGTTAAAATTATTGTTTATATATATATAATTATAATGAGCTTTTTAGACCCCCCCCCCCCTTTCATAAACACCATTAGCAGTTAATGGTACATCAGCACACTAACAGAAATGTCAAGATAGTTATTCAAAACTTGTTTGTGGCCAAAATTCTACAAGATTTTGGTCATTAGATCTTTGACAGTGTATGCATGTAAACTGCACACATGATATAGTTGGCCAGTATATTATTAAGTGCCTGTAGTAAAAGGTAAGCTATGAAAATTTTTTACATATTTGTATATATTATGCAACTATAGTTACTGGCTTCTATTTAAGTCTAATACAAATTTGTTTAGTATAATCTCTAAGGAACAAATTCAACAATGTAAACAAAATCATATTGTGCATTCAATTATTTAAAGATTATGATTGATTGTGAAAACACATGAATAAATTAACATAATTAGTACTGTGTATATTGGGCAATATTGCTTACCATTTGTTGCTCAATTTCAACTAATAAGACTTGAATTTTTAATTTTGGATGATCTATGTTGCTGTATCTCTCATTCACCTACAAAATATAATAAATTTTCTTTTAAGCTTGTTTGCCTACAGATTCTCAATTTCAAGTCACCAATTCTGTGAAATACTTGGCAATAGGAAAGACAAACGACTGATAATGCCATTTCATTGCAACAAGAGTTTTTGAAGAGCACACTATAATATCGTATGTTTTACATTGTATATTGGTTAAAAACTTTACAGACCCAAACCCACAGACAATGCCTGAGAAGACAACATTTGTTAATTGAAGAGTTTAAAAATTTAGCAACAATTTTTACCAAAATAATCCTTCATACAACATTTAAAATTGCAATCATATTTTCAGACTTTGAACACCAACCAGATTAATGACGTGAGAAAAGTACAAATATATTTCTGCTAGTGCGAGTTCTTCATCTCCTCCAGACTCCTGGTAATGGAAGTCATACACAGAATAGTCATTGAGTATTTTCACTTCAATGGTAGCAGAAACGGCATCAGAGGTTTCTCTCTTTTTCCGAGTACGCTGATCCATTTTAACAGCTTGGAAAGCTACAAATTCAACACACAACATTATCAAAACTCCATCAATTGCTTTTAGACTTTCCAACTGTTTTAGAAAAACATTTTGCTTTTACAAATCTAATGCTACGAAACTTTAAAGAAGTTACAGTGTTGGATGAAAATTTTTGCAATAAAGAGGAAATGTAGTACTACCAGAGTTAATGTGAATCCTTTCACGATCTTTACTCAAACTCCTCTTTACAATATGCTTGTCTTTATGAACACCAGATCTTTTTACATGGATATCTGTACCGTTCATCTTCAACCGTCCTTTCTGTGAAAGAAATTAGAGGTTCTTGTGTGCATAAATATATATATGGAGAAGCCAGGAGAAAAAAGTGAGGACAATCTATTTGAGCCAATAATAACTTACAACTTCCTTGCCTTCATCATTAGGGATAAGAAAAGTGGCTTGTGCTTTAGAGTCATAGTACACGGCATTGTTCTGGAAATAGAAACAAAAAATGCCCATAGCTGTTGTATCAAATTAATTCACCCACAAAAAATTAAAACTGGCTGCCTATACATAGAGCTGTACATTATTAATTTTAAAGTTAGTTAATTCATTTGTTAGCCCCAGCATGCTATACATAGAGAATCTGAAAATGCCTTTTAATAAAATTTTAAAAATCAAATTAGTTTGTAAAAGTATACAATTTTGCAAAAATCACTTGTAGTTTAACGTGTATGCATAACGTTTAGCCGTGAGACCCCAGCATACCCCAGGAGAACAATAAATATTTAATATCTAACTTCTAGTTCATTGTCTACTTTAACTACGGTTATATTTATATCTGTTCCGAAAAGCATACAAAATCCTGATTTCTGAAATTTGTAGCAATTACATCAAATAATATTTGTGATGAACAAAATACTATGCAGTACATTTATAATAGTACTAGTACATTACCTCAAGCAAATTTTTAACGCTTTGTTTGGTTTTGTCACTAGCACCTATTGGCACGAAGTTGACGGGCATTTGCTTTTCGCCTTCAAACTCAAGATCTTCATTATATGTACTTATCTTTACACTTTTCTTATTCTCAGATAATGACTTGTAGTCAGCATACACAAAGTCTTCAATGTACTCTGGTACACCAGCAAAGGATTTCTTTTTGTTGGAGTTAGAAGGATGCTGATTAGTGTTTGGTTTGTATTCAGATTTTGACTTCATCTGCTTTTCGAAAATTTTAAACTGATCTGGAACAAACTTTGTGTCATCATACTTTGATTTTTGAGGCAGTTTTCTCGTCGCAAGATCAATAGTTTTTGAAAATTTCGCCCTTTCCTCCGCAATCAAATCTTCAATTGATTTTTCAATATCAGAAGACTTGCTAGGAGTATCCAGCCTTTTCAATTGCTCGCCTTTTTCGATGAACTGTCTTTGGAAAGTAGATCTGTCAAATTCAGACTCTGTTACCTTCTTTATACGTCTTTGATCAGTTGGCTTTTCATGCTGAGCACGAGCATTATGACTATCTTTACTGCGTCCGCCTGAGATTCTAGTTAACTTATCTTCATATCTAGTTGTACGCTTACTATTTACAGACTTTCTTGCAGCATCTTCACGAGCTTTAAAATTAGCATTCCTCATTTCAGATATTTTGCTTTTACTGTAAACACGATCTTGTTTGAGTTTAGCCAAGGAAGCAGAAGATTTGAAAGATTTCAGCTTTTTCTTTGCAGACACATTGTCCTTATGTGCTGCATGCGATGCTTCTTGGTACTTCGAAATTATTTCACTGACAGGCTGTGGCAGGTTTGTTTGATTTTGAAATACTCTGATAAACTTCTGTAAAAAATAATTGCGCTTTATAAAACATGAAATAAATAAAAAAAGAAACACAAGTTCATCAATGGCATGATATACACCTGCACTTAGTCATGATAACTACAATACTCAAATATTCCTCTCCTACATTGTTGTCATGGCTACTAAAAAAAGAACATAACTGATAACTCACATCAACTTGTTTGTGAGGAGGGACACCAGGACTGCATTCACTGAAGGCAACGACTGTAACAAAGCAAAACTACATGTATAAATACAGTATGATTGCTTACTAAGTACAAATTCTGTTAGCCAAAAATTAGCTGTATTGACGACATAAATTAATAAAATTAGTTTCAAAAAATGTATCTTTACCTGTTAGTGCAAGCACTACTAGATACCACCGAGCAGCCATGTTGAAACTTCACAGCAGCAATGTTTCAATGAGAGTGAATTAGCAAAAGCAATAATCAATAATAAGTAATCTTCATGTTACGTTTGCTTTAGATTTAACAATTAAGATTATTCCTTACCTTATTGTCAGCTTTGTTCATACAAAACATGTATTGAAAACAAAAAGGTTGGAATATGTATTCCTTAGAATGTTATTGGATAAAATACAATGTAGGCCAGGATTACGCAACATCTACAATAGCAAGTGATTGTTTGAAAAGTTTAATTCATATTTTAGCTAAATAGTCGATTACTGGGGATAAACATATCTCAATATGCTGCATATGCAGCACATGAACTCTCTTTTTGCAAATCTATATGTACTAGTAAGGTCATGCATGAGGGTTATGAGCTCATATCCATTATACAGCTTACAATTTATAACACAGTATTGTAACAATTCTATTCAGTTAGAGGTCAATACAGCCTCAAATAGAACGAACGTTGACCTTTAATAAATGCTGATACAAGATCTACAGCAAAACTAGACTAATTAAAATTTATATTACATGCTCTGGTAGAAGTCAGCAGTGACTATTAAGGTGACTGTTTTTCAAAAAAACAACATATAACAACATAACGCCAAGTTTTACTAAAACTGTAGAATCATGAATTTATTTGGAGTGTACGTTGTACATGTTTATCATGGGCTGGTGTAGCTTAACAACAACTTTGTAGTTGTACTAGTTTTATGGCATGTTCAACATTAGAACAGTTTCTACTCTAAAGTAGAAATTTTTGCTTACATAATTTATGGAAATTACTATTATTACAATTATCCTGAAACAATCAATAGATGTGTAATGGAGCCTTTACAATCAGTCTATGAACAAAACAAGAAAATCTATATCATTTTAGAATACTTATTAAGCTTAATGCTAAGACTTTTTACGAGTATTTATTCAAAATTAAATAAGATATGAAAATTGGAGTATTTTTCTACAAATATAGGAACATTTAGTTTGTCTAATTTTAAAGCATTCTGCAAAAATTTTACTACCGAGCCCTAACTATTTCAATAAATGCAACTGCCAGAACTATAAATGATTAGACTGTGTATAGAAATAATACCGCTTGCATTTTCCTACAAATTCTAGATTGTTGCACTGCCTAAAGAAAACTTGTTTTCAAAAAGGGTAAATAACTCCTAGAATTAAGCATAAAGTATATTTCCCACAATGCCAAACTTTGAACAGCATGTTACAAGTCTAACAGATGAACACCAGTATCACATTTGCTAGGTGTATTTTATTAGACAGAAATAAACAGAATTTATACAAAAAGTTTAAAAGGAGGAAAATATGACCAATGATGTTGATCCTAAGCTAAGCATACTCTTTGCTACATTCAAGGCTTTATAATGAACTATATGAACAACACTTAACATACAAATTTCACAATTTAAAATGCAATGCTGTAATGGTGTAAGCTATATTAATAGTATACAATATATAATGCACTTCATACACACCATACCCAGCATCCAGTAACTTTCATCAATGTGCAAGACCATTATTCATATTTCTATTGAATTTGATAATTTAAACTCACAAAAGGGGAAAAAATAGAAAGTCTGTTCATTTGGAAAAGTCATTTAACAAAATAATCAGTCTGCTAATACAAATCATAATCAAAACAGTGCTGCTGAACAGTAAAATGATTTCTCCTCATAAGTTGATTATAATTCATTTTAATTTTGATAACTGTTTTAAAAGTGCATTATCCTTGCAACTTTTACCAATTAGACTGTTTATCTCAACATATTATTGTTGGATTACTGATGACCAGAATTTTCTGTCCGAGTGAATAGCATGATGAAAGCGACAAAACAATGCATGCTGAGATATCTGGGCTTGCTCTTACCCTCACCATTAAAATATACATGAAGTGAAGCAAATTAACCCTAAGAAAGTCAACTAGACTGTGAACATAAGTAAAGCAAACCGTAATGTTGTTATCTCAGAATGTAGTGAACTATTGCAGATGCAGAGAGAATAGCACAGTCATATCCACCATTGATGAGGTGTACAGCTAAAGGCACAGACTCAAAGGGAGCGTGTATCATCCGTGCTGAGTAGAGGAGAGCTGAGAGTAGAAATGCAATGTAGATGAACTCTTTACCAGATCTTGGGCGCAGCAAACTGTAAATACACCATTGCCAGTATTTAGTGAAAATACGTCTATAACAATGAAAGTGCAGTTGTATAGTTTTATAATTACTCAAGACCTATTGTCTAAAGGGTTTTATTTCTTTCTGATATTTGAAAGCTGTAGAAGTCTATCATCATAAAAAGTAAAACTCTACTAACATATTGTGATAGATTCTCATCATCTACTGTAACTGCGTGTGTCAGTATTATAATTACTGTTGCGTATATTTTGAATGCTGTAATTGTAGCTAAGTTGGGCTAGCTTTCTAATGCCCTATTATTGTGATTGTTGTTAAAGCTTTCAGTATAATGTAATTTCCATGAAATACTGTGATAGATTTTGCCTTGGTTTTGTTGTTTGCTAAATAATGTTAATTGAGGTCCGATGTTTGGAGTTCCGAGTTTCGGCTTGTCCGAAGATCGGGCCTCCCGATCTTCGGCCCCGCTGAATTTCGGAGCTACCGAACTTCGGACTACACACACAAAAGATTCTTTGTTCTATGTTCTTTTGTTCGCTGTATATAAAAGCAGGCGAGTTACGGTGTAAAGTGAGACTACTACTGGAGCTCGCTGGTAGTAGGACCACATAAGCTGTATCTGATGCAAATAAAGTTATCTTTCATTCGTATTCAAATACTTGGCTTATTCTCTCTAGAGCATGTAGGCACTAGTTGCATTCAAAACCCACAGTTTACTACAATATTTCCGGTACCAAAACATGTGAAAGTGATGTGGACATTGCTCAAAGGAATTATAGATATTGTTGTGAGTTTTAGCACAATTATCAAGCGTGGATTGCCTGCGTATTTAGTTTCAATTTAACTAGCAACTACTAACAGAGCTTGCGTACGATAACCTTTATTTAATTCGATAAACATAATTATAACAGTATGTCAAAACCACAATACATCAATCAATTATAACACGTCTTACTACTACGAGCCTCTGCTCTCAACACACATGGTTTCTGCTAGCTAACCCGCGAACAGTCACTTGACCGGAACCTTGCCTTCCGGTCCTTCTGATTGGATAGTAAAATATAGTCATAAGTATTCCCAAACAGGAGGAGACAAATGCATTATTATGCTACGTAATCCCATTACACCACCCCCACCAGCAGAAAGCCATACTTTCTGATAAAAACAGAAATAGTATAATAATGCAAAAATAACATAAGTAAAGAAAACCCACAAAGAGAAAGAAAAGAAATATCAAATGTATGACATATATAAACACATAGTAAGATAACGGATGGCCAGCGTACAACTGGCCAGCTATGAAGAGAGAGTCCTGGATCGTAGGTCATTAGCAGTCGAGCATTTACATGATCACAATGTAGTACCCCGGGAACATACGGGGTGGAATTGTCAACTGTCAGCTCCTACTTGTGTAGGGATTCGATCCGGTGTCGTGCCTGCCGTGCACATAGCCTACGCTTTAGGCGTCCTACTAAGCCCTTCAATTCACTAAGGCCCATTGTGGTACTGAGTAAGTCGGGAGCCAACTGGGTGAATTCATCCTGTAACCGTAAGAGTCTTTCTTCGACGGTTGCTAGTCAGATAGGCCTGGTTGGGGTTGGCGTCGCTTCTTCTGGAGAGTCTGATGCTTCCATAGGGGTATTGTCTAGCCGCGGTATGATTGCAGCGACCGTTTTCACCATAGGGGACTTCTGACGGGCGGCTGTTAGCAATGTATAAAATCCGGAGGATGATGCGGCCCAGGTTAAAGCCTTCTTAACCATTGGTTTGACCGCTTCTAGGTATTGGTCGTAGTTGTCCGCGTCTACTACATAGCCCTCGCCCGCGAAACAGTCCATCATGTGAGCCAGGACAGGGTATGGGTACACGTCGTGAAATCCACACGGACAGAACCGTAGCAGGAAGTGTGCATTCACATGCAGCCGTAGTCCTTGGTGTGAGGGAAGCTCTTCGTAACACACGTGGCAGGTGTGTTGTGACCTACTCGGTCCCCAGGCTTCTTCAATCTGCCGCTCCGTTCGTCGCGACACCCATCTGTGTCTTCAACGCAGCACCGCGGGCAGTCCGTTGTCCATTTCCGGTCCGTTATCCAAGGAGGAGAGAGAGTGTAGATCCTGTGACCCAGAGTTGGTCGATCGAGTGTGATCTGCAAGAGTATAACAGTGTAAGAGGGTACACTGAGTACAACCGGCGTATACAGCCTGGTGGGTACTTAACTCAATTAGACACTCGTGAGACTCAGTTAATGAATAGTTGATCGAAAACACACACTGCTGTAACAGACTGTTAAGTCTTAGAGTCAATGTGAATTCTCACCACTAAAAAATCATTACCGAGTCTCCAGCTTACTCTATCATAGTTAAGCTGATTAATACAGTTTAGCCCTCGTACCAAAAACATAACTAACTCACCCCTCGATTCTTGGCAAGCCATTGTGAATGAGAGTGGTATGTTTATGAATTCTACATACGTCTACTCAAAGCTGTATTAATGTGATGAAAGAGCGAGCAGCGTGGTTGTGAAACGTGACTACGACTTATTACCTCCGGCGTATGAATCTTATTTGAATTTCCGCCGAGGCAAAAGTTGATATTTTCGTGGTGCTCACAACTCCCACGCTCTGCTCTCTTCCCCTTACGGCGTCTCGTAGGACGTTTGACCGCGCCCTTAACGGAACGTGGTAAGTTCTTGCGATACGCGGGGCCTGGCTTAGGACACCGTTTCCGAGGTGTCGTCACTAACCAAGGCGGTTTACGCACCCGTGGACGGTCACGTCTCTTGGGTGGTGCTTCCAGCCAGTTTGTGACAAATGGAGCTTTCCTAGCATCTCCGTTCGGAGCCTGGGGAAGTGTTGTCTCCAGCCATGGTGGTTTACGCACCCGTGGACGGTCACGTCTCACAGGTGGTGCTTCCAGCCAATTTGTGACAAATGGAGCTTTCCCAGTACCTCCGCATGGAGCCCCTCCCTTGGGGGGTTTTTGCACTTCCAGGTCGGTTCCTGACCTAGGAAGTGGCGGTGGCGGCTTGCACGCTAACGGCGGTGAGCGCACTTCTCTGAACGGGTGTGGCTTTTCCTGCCTCGCCACTGCTTTGGGTTGCATTCTAGGCGGTTTGTCGACCAGGTTAGCAGTCTCCGTCTGCCCGGGTCTTTCTGCACTTTGCCTTCGCCGCCCTACCTCGTCAGTAGCGGGGCCGTGCTTACTGACCCGGCAGACTCCGCACTGCCCAACCCTGCGTCGTACATCACGCTCCATGTGAGGCCAATACCACCAGAGTTGTAGTTCGGTGAACACCTGTTGGGCTCCCCCGTGAGCTTGTTGGTGTACCTCTTCTATCAACTCTTGGCGGATGGCGGCAGGACAGAGGGTCCTCTCCTGGTCTGGCTGGTGGTGGTTATTGGCCAAAGATATAGTCAGTAGACCATCCGGCCCGATCCGCAGTGCGTTCCAACGTCGGCAGTACAGCTGCCACTCAGCGCAGCCCTGCTTCCGTTGTCTGTCACTGGGTCGTCGCCCTTCCCGTTTCATTCGATAGACGTCGGCTACCACCCCCGGAATAATTTCCTGGAGGTGTCCTAGCTCCTTGACGCCATCGGTTGAGACAGGTGCGGCGTGGGGGTCCTGTGCCACTTCTGGGGGCATGTCAGGGTCCCCAAGGTGAGGTGTAGCCTCGGTTTTGTGTAGTGACGTGGCCGTCTCTGGGCGCTGTTCGTCATCCACGCAACCGTCTGATGTTCTCCCACGGGTCTCCTGGCTGTGGGGTGAGGCAGTCCTTTGCCCGGAGGGCGGCTTCTCTAGAGGACTTTTCATCGCGGTTTCCCGCGATGGCCTGCTGTTATCTTCTTGAACAGAAGGAGTACAGTTTGGTGGAGAGGTGGGTGGTAGGCTCACTGGTTCTGAGGGGGAGTGGAGGCATGGCACCGAGGTCTTTCCTTTCCGTGTCAGCTGGTTAGAGCTGCGGACAGGTGGGACTTTCGGGTGCGCGCTCTCTACAGCTCCCGGCTTGGAGGTACGGCCACCGTCTACCTTGCGGTGGACGATGCCCCGGGAGTGGCCAGGCATAGTACAAGTACGTACTACCGGCTCTTCTCCCGTTAGGGGATGGCCAAACTTATCGACACAGGCGAGCTCCCTGCCGCCCATAATCATCGCAGATTTACCAAAATCGATGCGACATCCGTGTCGTTGTAAGAATGGCATCCCCAGGATGGCGTCCTCCTGGAGTTGTCCAACTATGAACCTTTCCTGGATGGTCTGGTCACAGACGCTCCAAGGGAGTTCAATGATACCGTAGAAGGGGATGCACGACCCGTCTGCCAGGGTGCCATGATCACCTTCGTACGGTTCCAACCTGCTTCGGATCTGAGCACTGAGTGTGTCGAAGAATCGACGACCCAGGAGGTTGGTGGTACAGCCCGTGTCCAACAGATATCTGGCAGGTTTGCCGGCTATCTGGCCTGGTAGAAACAGGCTGCTCTCGTGGGGATGTAGTGGTATCTTGGGTGACCTCATCTCCCTCGCCTTGGCGGAGGGGTTAGGTTCTTGACGACGACTCGGGACCAGCTGCCGAGGGAGTGGCGCCGCGCCTTGTGGCGTTTGGGCACCTTTCCTCGCAGACTCTGCGGTCCGTCGTTTGTCAAACCTGTTGCGGGGTGGCATTGAGAACACCGGCGGCGAGCGGCTTGTACAGCCTGCTTGCCGTCCTGGTGGCCGTTCCGCGAGGTCCCGGACGGGTGTCCGGCGTGGCGGACGCCACTGTGTCCTCCCTTGGGGTTTTAACGGCGGCCCGCCGGATGTGGGAGCATCCGCGGGCCGTCGTAGTTTAACCCTGGTTGAAGTCGGGGACAGTGTTTCTGGAAGTGTCCTGGTCTTCCGCACCCCCAGCAGGAGGGGTGTCCTCTACTAGGCGACTGCACCGGTGGCCTGTCAAGCTCACTGGTGATGCCTAGCTGGCTTTCCAAGGCGGAGACCAGTTCGGCTAGCGTGTCGGTCATTTGTGCGACCTGTGATGCCACCGTCATCTGCGTCACCTTGGCTACCGCTGGAGTTTCCGCGTGAGAAGCGGTAGGAGCAGCGGAGGGCTCCATGTCCACCTGACGAGAAGTCACACGGCTCCGGTGCAGCTGGCTGGCCAGGAGGTAAGCCTCCCCTTCTGCCAGCGTACCTTCAACCGTGGTGACTCCCCTCGCCAAGAGTTGGTGATGGAGTCCCAAGTCGTTGATGGACTGCACGAAGGCATCATAGGTATACCTCTCACGGTTTACTTGCGGCAGATCGCGGAACGCAATCTGCACCAGTCTCATAACCGTGGTAGCGTGCTCTTGTAGCGGCGTGTGAGGATCACGCCATAGTCTTTGAAGACGGGCCCGCGCATCCACAGCGGAGATACCAAAACGGGCCCGCAGGGAAGCAAAGATGCCGTCAATGTCTGGTCCCACTCCGTATGGCTTGGCTTTGTCTGACAGCGCCATCCTGAGCTTGAGCAATGCTATTCTAGGTGGCCATTGTGCAACTTCCATTACATCTTGGAATTCCTGAACGAATTGCTCCGCCGGCTCTTCACCTGAGAAGGTGGGTACCCTCAGCCGGTACTTCTCTTCGTAACATTCCCTATGTACTCGCACCTCTGGTTCTATAGGTATAGCATTGTTATCTTCCTCACCTTCATTCCTCTGAAGGGGTAGCTCTGTGCCTCTTTCTGTCATCTTGAAATACGCGAAATCCCACCGCTGCCACCACTGTTGTGAGTTTTAGCACAATTATCAAGCGTGGATTGCCTGCGTATTTAGTTTCAATTTAACTAGCAACTACTAACAGAGCTTGCGTACGATAACCTTTATTTAATTCGATAAACATAATTATAACAGTATGTCAAAACCACAATACATCAATCAATTATAACACGTCTTACTACTACGAGCCCCTGCTCTCAACACACATGGTTTCTGCTAGCTAACCCGCGAACAGTCACTTGACCGGAACCTTGCCTTCCGGTCCTTCTGATTGGATAGTAAAATATAGTCATAAGTATTCCCAAACAGGAGGAGACAAATGCATTATTATGCTACGTAATCCCATTACAATATCTAGAAACCAACTCAGCAACGTCAAAAGTTATAATTGGACGAGATAACATTAAGGCTGAGAATGTGATGAAAAGTAAACAGAAAGTGTATTGCAAGTTTTAATGAAGTCAGACTTGTTGAAATTACACTAATAGACCCTTTTCAGAAGTTCACAATGTCCCTCTCCCCTTACAATTAAGAGTTGTGGTCTCCCAAAATGAAACTTGTTGAGCAAAATAAGCTTGAACTCATTTTTGTGGTTTTGATTACTGAGCAATACTGAAGTGCTACTTCAGCATTACTCAGTAACCAAAACCACATAAATGCTTTCATGGTTATTTCTGCTAAAATTATCCATGAAGAAATATTTTAACAATTTTTTGAGCTGCTAATATGTGTGCTTATACCAAAATATTTATCTCCTAAAATAACAATTCTATAGCATAATTAGAATTCTAAGTCGCAGCCAAACTTTAAATTTTTAATGAGTGTGCTCTTTATACAAAGATTCAATCTATTCCCTTTGAGAGACCACAACTCTTCACCAGTACCTACTTTACTCTTTCAGTTTTAGCCTTTGATTTTGAGCTTAATCTTATTCTAACAGCAAGTGCAACTCTTAGTTTTAAAGTTCAAGTTAAGGGGAAAGCTATAGCTAAGTTCAAGTTGTTTGCCTATTAGTATTACTATTAGTATTAAAAATAAAAAGTTATTTCTAAGTTGTGCACTTACCTTAAAATTATGTTAAATATAATCATGACAAAACTCTCTGATAGTAGAGTTACGCCATAAATAAACGAAGAGCTCTCGGATTGAAATTTCAGTAGGTCGTCATAGGACTTGCTAGGCCACGCATTTGATGCCCATGCTTTTCCAAGTCCATAGTTATAGCTGTACCAAAATATACCAATGGAAACGGACAAAATAATAGATATTATAATTTTTAGCATTATTCAATTTCTTATGAAATTAACTCCAAAACAACGTGAGTCAATGTAAAAAAGCTATCTTTTTTGTTATTTTATATAGTAACATGAAAATGAAAACCCTGAGACTGGAAATT
Organism: Bugula neritina; assembly: GCA_964035545.1. NCBI lineage: Eukaryota > Metazoa > Bryozoa > Gymnolaemata > Cheilostomatida > Bugulidae > Bugula > Bugula neritina. The sequence continues at coordinate 20,677,764 of OZ037765.1, read as the reverse complement.
CGTAGCTGTTCGGGGCCGCTATCCACGTGCTAGCTTTAATGTTTGTTGTTAGTGCCGCCGTGGGCCTAGCAGAATCGCACCTGTACATTACTGATGTGTTTAAAACTACCTGCGGAAACTATTAACAAGGAAGCATTCGGCGATTCAATTGCTTGTCCTTTATCATTACCATCACAGAACTTGTAGTTGTTGCTGGTGACAGTACGATTAATATTCAGCTTCGCCATCGTTATCATTATGATTATTGTCATTATGGTTATTATCATGAACATCATCACAATTACATATACTACAATAACAATTATTTCAAGTTCTTTTTAGTTTTATAGTTTGATTTTTTTCGTTGTATTTTCTTAAAACGTCATTATGATTATGGACACATTTTTATTTTATCTTTATCATTATCATTATGATTATGTTTAAAATTAAATTTTTATCAAGCTTCCAGTTCTCAGTTCTGGTTTGGTCTTCAGCCGTTTACTTTTAGAAGCAATTGCCGAGTTCAACCGATTTGAATTTGGTAATAAACTTATCAGTAATCTGTCATCATAATGATGATGAACTTGAAGTTGAGAATCATAATCATAATAATATCGATCATGATAAGTCAAAAAGACTCATTAGTCTTTTAGGTTTACTTAAAGTTTTGTATGTTATAACTTATAGTTATAAGTTCTAACGTGTAACTATAAGCCATAGTCGTGGTGATAGTGACAGTCATACTCATTCTGATATTCACAAATTGAAATACAAGTACTGAAGTAGTACCATACCTACTCCTAGTGTTACAAGCAATAAGAAAATTGCGCTCACGATTTTCTTTCAGTTTTACTCATGTTTATTTTAGCAGCCGGTAGTAATACTATTAGTAATAGTAATAGTATTAGTAAGTCTAATGACTAGGGGCAGTATTAGTATTCATTTTACAGAGTGATATTTGGTTTTATACTTGTAGTTATTGTCTTATAGTTATAGGTCATTTCTGATTTCAGAATTCACTGATTTTGTAAGATTTATACTTGAAGAGTTGTGTGCATCATCATGATGATGATAGAACATTTTAAAGTTAAGTAATGCTAATTAACGGTATTTCAGTCTAAATATATAAAATTGGTAAGAGAGCTTCAATACTTATACATTTGCTAGGTGTGCCAAAAGACAATTACTCCATGATCTTCTATTGACTATTTACAGTTTCAGTTATAGTCTGACTCACTGTTTGTTTGGTTTTTAATTCATTTGTTTTTTGTAATTAGTGCAAGCTAAATCTTAGAAGCTATGTTACAAGCTGAATTACAGAAATATTTTTATCTTCTGATGATATGGGAGTCATGTGCAAAATAAATGAAAGATCGACATCAGAATAGCGGAAAAAGTCCTTTAAACCTTATCATTATATTGCTTTATTGAACATAAATGCCCAATAATATGACATATTCGATCACAAAATATCTTTCTGTCTAAAGTTTTTGAATCCTAGATGTAGTGGTTACCATCAACGTTTGAGTTCTGAGGTTTCTGAAAAGAACTGACATTTGGCGTTTCCTTTCCGTGTGACCGGACCTTTACTACTAAGTCTATTTCTTTTTTATGTTACTTTCATAGAACATATGTTAATTGATATGTTAATAATGTTCAATTTCAACACTCGTTAGCTCTGTAAGTTAACTGTGTGTGTGTTTCAGGTCGTTATCGATGATCTCCATGTCCATGTGCTCTCCTAGTTTAACTGGCCCTTTTAGAGGTATTCTTTCATTTTTCTAACTCAAATTTTAAATTACTTTATATACAAATTGTTAAACAATATTTTCTTCTGAAATGCAAAAGAATTAACAAAATACTCTTATTATTCAATATTTATTTGGTTTATAAGACCTGCTTCAACTTACACAATGCTTGGTTTGTATCATCAGCCAGAAGTAGAGTTAGTCAAATCTTCTGTTATATTCTGATGATAAAATATTTATTTTGTGAGCTTAACTTTTGTTGTTAAACAAACTGCTTTGAGCGGATTTAATTCTTGAGTATGAATTTAGCATTTAAAGTGTGGTTTAAGCACAGCCAACATATGCCTATTCATAATCGTTTTGATAATGTACTGTCTACATTCTCATTCCATTTTGTTAGAGCACCTTGTGTTCCCAGAAATTCAACCCTGCTACAGTTTTATATATCTATAAACCTAACACAGCTTTCATGATAATATGTTTGTACATATGGACATTATGCAACCAGATAATTAATCAATTTTGCATTTATGTTAATCTATTTGCACTTAACATTAATGATTGTAGGTTTTTGGGAAAACAAAGATTGTGACGAGGTTTACCTAAATCATCACTGGCCACCCATCAGTCGAGCTATAGACTTAATACTTCAATCTTCCTTGGAAACTCCGGTTAGGATTTCTTTTGAAGAAACATACAGGTTAGAATCCATGAGTGCCCTCCGTTTCAGCAATGCTTCACATAGCCTAATTAAGGTTTTTCATTATTTGGGTTGAGTTACTTTGACACAAATATATGTTTTAGCGCCGTCTACAAGCTGGTGTGTGATGGTTATGGATCTGTGTTGCAAAACGACTTGATACACAAGAAAATAGAAACTTACTCAGATTTGCTGGCTGAGCCTCTTCAGTTACTGAAGGTTAGATTCAAATTCTTTTACTCAGAGATTCTGAGTTGAGTGGATTTTTGCAGAAAGAAGTTGTATTTAGCTACTAGTTAGTGTCCAGCTTATCAAACTGGTAGAGTCATGTACTAGTCAGTCTGAATCTAATCACTGACTATTGAGTTGAATGTGTAGCTTCTTAATTTTTTAACCAGCTGAAACTATTTTGTAAAATATACTGTAGTTGCAAATAGTTTAGTATCACAAAGGTTTGTTTGTTCATAGAAATACACAAAATATTGGTTTGATTTTTAGGCGGACCACTAGTTGTTAGCCACTTTACTATACATTTTGTAGCTAAACTCACTTTTATTATGGTTATAGTTCAAACTGAATTTCTGAAGCTGAAGGTGTTGACTTAGATTTATTTTTTGAAAAATATAGTTAATTCTACTGTTGGCTCACATTTATATGATTATTGAGGTGTTGTGTAAGTGCATATGTCTGGGTATGTATTTGACCTTGAAATAAGTTGCATGTCTAATATTGTAGGAAGAAAACGTCAAGGAATATATTGAAAGGTTTAACGAGACTCTACTGACTTTTATTCAAAAGGCTCGAAGTATTTTAGCAGTGTTTGCATATTTGGTGGGTACTTTTCTAGTAATAATATACTTTACACATATCAAACAATATATCTATTCCTAGTTCTATTTCAGTTTCAGCTCCTTTAAAAAATAAATTTAGTGATATGTAAAAGTTTGGTGCTCCTTTGAGTTGTAAATAATTTTACATAGGAATTATTTACATTTACTTTCAAATTCTATTTTTATTGTGCATTGATCATGTATACAGACTGGACGTTTTAAAGGAAATTTTCTCATTCTGTATATAACAGTTTGAGTTAAATATTGTTTATATAGCTTACAAGTTGATGCTGAATCTATTTGTTTCTACATACTATATTGCAGGATCGTATTGTACTCGAGCATAATTTGGCGAAAGTTTTATATAAAACTTTTACAGACAGGCTGTTATGTAAGCATATGAGTATTGTTCTAGGTATGTTGGTATTGTTTTAGTATTTGTGTCTAATCTATCATTTACCATTATTTTATCATTATTATTTATTCTACTCTATATGGTGACTATACTTGTTTGCTTTCTGTTATTTCCTATTATTTTAATGATTTTCAACAATATTGTTGGTATCTTTTGTTATTCGGGCATAAGTGTAGGTTGTGACAATGAATTTCGTGATCATAAGTTGTCATGATTATCAAATTTAACATTACATTTTGTTATTTGGATTGTGTATTTTTAATAGGAAAAGTATAAATAAAATATCCTAAATGTCTTCTACCATCAAAACCTTTCTAGAAAGTTTTCAAAACTTGCTAATTGTTGTTTTTGTACTGTAAAATTTTATTCTACAAGGCACGCTGTTTAAAAAGGTAACATTTAATCTAAAATGCGTTTACTATAACAGCTTTGCCCTCTACTTATTTGTCCAATACACTTGCATTTCTTTTGTAGTATAAATTTAGTAAATTTCAATATAAAAATGTGTTGGCAAGAGATTTCAGATATTCACCAGCAAGAATTCTGATAATCACAACTGAAGTGTATAGTTTATTCAACATTTCATTTCAGGATATTTATCAGAAGCAGAGAAGAAGCCATTTACAGTTGAGCCATCCACGTTTGCTAATATCATCAAGTCACTATATTTGATCAACCCAGGTACTTTCCAATAACATAACAATGTACTCTTTGTATATTTAGTTAGTTTTTAATGCTTAGTCATTCATATTACATTTATAACAAGTAAATTGAATGTTTCAATATTTGTTTGTGTTATTTTAACAACAACAAAAATTTAGCCATCGTAATTGAAGTAGTTCAAGTTTTGCAAGTGTCTGCTTCTGGTATGACATGATCAATTTCTCTGTCAGGGTTTTAATTCACTGTGAGTTTTTCACATATATTTATTTTCGCTATCACTAGATTTTGCCGAGCTAAACCCAGACATGTTTAGCAAGTTTATACCCGGCTATGGTCACACGGGGGCTCACCAACTGCACCAACTCTCCGTAGAGACAAAGCAAATGTACAGCTCCTTGGAGAACTGCAGTGACATGAGGTGTGTAACATTCAATCAACTCTATTATAGTAGTATAGTAGTACTACTATACTACAGTACTACTATACTATACTACTACTTATAGTACTATTTCTATTATAGTAGTACTCTATTATCTATTATTCGCAAAGTTTTACAACACTTTGCTAAAGTACTATTGTAGAGTAATTCAACATGAGTGATTAAAAAGATTATTTTCTCAAGTGTAAATGTGAACACATATGAGTAGATATTATCATACATACTTGGGGAAGGGCTTTATTCAGTTTATTGATTTGCATATGTATAAATTTTAGTGATAATATTACTTACAAGTATGTATCAATATTTTCCTTAGAATGACCTCAAGTGGTAAAAGATCACTGGAAACTATGGAAGAATGTATGTATTTCATTTACTTTATAACTGTCAGCTGTATGTATGTGTAGACATCTTACTGATGCTTCGACAAAAAAGTTCATTGCGAATCAATTCCTTTCAGCACTGGTTTTGTTTACTTTGGTAAATTTAGTTTCAGATATGAACTCTTTCATAGTAACTGATGCAAATTTTTACCAAATCTCTTACAGTATTTTTTATTAAGTATTTGTCCTATTGAGTAGGCAATGATGTTACATTCAGTTTTTTCTGGGTGCTATCACTTGGTAACTTGTGAATTTACTGATTAATGGGTTGCTTGCAGCTGCAGATATGGACAATACATAGGAATTCTAGTCTAATGAAATATGTTGGAATTCAAGACCTCTTCGAATGCCTGCATTTCATCATATCATATTTTTGTATAGATTTTTTTGTTCTATATCAGTTTTTGTACAGAAGAACCTTTTTATGGCCTCATTTTGATGTAAATGGGTTGTTGTATTATATTTATTCAGTACTTTGTAAGTATTTATGGAGCAGCAAAATTATATTGATAGTTGAGATTGATTAATTTGAAATTTACAAATAGGTTAGTATAACAGGTATAGAAAATAGATTTGTAAAAATTCGTGTTTTGTGCTTGTGCGTAAAGAATTTATGTAAGTGCAACTTTTAACAATTGTATATACAAACTAGGCTAAATTTATGTTTAAATGGAAGTTAATGTATAAATTTATCATTCTAATAATGAAGCTATATTTATATCAGTGCAGCAAATCTTTTGGTAAAAATTCTACTCAATATGTCATTTTACATCTCATAGCTAAAATATATAATGTATTTTGAAACTATAATAAATTGATTTGAAAGAAGCGTTAGAACTGAAGCCCACTTAATTTCTATTAAATAATGTTACTACAAATAAACTCAGCCAGGAAATTTTGTAAAAAAAAAAATCAGTAATATCACAAAAATATCAGCAATATCATTAGGCAAAGGCCACTTATACATGACTATCAAATCAGTGGCTCAGACATAAATCTCTACAGATTTAATATTTATAGAAATCTTAAATATAAAAGTAATTCTTAAATAAAACATAAACAAGTTGTTTTGCTGGCTTGGAGCGCCTGCCATTGGGAGTAATTGTCCAGACTAGTAGTAGATTGTGCACTGGATACAGCAGTGCTGGTGGTATGTGTAGGCATGCCCGCTAAGGGCACTATTCTATTGCTGTGAGCTATTGAGCTCTTTCTCGAGGGCGTTTGCTGAGCAAGTACCTTCAGAACCTTTGAGAATCTGTGTATACCTGAACAATCAATAATCTTGCGTTTGACGGCCTCTTCATTCAAGTAGACGTCAATGAAGCTTGTAAGATGATCGAAATCCTTGCTCAGCTGTGATGCTCCGTGAACACTATTATAAACATTCACTGAATAATTATTATAAATCAAAAAGGTACTTGGAAATAGTCATGATTGGAAAACATTCTATCAATACATGTATCCATCTGTGATGATAGTTCACATGAAAGGCTAACATTCATTCAAATTTTTTTATTGATGCGTATTAAAGGTTTGATTCAGGCAATAAATGAAATTGAATATTGAATTAAAAGATGAGATTTTCAAACTGAAGAATAATATTTGTGTGCCTTATAATAGCATCCGACATCTACTTATGTTATTCGATGCTTAGTTGGAAAATTTTAATTAAAAATGACAAACCTGAATTTAATTTTCTTTTTTAAAAAATATTCCATCCAAATTTGGCAGATTGTGTTGACAACAGTCTCTATAGCAGCCACTTGATCTTCTGCACCCAAATGTTTGGCTCCTTCGGATATCGGCATTAATACGCTGTCGACAATTGCTTCAGCATAACTCTGCACTTCCATATCGCCCCCTAATAAATATATTCAATAAATGTGTCCAAATACAACAGCAATAGAATATAGTTAGTTGCCAATATTCTGAAGCTCCCAAAAACAGAGTCTTTGAAACACAACATCTCATATGAATTCCTGTATAAACTATGACTTGAACCACCTCAAGCATAAACACATTACCTCCAACCCAAATAGTAAAGAAGAGGACATGCCATTAGTAGATTTTAGACTATTAAAACACAACTCATTTAGCAGAGTAAACTGAGCCCTATCAGTTGTTCAGGTAGTGCAGTGTATAACGGCTCACTCTAATGCTAAATATGTTAGTGCTTCACGGAGTTCAAACTCCAGTATTGGCACATTGTACTTCAGACTACATAAAGATAACATAATGCTCAATCCATGTAGTTATATGCTGATATATACCAGAACTAGAGGATGATCTCCAGAACCTAGGGCGTGGCATCTGCTGACCAATAATCTCAGCCATCAAGTTGCTCGCTTTCACAGACAGCTGCTGCCTCATCTCGTCATGAAAAAGTGACAGCCTGTCCAACTGCTTCTGCATAACCTCCACTTGTTTAGTGAACATGTCACCTTGTATTAGTCTTAAAGCTGACTGTAGTTCACCATGTAGAATCTAGATAATGGGTATAATATTAGACTTTTGAAAAATAAAAAAGGCACACAAAATGTACAAGTACACTAATCTAAAAGTGTCCTTGAACAGCTCAACACCTTTCAAACAAAATTACTGTAGTTCTAATAAAAAAGATTTCTGGAAGTATGTTATTATATCTACTTTTTATTAAATTTTCTTTTCGAAGTATATTACTAAAAATATGCTATCCCAAAAATCAGAAAAACCTAGAAAGATAAATAATTCAAATAAAAAGAAGCAAAATCAAAAAAAAGAAATTAAATTCTTCTTTAAACTTCTTTTTAGAAAATCTTTTGCCAAGAAAAAATTTTCAAAAGACAGTTATTGTCAACTCTGCAAACCATAGTAAGAGTATTTGTTGCAACTAATACTTACTACGAGATCTCCGTGAGTTAGTACAATGAAAGGAGCAACTTTGTAAGATCGGAGAAACTGTTTTGCTTTACCAATACACCATTTTTCTGTTAGAGCTATGATGGTCTGAAGCTTACCAACTACAGTAGCACGCACTCTGTAGTCTGTGCAGTGTTGGTGAGAGGGAGAACCTGTAGTGTGATAGCAGGCAAATACAACATAGGAAGTGTTTTGATGCAAAAAGTTACACAAGTAATTTCTACAAAGACAAGAGCAAAAGTTGTTGTGAGGAGTTATTAAATATCATAGTTTAAAAAGTATACAAGTTTGTATTCAGCCATTTTGTATGAGCTAATTTGCAGCTCATACAGAAATTAAAAATTCTTTCAACAGTATTCAAGGTATGCTGTCAGCTAGGTTATACATTGTGTAGTTTGCTGCTTGATGCACTGCATTAGGCTGTAACCATCATACATGTGCATAAATGAAATATTACTAATTCATTGATCTGTGATACATCATTGTGTCCATCACTTTACCTGTCTAACAGTTTCTGTAAAATTCGATTCCCCATCATGACCCCCAACTGACCTTTGGAAAGTGAGAGTGGCTCTGAAATAACAGGATAGCCGGCAAGCTGCGACTTCAACATCATGACAGCATTCCTCAGCAACATGGCTGTCTTGGTGCTTTTACGGCCATCATGTAGAGGAATAGGGTCAGCTTTTCCTTTCTGCATGGCAGCCAAACACTCTGATATCAGAATGCTGCAGGATACAAAACAGTTCCTAGCCTTTAGCAGTAAGAGAACCTGGTTGAAATGTTTGCTGCCGGGTGAAGTAAAATATCCTGTAAAAGCCAATCACCAAATAAATACACACAAGTTTAATCCATAACATCAATTCTGACTGCAACGCTAGCGTTGTACCTACATTCTTTTAATAAATATTGTATTAAAAGCTGACAAACCAAAATAAGACAGTAGTGGGGAAAACGCATGTCGTATTTTTGTGGCAATACTGAGAAATTTGTAACGTGCAAGTTGTAAAATAATTATTAATGCAACTTATTATTATATATCAGAGCTAAGATACCTGTAAAGCATGTGTGAACTCGTTTAACTATGTTTTAGTCACAACAATCAAAAACAAAAAATCATATTCAATACCTTTGGAGGCAGCATGACCAATAGATTTGGTAAACTCCATTAGAGCGCCGGAAGAGCAGAAATCAAGAGATCCGATATTAGATTTATGTCCACCTGGTTTGTCCCACTGTAACTCGTAGTTGAGATTATCCTCCAGCTTAGCACCATAAGCCTTCCATAGAGCATCTGCATACCTGATCACATAGAGTAAGATGATCAGACTGGAATTAGCCATCTGAGAAGCCTTCAAAAGCTACTAGTAGTTATACTGATCAGGCAAGATTTAGTCAACAGACACAGCATGTCTTCATATGGGCTCTTTTTATCAAGTAGATACTACAGTGCACCCTCAGTAGTTCACGGATCCATTTCTCATAATATTTAATAGGTAATGACAAGGGCTTGAGCTTCTCTTTGTGGCTTATGTATATGTGTATAGGGACAAAATGGCCAAATTTAACGAATCTGTGAGTTAAATCTGGTATTCTACTATGTAGCTTCGTGAGATACAGAGAGGGCACTGTAAGTGTAGGAAAATAATTCTCATAACATTTACTTTGCAAGAAGTTGCCGGCAGACTGACATGTCATGAGTGTCTCCCCAGGAAACTGACTTTCTCTTAGGATCCTGTCTGCTGAGCTTCTCCGATGATTCTTCTGAAATGACTGACTCATCACCTACAACAAAGTTTCGTAGTCGAGAAGCTCTACATATGCTTACACCACGTCTAACACTATACAGAATACAACTTGAGACATTTGCATTAACATAGCAATCATTTGCTGTTACAAAGAACCTCCATTGATTTAAATTCTTTCATATCATGTAGGTAAACATGTTAATGCATATATAGGAGGTGGCTGATGAGTTTCATAGGAGATGGGAGATAAACATTTTTTTTTTCTGATGCTTAAAGTTTCTTCGCAGGTCATCTTACCTTTCAGAGGTGACTTCTTTGACAAAGGAGAGTTGTAAGATGAAGAAGCAGTTGGATATGAAGTATTTGGAAATTTGTTTTTTCGTAGAAGGGTAGTACGCTGACATGTAATCTGAATGACTTTACTGATGTAATCTCTCTCTTTCTTGCCAAAGTCCAGGAGAGGAGAAGCGGTAGAAGTGATGTCTACAGAAGTGCACTGACTTCTCTGGTTGTTGAGAGATTCGCTGAAATAGTCGGAGGTAGCTGGGGCCACAGCTGACCCTGTTTTGTTTCTGTCACCCGCAGCTCCAGCTGCTGCGGGTGAAGTTTCAGGTGGACTGATTGATGGACCTTCAAAGTTTACACATCGCTGGGTCTGCATCGCATGTACTAAAGGTTGTTGCATGTCTGTAAACAGAAGAAAACTCCAAATTGCTATGAGTTGGAGCACTTTTTAAAAGCGTATTGTTTCATCTCTAATTTGTGCAGTTCAGAGTTGGCAAACTCATTGTTAACAACAAATTAGGAAACATTAACAAAAGTAATTATAAAATCATTATTGTTGTAAATAAACTATTTGTAATGTTATGATGATAACAGCTCTTAACTGACCAATCAGGATAGCTGGTTCTATTTTTCTGGTTTGATGATGTTCAGTCAAAAGCTCAACATTTATCTGAATTTTGCCAAGATTTAAAACAAGTCAATTGATGTCTAATGCTAATTAAATTATTTTATGTTTACCGAGAAAGTTTCTGGTAATGGCCACTGCAGACTTTGCCCATTCAGAAGCCAAGCTGTAAAGGAGACGCAGAAACTGGAGAGATCTGGCAGCACTAGAATCTATAGCTCCTCGCTGAGAATGCTGTATTAGATAGAAGTTACTGGACCTGCAGACTTGTTCTGTAAACAATAGACATCGGATTCTAGTAAATTATGTAACTAAAACATACTAAAAATTCAACAATAACTTCAGATTTGTCATCTCAAAAGATTTAATTTCAAACATTTTAAATTATATTTCAACTTGATATGACATTTGAGAACATTTAAAGGCAAAGTAAAGCTATTCATTATTAAATAAGACAGCTGCAGCTCATCCAAGAGCCCACGCACCATGTATGAAGTGGCATTAAAAATTCAAATTCATCTACACATTGCAAAGTTTCATATAATAGTGAAATATAGCAATAAAATTGCAGTGGCTAGCTTCAATGTCTATTGCCCAACAAACATAAATCTCAATAATCAACTGCCATACTAAGCGTTTGCAAAACTGAGAAAAGATGGTTAAATCCGCCAACAAAGCAGTTGCAAAAACTTGATTTTAGACAGCTGAAACTCGTGGTTCTACAATCAGCAGAATGCACAATGCATAATGGCTTTGGACCGGCTAAGACTTACAACCAAAGAATTTTTACTTTTGGATAAGTTGCAAAGCAAGCAGTAGATATGAGCAGTGAGCAGCACATGGGTTACCAAATCATGAATTTAGAAACACCAAATAACTTGAATAACTTACACAGTTTTTAAAATGCGCCTTAAAAAAATAAAAAACTTCTTCAAGAGTATTTTTATCATCCATAATCTCGGTTATCATGATGATAACACGCATACTCTGTCATCAGGCAGTTGCAGTTTCACTAGTAACATCAGCCAAGAAAAAGAAAATTGCAAAGTACATCGTGTGAACATAATATCAGAAGTTACGACTATGAGCTTGCAACTGGGTGTTCTTAAATAAACACCCAACATGCTTGTCCACTAACTGAGGTTTAAAAGCTTTGCAAACACAAACCAACACATATATACACTTCATACATTGAAAGTACAACCACTTGAGTAATCCAATAATTTTGAGTTTATTAATAGATTCTATAAAACGCTTTGGCAAGGTTTATGAGGCGGGCAGTTACTTTCTTACCATCTGTTTGAAGCTGTTGATTAGAGAGTTTCATCTCATGAGTATTAAATCGAACAAGCTGCATCAAAGTGTTGTACTCCTCGATGCCTCGAACAATGGAGAAGACATCATTGTATGTTAAGGACCTCCGATCAACATATGCAAAAACTTGCATACCTGTCTTTAATAGCTTCTCAGTCCACCTAATAATAAACATGCATGTGAGTTCATTATTCTTTTATGCTAACATAGATCTGCCTCACAAGCTGCAAATATGTTTTATTTGCTTTTTTTAGTTTAAAAAACAGCAAATGCTTTTATAAGATATAAACAAAAGTTCTTACACTATCAAAGAATGCATGTCGTACTATACAGCTATTAGGTTTGCCATACCTAGGCTAACGAAGCTAACAGCCAATCACAAAGAGGAGAGTAGTCTCATGTATCTACATATAATACTATTGCTTAAATCATACCTTAGCGTGACTGACAGCTAAAAAACCTACATGTAACAAGCATAATTAACTTTTAAATATTTGAGCAGGTTTTATCAACGTTTTGCATACATTGGGCTCATTTAGTTAAATACAAATTAATAAAATCAAACAGTGGTGCGCTTGAAAGCTGCTATTACTAACGCCAAAAGAGACAAGAATTTAGCCAAGAAACTGCGTTAACAGAACGCCAAGTCAAGTAACAGCTTGTACATTATTACACTATACTGCATCATAAATGTCAACGCTTCATACCAGAAAGCAGTTTCTTGGAGCCTCACAAATCTTTTACATATCGTATTCAGTTCAGACATGATGGCTGGCAAAGTCAACCGAACCCATCTGTTGTTGTACGCTCGCTGTTTAATGCATACCCAGTGATTCAAATGCATTCTAAACTCATCGCAGATTGAGCTGAGGGCTGTCAGGTTAGTCTGGTGTTCTTCTAACTCACCATCTGGAATCACAGGTAGTTTAGAGATATAACGATTAGAGACTCTAGCAACTGTTGACCCGGAATTGGAGATCAAAATGAGAGGAATTAGTAAAAGTCAACAGAAATTCGATAAATTTTATTTTAACCACTACTATATACACAGTTACCAATACTATAACCCAACTACCACAAATGTGTTAAATAATTTTAGGTGCAACTTTAAAATATATTTATACCAATAAAAAACATATGCTATGTCACACAGGTGCATTCTGCAAATATATACAATATAAACATGCTTTACTTGTACAGTAGCCACACAAATTAACACTGATAATCATCACGTCAAAGTAATTCAAATAAAACTTTTACATACACTTATTTTATATGGTAAGCAATGTTGCAAGCACAACACAGTGATTGATAGTTAACGATAGTTTAGCTCCTTTACAGAGTATTTAATGTCCAGCTACTGTCCAAATTAAAATTCATATTTTGTGCAAAAAATCTCAGATTACCTTTCGAGTGGTTGATTGCTAGCCATGAAGCCGTCTCTTCTTGTACCAACTTTTTCAAATTCCGAATAAAAATTTCAAATTGGTGAACTCTACTGTTGACATCTTTCTGGAGCTGCAGGCGAGCATGTTCTTCCAACAATCCTCTCAGCTTTGAGTATTGCTCGGCAATCGGCACACTTAGTAGACAATGGGAAAACGCAGAACCTGCAAATGTAAACCATTTAAACTGTTAAAAGTGACTCGAATCAATAATAAACTAAAATTATAATTTCATTATAAAACAAAAGTACTATCATTTTAACTACGACGTGGTTAAAAACCAGCAATCATATCTTAACTTACTGGTAATATACACTGCAGAATCTTTTATTTTTTATTTATTCTGCTCAGCCCGAAAATGTAAATATACCTTATTCTAATATATCTAGTTGGTTTAGGCAAAACTATCTATGCTTTCCTCTGACTGTTTTTTTTTCAAATAATATCAATTTTCCGAGTTGATCAACATTTTTTTGCTGCACACCCTGTAATTCATTTCACCAAAAGTATGTTGGAAAATTCTTTGTATGAAGGAAGTACTTCAAATTTTAGGATTAATGTTTAATAGTTTTAGGCATAGTGTGGGTTTTGACTAAGTTTTTTATACCACTAACATTTTCTTAAAAAAGTCAAAAGCTCACACAATAGTTTAAAAATATTCATCATAGTATTTAAAATACTTTTGTAACATACAAAGAATTTTTCACCAGATTTTTGGCAACAACAAAATGTTAATTAACTCAAATAATTCACAATGTGAGAATTACAGTCAAAGGAAAACACAGAAGTTTGGCCTACAGTTGGCTTTTAGAAAAAATGTTACAAAAAGTAATAGAAGACAAAAATTTTTATAATCAAAGCATTTTATTTGCAACAAACTGAAAAATACTTAAGACTTACCATGTTGTGTCCGCTTCACTGAGCATTTGTTATAATGTACAAAATGTTTCCTTAAAGTATTGACAGCGGCATCAGCAGTGGGGATGGCAGCCCTCCGTGACACCTCTGAGGTCTGCTTGGCAGCAGCATCTGACATAATATTGTAACGTATCACAGGTGAATGAGACAGCAGCAGTTACAAACAACACATATAAGAAATTGTTAACCACATTTTACCAGTTTAACATTCGAAAAGTGAAATATTGATCCAGCATTCATATATAGCCATTATACTGTTGTATGTGTAAATTGGTTTAGACCAAAGTTATAACTTGAAACAAACTAAGACTAGGCAATGACCTAATGGAACTTATTGAAAAAGCAATTAAAACGTTACGAAACTTAAATAGTTGAAGATGCAGCAACGTGACTTAGCTAGTATATATTGCAATAAGTATATAACTATATCAAACTTCAATTATTTAAATTATGGTCACTATATTTTTGAAGTTCCAAATCTTAAAATTATATCTTTAATATAATATCCGCTAATAATGCAACTATAAAAAATAAAACATAGCCAAAATTATCATGTATTCAGTGCCGTTCACTACTATGGTACCTGTATAGCTATGTTCATCTTCCACATCAACAGCATCTGCATAGTCTTCTAACTCTTCGTCAATCAAATGATCTAAATCTTCTTCAGATATCATAACTCCCAAAGTCAAATCATTGCAGCTACAAATGCATTGCTAATTTTAATATCTCATATTTTTTTAAATAGTATCAGTTCTAGTATTTCCAGGATAATATTTTCCTTAGCGGAAATGGCAGCATAGTAGTTTCATATGTTTTTAAATAGAAACAGTGAAACCTCTTTTAGCATGCCAAACGTAAGCTGAACAAAACCCCACGTAAGTTTTCACAACTTGCACTGATTTTTAAATACTACACCAATTTGGTTTGGCCCTATATATGCTTAATAAAACTAATTTTTCAGTAATTGTTTGGTTATGATTGCAAAAACTCATCATCATTGCATGAGCCAATTTAAACTCAAGAATATCTTCGAATCAGCTCGTCAGTTTTCATCTCTATTAAGCAATCTTTTGTTTTTCATCCATCACTTTACAGTATTAACAAAAATTGTTTTCAGATATCAATTAGAATGAGCAAGAAATCTAAAATGATTTACTAGGTTTAATAATGTACATAGTTTGAGTAAACTTCTGCCAAGTAAAAGACACATATTTATATCTCACTCGCTGCCATAACTAATTGAAACTAATCACTTCAAAAGCTTGAATAATTTGGTTTTTATGAAACTAAACTAGATACGCACTGTAGTATTACTTTATGTGTAATGTTGAACGCAAATGTAATAATTCGAATAGTGGTGACAAAGTTGACTCAGGCTTAGAGTTAGTAGTAGCACTAATATGTAAAAGTTAGTTTTCAAAGTACAATCATTTTACACTCACTATTATAGTTACAGGGAAAATTACTAACTCTAAGCTTTAAAGTTAGTCCAACAGTAATTTCAACGATCACTGTCACTATAAAAATGGCTATTTCAGTTCTATGTGAATGCCTAACTCTAATTCTATATCATAGACCATAGAGTATTAGTAAGTATACTATATTATTATATCTGTCAACATCAATGTTTATCATCATCTTCCTCATAATCATCATTATTATAGTCCCAACTATTTTATGTTTAAAGTAAACTTGAGTTTAGGAGCAAGAGTCAGAACTCAACACTGACAGATTGACATTTCAAGATTTAAAACATGTGATAGGGTTTTACGTTTTTAAAACAATTACAAACTATCATGACCATAAGTATAATTAATATCATGATGTGCAATAACCATTGTGAGTTTTAGTTCATCATGAAAAAATCATTAATAATTATCACTTTATGATTATCATAAATCAAAGTGCGATTAGTATTACGGAATAAATTTACTGATACTCATACTGATTAACATCGCAGATCAGTTATTATTGATTGATTTATTGCATATCACAAACATGATAACATGTTGCAAAATTCAGTGTAAATACTGGCTATAATATAAGTAGGCATGGACAAAAATGAAAGAAAAAAAAGTCAAAACTCTGTTGGATTAAAAAAAATTCAAAACTCTGTTGGATTAGTACTTAGTCATCATACCAAGAGTTACCTGTTAATACTATAAGTATAACTATAGCCATAGGCATTAGAGTAACTAGTACTAATTACTAATACTAATAGTAATAGTAATACTGTAATAGTATTAGTAGGACTAATAGTAATAGTAATACTTATAAGTTATACTAATTTTACTAGCCAACTAGCACAGTGGAATCAGAGTGAGTAGACGTAGCGGTAGTGCTACTACTAGCACTAGTGCTACTAGCCACTAGGTCTAGTAGTATTACTGTATAAGTATTAGTACTACTACTACTACTACTACTACTACTATTACTACTACTGCTACTGGCAGTATGAGTACAGTAGACGTAGTACTACTACTGCTGAGTATAATAGTAGCTCTTGCGCAAATATATTAACTAAAGGTAAATATTCACATGCTAATCATCAAATAATTATCAGAATATGATATTATGAACAATAAATATAATATTAACATATTAAAATACATGAAAAACCAAAGAGTTAAAGAAATATATCACGCCGTGAAAATATGAAACTAACCCAGACTGATCCTCATACTGACCTGGCCTTTCACCTTCGTTTTGAAGCCCTAGCTGGAAGAATTGCTATTTAGAGGGTACCGGTTCGCACATTATTGTTGTTTGGCAAAAAGTATTTTGGGCTATGTTTTCGCAGCCCAGCAACGGCAAATCGATTTTTGTACTTGTGTCGCAAGTAAAACTAAGAGTGGGTTACTCCTAACTTCGGCAAGCGAGTAGCCATTGTCTTCATGGTGATTGAAAGCACTACATTATTAACTGGTTGCCAAAATATACAGCTGTATTAATAAGGCTTCTCAACATAAGCAACTTGGTTTTTATGTAAACTATTGCAAAGCAACAGTAAATCCTGCTATCGGTGTAACTCAATTTACCAACTGTATGTTTATGTATTCAGCATGCAGATTCAAATGCATTTATTACATAAATGCATTTTGGAAATAACCAATAATTAAGCTTACCTACAATTAAACATGCTGAAATTCATCAACATGAATTTGGTATTAATTTGCGAGAAATACAACCTGTAAATTTCCAAGACTTGAATTTGCTTACCAAAGACAGTAAAGGAGTGCTGAGCCAATAAATAAAAGACTAGAATTATGTTACATTGTGTTAAGCCTGTTCTTTTGACATACAAGAAACCATGTATCACTTCAAAACTGAACACTAAAATCAAACTGGACAAAATGAGACATCTACTTCTACAGAGCATTAAAAGTGAAATAAAGAGATAACAAGTTAACGTATCACGTATTATCCATAACCATGATACCACCAGAATTGTCACTCATACAGCTAATAGTTATAAGATTGTTTGAGTGAGAATTATCCAACACTGAATCAAATTCTAGTGACTGTTGTTCGGAGTGACTATCATGGAGCACAACCTCGTGTGAGACAGTTGAAGCGCTCATTATAAATTCGACTTTAGAATCGCTTCTTATGCGCTTTTTATATAGTCTATCTCTCTCCCTCTCTATAGCTCGCTTCTCGGGGTTAGTAGTACGAGCCAACCTTCTTCTTTCTCGATCTCTTTTCCTTTCTTTTTCTCTGTATTCAGGATTGCTTCTTCTCAGTTTCATCCGGTTCCGAGACCTAACAGTTTCCTGTTGCCTATAGTCACTAGACTGACGGAGGACGCGCTTTCTCATCATGTCTTTATGTTTTTTACTAGTGATAAATGAGTCAACCCATGTACTATCAGCTTTAACACCTGAATAGCCGCTAAGGTACCCTGGGTTATTTGTGTGTAAAGTACTATCAAAATTATTAGAATTGTCTAACCCCATTTGGGAAATGTTATTTACTCGTTTGGCTGGATCGGAGGTGGTAGAAATTTCGGTCACATTTCCTATCAGCATGGGCAGCTCAATCGTCAGGCCTTCTTTATCTATCAACACAAACAACAAAATATTCATTTTATAAATAATTAGTAAACTTAGATGTTTTTGTTTTGGATTAACTGATATGATGGCAACTGAAGTAAAAGCATTACTGAACCTAGTTTGGTAAGAATAGTCAAAAATTACTTGAAATTAAAAAAAATTATTAAGCACCTAAATTAGAGTTACTGAAGTTTACTTCATCTGTAAAGGTCTCCTGACATCTAACACTTTCTTTGAGATTTACTCATTCTACTTACCATAGGGTTACATGCACTGTAAAAATACATTTCACAATGAAAGAATGCAAATGGTATATATTTGCTCTCTAAGATTATATACTCTATTTTCTACATGTTTCCCCCATAGTAGATTGAATAAATCTCAATTTTGATTTAGAAAAAAGTATTGAGCATCTGAAGGCAAGTCATGCTCATTCAACCACTGATAAATAAGCCCAAACTTACCCTGTAAATTTTGAGTTTATAAAAAACACCTTTTTTAGGCAGTGACAATAAAATACTATTTGCATGCATTTGATTTAATGTCAATCTTGCTATATACACTGATATTAGAAACTAATTTTATTATGAGATTAGAAATATACAACTGAAAAATTAACTAATTCATACCATTTGTGTGGAATTAGTTAAATAAAAAAACCTTACCTGTAAACGTTATTGGGCAGTTTGGGGTGTCATCATTACTGTGGTTGGTTGATTCTGTTAATACAAGTGGCTGTTCTCCAGGCTCCATATTAGTTGATTCAGTGTTTGGTATTAGCTGTAGTACAGATAAACTAAAATACATAATATCGGTCTTTTCCCGTATAGCTTAAAAACTCAGCTAGTACAGGAAGTCATTTTGTCCCCCTAGTGGTTTAGTAGTAGCCAACCAAATAATAACATTTTAAATATTCATTGTTAGTTAGAAAAAGGAATAACAGATAACATGCAGATATTATAATAATAATATAAGAATAGACAACTTCCAAAAAGTTACCCCAATATCTATTACAATACTAATAGCAACATTTTGAAAAAGTGATTTTGCTTTAAATTAATATTATTTCAAATAAATAATAATTATTATAATTATTATTATTATGATGATGATTATTATTATATTTACTTTTACTTTTAGTATTGCACTTACAGTTACAGTTAGACTTAGTCTTACTCTTAATCTTAGTGTTACTCATGCTGATGCTGTTATTGTTAGACTTATTGTTAGAAATTCACTCACTAAAATGACAATCTGAATCCTAACCTGAAACATACATTGATGATTGATCATTGTGATTGTGATTGTTACTGTTAGTGTTACAAAAAAATTATGAGTTGATCAGTATGAGTATGATTATCAATTAATAATATCTTATTAATATAATAATATTATAATTAATATAATAATAATAATACTTATTAAATAACTTATAATTATTAATTTTATATTATACTTAAAGTTTGAGTTAAAGTTATTGTTAAAGTAAATCATAATTTAAATTACAATGATTATAGTTATTAGAGACACCACAAGAACATGATTCTATAATCAATAAATTATTGGTAGCTGGTCCTCATAATGAAAACTACCAAGACTAAAAAGTAATGTCGCCATTAAATTTAATGCCACTGCTCAAATGGAAAATGAATAGTGCCTTTCAGTATGTAAAATGATGAGACGAGATTAGTCTTTCTTCTCTAGTCTCGTCACAACCTTTACTTTGGGTGGGATAACTCTAATATCGCAACAAGTGGCGAGTATATTATAATTATATTATTATGCTGTACATGACGTGCTTTTACTTCTATTGCTATAAAAATAACATTTGTGTTGGTCTTTTATAATTAATAATTACACTGTATTGTATAATAAGCTTTTAATAAAATACCACGTAAAGGTAAAAAAGACAAAAAAGCAAGTTTATTAGGCTATATTATGTTATTGTGTGCTTTATCATGCATAGGTATATTATATGGTATTATTATGCCCTAATCAATACAATCACTATATTCTATGATATACATAATATGAAGAAGGACAAGAAATAGAAATAAGTGATGAAGTATGTATTGATACACAGATAACTTAATAATTACTGTACAAATAGATTACAATTTAAGCATTTGTTTTGACAATCGACAATCAGCATCTGCTACACTTAAATGACTAAAGGAATTTTGCAAAATATTTAATGCTCACTGCATGAATTTTTTATGTGATTTGGCAAGTATAATTAAAGTATGACGTGGTCTAAGCAACTGTATTGGTGATAACTATAAAAACATTTATGGGGTTCTCAATTAAAATGTTGTTTTGGTAAATATAAAGTTACACACGCGCACAAATGCACGCACACACGCATGCGCACACACACACACACACACACACCCTTCTACAAATGGTGAGCCTCTTACAATAAGAAACAAAGTATTTTTTAATCTTTGCTAATATAGCAGCCGATCTTCATGACCAATCAACCAAAGCACAGAGACAAACTCATAAACTCATGGCCCTTATTAGGGCTTATGTATGTACACCTATGATAGAGTATTATACTTTTAGAGAGAGTACAACTCTTAACAAAAATTGACTTTATTGCATGCTGGTGTTATGATAGAAGCAGTAGTTAAAAGCTACTTATACAATTGCAATAATTATACTAATGCTTAGCAGACAATTTGGCTATACTATATGCACATTGATATATGTTTTGAGTATATCAGCAAACAAAAGTTTATTGAAGGTCCAGTACATATTTTATTACAGTTCTTGCTTGGTATAAATGGCCAGTAAAAGCACAGTGTCCATGTTATTATCTCTTGACAGTGCATCACCGAGTCTCCTGATCTGTTACTAGAGCGGAGTTGAAGCCTTATTTATGGAAGATGAGTGTGCTCATAGCAGCTTAAAATTTAGAAAAAAAAATTAATTGCAGCATTTTACAAATTTCTATGAGCACAAAAGGTGTTGAAATGTTTCCTATAGTAATTACATATTCACCAAGCTTTTCATTTTTCAATAAATGCTATTCCAATATTATACGCTGGCATCAATGATATCTTCATTATGCACTTTCCATTTTATGTAATATTTATAGATTTTACACTATAATAATATGTTTACCGATATTTTGTTTATATTACGCAGATTCGATTAATTTTCGTTACTCTGTAAATGCTATTTTGCACTAATCAATGGCTACTTAATCGTAGTTTTCACAAATTTTATAAACAAAAATTTCAGCAATATACATTTGAAAGTGTTGCTTTATTTTTTATTCAACTTAGAACTTAAATGCTTTACATCAAGAAATATGTGTATTATGAACTAAAAATGTATTTCTTTAGGGTTGAGACACACCATATATATATTATATATTAACATCAAACACCAGTAAATTTATCTAGCTATTCAAAGTTTTACACTGATCAAATAAGTCAATCATGCCCATCATGAAAATTGAGAACTTAAATTATTTATTATTAGTGGATTGCCATAAACATTCAATAAATCACAAATGAGCACTCAGGTAGGTTAATATAAATCTCGCATGAAAAAGCATTAGTAAATTTTTATAATATTTGTTTGGAATTTGTTAGCAAGCCGTTTTTAAAACTGCAAGAAAGATTTACATCAGAAAAGCAAAAACGTGTATCAAAAAGTAAGTAGTAATTGATTCCAGCCAACAGTGGCTTCTAAAGAATAATTATTACACTTGCCAACAAAGTTTCATATACTTTTTGCTTCAGTATGTACACCATAATGCATTTACAAAAAATCATTTGTAATTTCTGCTTATAGATATGTCCATAAAATTGCTTTCCAGCAAACAATAGAAAACTCAATATGGATTTCTGTAAAATGCAGGAAACCATCAGCAGACTCGACATTATAACAAGTTTCAGTCTCAATTATTCCATCTAAATCCGCATTCGTGATTACAGCACTTGTAGTAAGTTGTCATTGGTTCATCAGCTGATCTGGTCTGCACTTGCATGAAGTAGGCTCTAGAATTGCTGCACTTGGGACATGTTTCTGTAGGAAGAGCAGCATATAGATAAAATGAATGACGTATGTATTATAAATGGAACATTTACAAAATTACTGTGCTTAGAGTAAAAGCACAGCCCTACATTGAACCCTTCAGAAATGGTTCCCCACTGATTTCTAATTAAAAGTTGGCTTCCCTTTAAACAGTAGTTGCCAGTGAGCTGTTTATACTATTCTATGGAAGTCGAGTTCTGAGTAATACACAGTGCTGCCTGTGAGAGACTTATACTAGCCCTAGAAACTCTAATTGTAAAAGGTGATCAATATTTATTAAAAGCTTAGTTTTAGATTAAGTTTGGCAGTCATATTTAGACTATCAAGAAACAGTAATGAAAAATTCAGTCTTTTACAAATATTGCTGACTTTACAAAAATAATTTTTCATAAAATACTTTTTGTAATTTATTTCACAAATTTCTAACTACTAATGTTTATGTTAACATTTAATACATTAGAAAACTCAGTACAAATGGCAACTTTAAGATATATAAATTACCGTCTGTGGAATCAACATTTTTCCAGGCATCTGCACCACCCAAAACATCATCAACTTCTTTGAGTTTAGGGTAGGTCCGCCGTGTAATCTGCATATAAAATAAATAAACTGATGCACACTTACAGAAGCCAGGAAAAAATGATCTTACAGGGAAAACCAAGAAGTTAGCTACCAAGTTGACATGTTTCGACTTGAGACCAAGTTTCTAATAAAATGTCACGTAAGTTTAAAGAGATTGAGAGTCACAAACATGTTTATGAAGCGATGACTTTTAGATTTAGATTTTGCCACATTCTGTGTCAAGTATTTACAGTTTTTGTGGTTCTTAGTGGCTATAACTTTCTTGAAACATGTGACTAACAATTGATGAAAATAAGTGTTTCTACTTGCTACTTAGACTTACATACCATGCAATGTGACTGATACAGGGTTACGCTAGTACTAATCTGCAATTGCAACTGCAAATAGCTATTAGTTCGTTAACAGCACATTTATGCACGGACCAACACTATTAGTATTAAATTGGCTGTGAGAAACTAGAGCTAACATTTAAGGTAAAATCTGCAGTAACAATAACACAACACAATCATAGTTACCTAAAAAAAATCCAATCAACTTCAATAGTTTGCTAATAAAAAAAATTAAATATAGGCATTTTGATTTACACTACACAAGTAACTGGCTTCAAGAATACTACAATCAGCAGTGACATAACTATCACACTTGATTAGTTAACAATAAATTGAACATTAACACTTGAGTTCCACTTTATACCACATTTATTATGAGTCACTATGATTAAGTCAATTTAGCTAGATTTAGTATTAGTAGTAACTTGAGTGAAACTAAAACATACTTTAAAACACTAACAGGAACAGTAGCAGACTAATTTCAAGTTGAACAGTTGCCCTCACAAAATAAAGTGGTGACAATTTTAATGGACAATCACAGTGGGAACCAAAATGGCAATAACTATAAATATGACTCAGTAAAAATAAAATTTGATACATTGATTATCCTTTTCATAAGAAGAGGACAAAGAGGATATAGCTGAGGATTGTCAAAAGCTAAAGTTATTGCTTAATTCTTTATCCGTTACATTTATTATACCGTGAGTAATTATACTTAGCCTAAAGATGAACATAATTAGTTAATATTGTAACTATAAATATAAACATAATGTAACATTATTATTATAGTTACGTATACTTATAGTTATACTTAATTCCATTACTATATTGATATTTGTAGTTAAACTTAGTTAATGTTATAATTATGTTTTATAGTGTCACAATGATACTGATAATCATAATGTATACTAATAGTAATACCAATACTGTAATAGTAATACAATCACTGTAAGTCTTGAGTTACATAATATTCTATAATAACTATAAGTACTAAATTATTGTTAGACTTAAACTTAAAGTTAATCTCTATCTTATAATTAAATTAACGTTAGGATCATTAGTATCATTTTGACTTAGCCCTTAGGACTTAGAGTTAGTCAATGTCAGTAACTCCAACTATGAGACTGAGTAACTGTAAGCTACTGTTACTGCTACTGTTAGTGTTCGCTTTTCTGTTTCAATTTAACTATGATATTTCATTCTACTAGTACTAGTAGTACTACTACTAGTAGCACTAGTAGTACTCTATTAGTATTAGTGTTCTACTTTTCACTTTATATTTGACTTTGTTCTTTACAGTTTACAGTCTTAGTTTACGTTCGGTTTTACCTTTAGATTTACTTTTTTGACTTTGAGTCCGAGACAGCTTTAAGTTTAACAGTTAAACTTTAAGTTTAACAATAACATTAATGATTAATATTATCATTTTGATTAAGTTTAACTTACCTTTCTTTTGACGTCATGTACGTAAGGGCATGTGCTGCATGCTAAACGCACTGTACTACTGAAATTTTCTACAATTAAAATGTTGGCGCAAGTTGGGCAAAAGGTGAGCATCTTACCACATTGAATATAATTATAACTAACCCAATTTGAATTTGGATTATAATGTCGAGCTCATTCAGTATGAGTATCCTAATGAGCGACAGAGTTTCCTCCTCTCTCTTATACTATTTTGCAGACGTCAAGACTTCGGCATTGTGATGTCGAGAACGCTCAGTTGGTCCAGTAGTATTAGCAACAACTAATATTTAGGCAACTGCGAACTTCCTGTTTCTTTTTCTCTATTCTTACATCGGGAACACACGTAAGTTTTTATGCTTTATGTTATTTAATGTTATCTGCTTCTAGTGTGCTAGTTCAGCAACATCTAATTTTACTTTTTGGAAGAAAAAGATGCATGCACTGGCTCATTTTAAGTTACGCAGTCTTACGGCTTATAAACATTATGTTAGAATGAATATCTATATCAGTATATGGCTAATGGGTTTCGCAACTAGAAATGTCTCATTTTTATGCCCAAATTCTTTCAACTTCAAGCTGATTAGTTCAGGCAGGTATTTTAGTTGATATGATATTTGATTAAAACCATACAAATTGCCGGTTGCTTGGTGATCCTCGTATAAAATTGCTGAAGAATAAAATCTAAATATTGCTATTACTATTAGTATTAGTTATACTGTTAGTGTTAGTATTACTTGTTATACTAAAAGTAAATCAAAATGTAATTCTAAAGCTTGGTTCAATTTCAATTGACAAGTTGGTAATGGTTGATCATAATAAACTTGGTTGTTGGTTTTATTAAAACCTAAGGATGTTATATACTGAATTTGATATTCACTTTGTTTCAAATTACTATGAGTATGTCTATTGGCTACAGTAAATTTTAATTTTCGTTATCAGTTTATGGCAAATGTTGATTGAACTACTTTTAGCAAATGGCGGACGCAGCACCAGCACCCACTACTGAAGGCGCTCCAGCCGGTGAATTCCGTGGCGGATTTGGCGGTAGAGGACGTGGTCGAGGCAGAGGGCGCGGCCGTGGAAGAGGTCGAGGTAGAGGAAACAAAGATGGAGACAAAGAATGGGTTCCAGCCACTAAATTAGGACGTCTGGTCAAAGATATGAAAATCAAATCATTGGAAGAAATATATTTGTTTTCTCTCCCAGTCAAGGTAAATATTTTAAAGATGCTGCAGTTGAATTGCTGCACAATTCTATCACTTCTTAGGCACTAACATGTTGAAAATATTTTCCTAGTCAAAGTTGTGGTTTATATTTAGTATAATTAGCATACATATTATTTCCATACCTGTTCCAGGAGTTTGAAATCATAGACTACTTCCTGGGCAGTACACTAAAAGATGAGGTGTTGAAGATTATGCCTGTGCAAAAGCAGACCACTGCTGGGCAGCGTACCAGGTTTAAGGCTATTGTTGCTCTTGGAGACTTCCATGGCCATGTTGGTCTTGGAGTCAAATGCTCTAAAGAAGTTGCAACTGCTATCCGAGGTGCCATAATCCTTGGAAAGTTGTCTATTGTGCCTGTGCGACGAGGTTATTGGGGAAATAAACTTGGAACACCACACACCATCCCATGCAAGGTCTGTGAATCTTGTTGATCAGCATAAGTTGTGTACACTCTTTGTTTTGAATTGTTTTTTAAATAATATTTTCCATGCTTTACATTCTCTTACATGACATTTTATTTCTCTTCAGATATCCGCTTTCTTCTGTAGTGTCAAACCCGATTATACTATCTTCGCTTGGTGCCTTTTTGTAGGTAACTGGTAAATGTGGAAGCAGTTCCATGAGATTGATCCCTGCACCACGTGGTACAGGTATTGTTGCTGCCCCTGTGCCCAAGAAGCTGCTTACCATGGCTGGCATAGAGGATGTATATACTCAGTCCGTAGGAGCCACATCTACACTGGGCAACTTTGGTAAGTGCGACTACGGTTATTGCTTGCTGTCAAATAGATATGCTGTTACTATTGTTGCATAAATGTTTCCCCAAGTATTATGGCGACATCATTTTGTGTTATTTTTTTGTAGCAAAAGCCACATTCTTTGCTATTGCCAAAACTTACTCATTCTTGACCCCTGATCTGTGGAAAGAGACTGTCTTCACAAAGTCACCCTATGAAGAATTTACTGACTACTTGGCTAAAAACCATGATCCCAGCTCAAACAAAGCTGCAGCTTAAATGTTGAAATGTTTTAAGTTGTCATGTTGAACCAATAAACTGGTGACCAAAATGTTATATTATTCTTGTCTATCCTAATACTAACCTTGCACTGTATAAGCCAGGGGTGTTTTTTTTTCCAAGTGAATTTATTACAACTTTCTATTAATCTGTTACACAATGAGATCCAAATAGTTAAGGCAGGGTTTTACCATATGCTTGTAAAAATAAGACATTTACATGTTATGCCTTTGAGGGCCACATAAATAATAATATAGTCTAGGGGCCTCCTGTTTGACAGTCCTGGTATAACACAACTGAATAAAACCAAGTGTGATAAAATATAACTTGTGAGGGTTGTGCAAAAGATACCAGTCGGTTCACATCATTTAGTGCAAACTAATTTTTGAGCTTGGCTAGTCGGTTCTTTAAATCCCCAATTATCAATCTCTCGTGAGCGTCACACCGTTTATTGCGGAGTTATCCATTCTCAAATAATTGCTCATGGAGTGACAAACATGCTTGTTTGTTTTATTTGCGCAATATTTCAAAAAAATATTAATTTTGTCTCTTCGCAGCACAAACAAGTCAAATCGATTATTTTTCAATAAATTAATTTGTGCCTTTTCAATGAGATTAAAATGATGGCTGGTCTCATCGCTTACCCGCGAATTATTAATTCTCATTTAGCGGGGAGTCATTGAAAATAAAGCTCTCATGAAGAAAAGTCTAGTAAAAGCGTACACCGGTGTGATTTTTACCCCTCATTCACACTTACCGTATCGCACGCCGTAACAGCAAAAATAAAATGGCGACGCTGTTGCATTTTGTCAACGGGTGTTCACACATTGCCGTAAAAGTACAATGCATGACGTTGAGCTGTGACCAATCATAATAAAGCCAACTCTTGTCTGCGGTGATTTGAACGCCTTTGAATATTATTTACAAATTATTCGCAACATTCTTATCAAAAGATGTTATATAAATGCTATTTACTAAATAAAAGCAATTACATGAAAAGAATCTTTTTTTAAAATATATTCGTTTTTAAAATAATTGTGCAAACTAATTTAAATAATGAATATTTAAGCCGTCCAAATCAGTTTTAAGTTTGCTCGATTTTGTGATTAGGGAAAGCTAGATTTTTAAGCTGAGTTTAATTCAAACAAGCCGGATAAAGATTTTTTAATCTTTTAAAAATTTTGAATTGGTTAAATTAAATCAAAAATAAGCGATTAAAATAAACTAGCGAAAATGTTCTTTAAATTTTAGTACCAGATCAACTCTACCCAATAGGAGCCCGCCGTGATTTTTTGAATCAAGCACTGCTTGATCAACGCCGCAACGTATACCGGAGTACGATTTAGCCCGGATGTTAACAAAAATCGCTAAAATTTGCTGTTACGGCGTACGGTACGGTAAGTGTGAATAGGGGGTTACCACTCTGGCGTACACCAGCTACCAAGATTTTATTCAGTGTAGCAGAATTTTTGTCAATGCTGATACTAGTAGATAGCCATTTTTATACTAAGCTCCATATAATATTCAACATTAAGATGGCACTACAATATAGTAAATTATAGTTAATGTTATCGTTAGTATAAGTATAAATGATAATATAATACTAACTCTAACTTCTAGTTCTTTGATAAGTCAAAGTGTTAAATTTGGTAGATAAAATTAAATAAACCAATAGTACTAGTAATAAAGATTAAATTTAAGATAAAATTAAAATTACTTTTTAATTTTATAGTTTTAGTTATCAAATAATTTTGTTCAACTTCTTAACTCTAACCTTTATTAAATATAAATTTATTGTTATAAACTTAAACTAAAACTATAAAGCTAGATATTTTCACATTCAGCAATGCCAATAAAATTAAATGTAATCTAATGGTTAATGTTATACTAATACTTATTAGTTATTACTATAACTATTACTATTACAATATTAGATTTGATAGGAGTATCGCTTGTACTGATACTACTACTAGAAGTAAATAGTAATACTTGTAGTTAATTTAGCCATACTCATATTCATATTGATATTGATATGACATGGTCATAATTGAAATATCAATATGATTTTTTAGTTGTAAAATGAATATTGCAGGCGCTATTGGATCAAGCAAAACGGCTTTATAAAGCAACTAACAGTAGCAGTAACTATCAACACCATTTTCAAATTTAAAGGTGACACATTGCTTGTCTGGAACGTTGCTAATAGGAATTATGAAATCTCTCGTGTAAAGAGCTGCGGAACACAATATTGTAGAAGCTGCGTCTAGCTCATGTCAGAAAGTGCAAACAGTCTGAAAACATTGTCTAATAACAGAGGTACAGAGGTAACAAAACATCAGTAAGTGAACGACTAAACATATCCAGAAATCGTTTTAGTACATGTCTCAAAAGAGTCAGAATCCAAAAACATTAATAGGAGTTATCAACTCTCTAAGAAGTTTCTATTGTAGCGAGCAAGTGACATCAAGTTACCTTAATAAACATTGGAATGGGAAAATACTTGTGTTTCTTAAATTTACCTGGTGCAATTCTTTTGATATTTATAAATCTGAATACCTAAAGGTTTCTCTATCAGAAAGACCACCTTTAAGAAATTATAACCTCGCGATGTTGAACTCATGAGCGCATCTAAGTATTTACCATGTATCTGTGACATATGTGATAACATACAAAATTTGCTTGCTGCTATTCAGTCTTCAGTAGCAAAAACCTCATCGATTTCATAATGAAATTATCAAATGAGTTAGAGACTATCAAAGCCACTGTCTGTAACTTTTTGGTGTATCGACAGAAAATGCAGTCTTTGGGGAGTACATAAAATAAAAAATATGCTCCAACAATGGGTTCAGGATGATGAGCGTGTAAAGATATCCCACACTAAATGGTCGAAGGTAGCCGGAAACATCAATGAAAGAGAAATTTGTCGATTAGGAAAAGTAGTTTTGAGTGAACCGAAATAGAAGCAGTTGCTTACCACATTGCAGCTGTATCTCTAAATCACCTACAATCGCTAAATGCAAAGTATTGTTGACATCCGCATAGGTAGCAGTTATTGCCAACTTTGCAGAAAATAATGTGTGTTGCTTATTAGCGGAACCAGCATGCTTACTACTGCCACAACTCCTTTACTATTTATTTATTCGTGCTTTTTTTTTAATCAGCTGCTACTGTAAAGTGTGACTTGTTAGTAATATAAAATGTTCTCAAGCTTGACAGCTATGTAGTGCAACAGTTCGTGTTAATATTAGGACCACACCTTCAGTCTTTATACTCGGAGGCTACAGAAATTATTATGTAGTCAGACGGTGCAGCTTGATACAAGAGCACTGATCATTATATGGAACTTCTTTGGTTACAGGCATGGAAAAGGAGAAGCAAATGGTGAGTTGGCAGCAGTAAAAGGGAAGCTTGCTAGGCTGGTTCAGGCTCAACATCTAGTAATATCTGATGCTTTTGATGTTTTCAAGCTGTTCACAGATTGTGGTGTTGTTGAACTCAGAGCTAATCTCACAACATCATTTGTGCTCTGTTGCCCATCAAGAGATTGATAGGAGTCCAATGGATATATGTGCAGTTTGGGAGTCAGACGTTTTCTCCTGGCCAACTCATCTTTTCAAACGGGAGAGCATTGTGCTACTGCATTCAAAACAATTGCAAGCATGATGCTACCACTGTGTGGTCCTTCTTCATTTACTCCGATTAGTTATATAGCATGTTTTATGTTTTATTTAAAACAGTTTTGTTTTTTTTATAGAAAAAATATTCAGATAAGTATTGGCATATTTCAATGCTTTTTTTACACTCTTGAAACTTCCTAAACTCATGCATAACTAACAATAATATATATTGTGAGCTTTTACTTCTCTATATACCTAATTACTGTTACGTACCCTTGTGCTGACACTAAATCTTTAGAAATTATTGTACCTGCCTTTTTACTGCATGTAAAAACTATTTGCTATTTTCTTTGTAAAACCGCTTAGTATGTTTGCCAATATTATTTAAGAGAGTCAGAGGGAGTTGTATGATGAAGCAGAAAAAATCATGATGTAGTATTGATGGTGGTATGGTGAGAGTAGTGGTGGTAGTCATGATGGTGGCAAGAAAGCAAGTTGTGTTTGTCAAGCAAGTTTTCACACAGGTACTGCTGTTGATGGTTTTCAACTATCCCAGCCTAATATAAGCCTTCAACACTATAACATGTCTGTCTTTGGGTGGCTGGTGAGATTGATGACATGTGCTGTGACGAGAGTGATCAAATAAATGCAGCTTTTCAAGTAATTCGTAATTTGTAA
Source organism: Bugula neritina (assembly GCA_964035545.1). Lineage (NCBI taxonomy): Eukaryota > Metazoa > Bryozoa > Gymnolaemata > Cheilostomatida > Bugulidae > Bugula > Bugula neritina. The sequence continues at coordinate 20,646,360 of OZ037765.1, read as the reverse complement.
TTGTTGGTTTTTAAAATCAAAACAAGAGAATATTGTTATATGATTTTGTCAAATCGTTTCTTTTAGTCTAATGATGAAAGTACTGGCTGAAAGGTGGCAGATGGTGCTGTTTTTAGCTTATATTTATAGAGCCTGGTGCAAAACATAAATTGATGTTTTGTATAATTGTAGAATATTTTGGCCAACCCAGATGTGACAGCGATTTGGATGATGTGTAGGCAGAGTTTGAAGACCTATGGGATGTTATATAATTATATCATTTTGTATAAAGAGCACTGATTTAGTTTGTTGCATTTATTGTTTGTTTTATATAGTTCAGTTTTAGTGTTGCTGTAATGTTTCCGTTTTTGTATGTTTGTGTGGATAATAATTAAAATAAGACCATTGGAATAATGTGCCATAATGTTTATTATTGTAAGGTATAAAGTGTACAGCTTGACAGCATAGAAAAAACTAGCTCCAATCATAGTGTGAGGTGTGTGTACATATATATATATATATATATATATATATATATATATATATATATATATATATATATATATATATATATATATATATATATATATACATACGTACATACATACATACATACATACATACATACAACATAGGAATGAATCACAAATCTGCTACAGTCATATTAGGGCTCTTAGTAAACCTTCCACTGGAAAAAGGTAGTGACAACCCTTTGTGCTTACCCCTAGGTAATGCAGAAAAGGCACATTTCCAACAACATAAGTTGTGTTTATGCTGACAAAAATAGGACAAAATACTAGCATGCTTTTATGCAAGTTGTAATACAGAGAGATACACATGATCTAATATGAAGTATTTAATAAATATTGTTGAGAAATTATATAATGTATACATAATATATTTAAATATAGTTTTCGCTATTTTGTGTGAAACGAACTATTAACCTGTAAGCACTTGATTAGTGTAAACGCAAAAGCCTATGTTGCAACAATCCATCTATTACACATATTATAGAGCTTAGATTCAAAGATAGAATATTGCGGGTCTCGAAGGGGACCCTAAAACACTCTTCTGTGCTGATGAGGGGACAACCCCTAAAAAAGCTGCTATACATTGGTTGAGGTACCTATATATTATGTGTGTGTATAATATACACACACATATATATATATATACAGGGCGTGATGTCAACAATGACAAGATTTGAATGATGACGTTGTGTCTTGCAACTAGTTCAACAATCAATCTGACTCATTTTTACTCTGTAATTGGCTTTTGATAAAGCAAGCTGCTTGTTCCGCTAGCTCTGTCTATATATATCCTTGGATTATAATTGTTGAAAAAATGTATTATTCTATAAGAAAGTATTCGCTCTCTGACAACACATCTCTGACTACTGGTGTGGATACTCCAACCTACAGTCTTACTCAGTGAGTTTATTTCTATAATTTTTTTTCAGTCTAAGTAGAAAGTTTGTTGAAAACGTTTATAGCTTAATAGCATATGTTGTCAATTATCATCTATGATTATAAATTTATTAGAATAGCCTTGATAGGTTTTAATTATAGAAGATAGACTATGTAGAAACTCATCATAGGTGAAAACCTTTTACTTTCCTTGCATTCAATGTTTAAATATTCAAAAAGTTGCTAGTTGGTACGTTGTGCCATACATTATGCAGGACACAGCGCATTGTGCATTGCAGTAGAAAACACACAGCAGGGAATACAATTCCAAAGTACACTTGTTGGAAGTTTTTATTTGACATCTATCAGTGATTATAGCATAGCTTTGTGATACAGTTATATGTGAATTGTAAATATACACAATGTATTGCAAAGATGAATTTTACTATAATATGCCTGCCAGGCCAATGTGACGATCTATAAAATTTATTTTTAGAAATCCATCTGAAGTTATAGAGATGAAAGTCTTTATTAAAAAGGTAAAGAGTGCTATTGGTAGAGATGGATTAGATGATGGAGTATGTGTGTTTGAGAAAGTGATAGATCATCGAATAACATTGGAAGATATTGAAGAGGAACATGATGATGAAGTTGTCTCCTCACTTAGTAAAAAGATGCCAACTTTCAAATCTACATTATACAATGTACTTCATAGCATCAGAAGGAAAGTTAGGAATAGTAGTGACAGTGACACTAAAGCTATCTCCTATAGACAAAACAAAATATGTTGCTCTAAAGTTAAATTGAATAGAAAGTGGCTAAAAACTGTTAAATCCCGTTTTTCAACAAAAAGTGGTCAGTATTCTCTATACTGAAACACCAGCTACTAACTTATGTCCATTTGAATGTATATATGGTATTTTTTACTGAATGTATATATAGTATTTTTTACTGTAATTACAAACATGTATACATGTATATATACATTTTAATTTTTACTCAATTTATGTATATGTGTTATTTAGATAAAAACTACAGCTAGTAGTAACCTGAACATGTATGTTTTACCCAGAGCCTCCTTAACTTTGGGGCAAAACCTTGTTTATATTTCTTATATAATCGCACTTATAATATACAGCACAAAATATTTTATTGAAATAAACTATTATTTTATTGAAAAATATACTAATTGAAATATATTGTTATATGATATAATTTTTAAAACAGTTATAGCAAGTTTTCTTAGCCGCATGGAAAAGAAAGCGCACATTGTCAGTAATTCATAATAAATTCACTTTTAATAGCTAATTCTACCATTGGATGTTATACTAAAAGTAATTGTAAAATTGTGCATTCATGCAGGATAATTTAAGATGAGCTAGTCTATTATATAATAATATTTTCTTACGTAGAATACTAAATATTGTAACAATTTTCAAGCAAATAAGATTGCAACATCTAATTTTAAGCAAACTTCAATAAGAATGGGTTACTCAACACTCGGCAGGGTAATAATTGCTTACATTTTTGTGTCAACTTGTAAGTAAAAGTAACATGAGCAAAAGGTGTTCTCGGAGTTTTGATGAATCAGGTAGTAAACCTACATCCTATAGGTATTAGGAGCATTAATTTTTTGTTGTTGAGTTCCGCTATAAAAAATAATTGTGAGAATAAAAGCCCTGAGTAAACAACTCCATTCAACACAACATTGAAGATCTGACAAAGAAATTTGTGTTTAATTCAGCATAGCCTTTAATGAGAATGCAGAAATACTTTATTTATATATACACGTATGGCAATTGTGACTGTGATATCTGTTATTAATAATTTCGATCAATTTAATGTTACAAAAAGCTTTCTAAAAAACCTGACATTAACAAATAACCAATTAGCAAAAGATACCAAGTATCTCACTAATTGCTGTAATTAATTTGTTTATAATTAATACCATATTGCCAGAAGATATCTTTAGCACTTTAGCACTATTATATTTATAGTTTCAATATGTAAACATGAATATTATACTTGGTATACATATATGCATATAACATAACAACGTGCGAAATATTATGCTGTCTGATGTATATCCATGCACATATAATATATTATATGAATTATTGCTGACTCTTTTCCATTGTATTCAATACACAATTTCTGATTAAGAGTTGTGCTCCCTTAGCAATGCCAATGTTTAATGTTACACCTTTTTACAACACAATAGGAAGCTTAGATTGCTATATACATAAAATCTCAACCATGTAATAGAATTGTTCTTTTAAGAAATAGATATTATTTTGGTAGTAGCACACATATTAACATTTAAAAAAAGTTAAAAATATTATTCTTCAAGATAAATTTTGAGCATCAGTAAAAGGCTCTATTACTTGGACTTCATTGTTTAATGATTCTTCAAGATTTGGAATAATTGGAACAATGCTGATGTACTGCCCTTCAACCTCAATTTTACAGAGTGGTCCTTAAGCTCTGAAAAGGTTGGAAACCTATGATCTAGATTCTAGGCCCTAGGGTAAAATATTCTGTTGTTTACTGATGTACACTTACAGTGGGTTAGTCATAAACTATAGACAAGCTGCAAGTTGCACCCAAAAAGCAACTCTGTGCATGTATCAAGTATAGTCTTTGTTACGGTGGAATAGTGTGTTATTATGTGGCTTAAATTTTTGGTTGTGCAGGAGCTAGAAATGCACAAAAGTTTGTTGTTTGCATGGGTTGGGGTGTTTTATTACTTGCATGCGCAGTGTACATCGTCGGAATATTTTGAAGATGCAATAATTGGAATGTTATCGCGTAGCGAAGTATGTGTATGTGATTTAACACTATTATAACACTTGAGAGACGGGGCCACGTGATTTGATGTCAGAAAAGCACACATGCGAAGCGTAGTGCGTGAAAGAAAATTTCTGTACACAAACCGCATTTCTTCCACACGTGATATTAGGCATTGTTAAATTGTTGACATAGATATATGAGGCTAAGTCCAGCCCCTGTTTAATTAATTGATGCAGCGCCATTTGAAAACGTTGTAGGAGCACATACCGGTGGAGTAAAGTTTAAACGCCTTTGCAGCTCTTTAGTTACTACAACCTCAAATTATGGCTCTGAAATTAAACAGTGTACTTATTACCGACGATGTTGACCCAAAATGTATAGACATACTGAAACGAAATGGAGTCGAAGTTGTGTTTAATCCTAAACTAGCCAAAGATAAAGAGGCCCTGCTCGCAGAATTGCCAGTAAGTAGCCACAGCTCATACTAATATTCTAATACTAATAGTAATACTCGTAGTAAAACACAATCGTAATCCATAGTATTGCTGTCTTGGTGTGTGTAAAATAACGCCAAAGATGAAGATCATACTCATACTCATAGTCATACTGATACTAATAGTAATAGTCATACTCATACTTCATAGTGATACTGTTAGAAATAGTGTCACTGTTACTCATCAGTCATCATTATCATTATGGTTATCATGCTCATACACATACTCATAGTGATACTGATATTGATACTGATAGTGATACTCATAGTACCAATTCAAATTAGCATGCACTATAATTCATTGATTGTTATCATATTCATTATGATTATCATGATTGATTATGAGTATGTTTATCGTGCCTAATAGTAATAGTATATCAGTATATGAATATCATTATGATTATGATCATCATGATCATGGTTGTACTTATTGCATTGTGACTCTGATACTGATAGTAATACATCAATATGGATATGATTATGAATATCACTATCATCAAAATGAAAATATGGATGTGGTATATCATATATGACAAATTAATATCAAAATTTATATTCATATTGAAATTGCATTCCAACTATTCACATTCTCAGGTTTCAACAAAATATTTTATGGAAATAACTAGGTACAGTGTCAATTGCCATTAAGTTTAACTCATAGCAGAGCAGTAGTTACTGAAAATCAGCAACTGTTACAGTAATAAACTCACATCATCACTGCTGTGATGAGTGGTGTGCAAATGTGGTGTTCATGAAGTTAAATAGTGAGTGTAATTTATCTCTTTTTGCTCTCCATGTTGCACCATTGAATTCATCAAAGGCGCGAGTATAAAAAGCTGAAAGTATGTTTTCTTGTGGCCATAGTAAATGTAATAGAATAGTCAGATATAATTGTATCTGGCTTTGTTTCACATATCCAAACTTTCATTCAATGGGAGGTTACTGAGCATCCATATTGCTACCTAGTGATAGTTTCTGACACTGGAGGGAATTTTCCACTTTATGCAGTTGCAGTTGGCATGTTGCCTAAATTGTAAAGCAGTAAAATATGATGAACCAATATTTTGTTGAAGGAGGTTGCAAACAATGATAATAACCATCATTTATATTTAATTTTATAACTGAAGTGCAGTAAAGTTTATAACACATTCAATAAATTATTTCAAATAATTATAGCTCTATGTTATTTCTACAGTTACCAAGCATATGGAAGTCATATAATTTGTAAGTACTGTGAATTACTACAAGGCTAAAAGAAAATAATAGCTTTTATATTGCAAATTTTTCAGACTAAACTTATACTTGAGATACAATTACAAAAATATGCAGCGATGGACTTTTCGGCAAATAATGGAGTAAATTAAATGATGAATGTAGAGTGAAAACAAATCATAATTCTTCCTGCTACGCAGTTCATGCAAATTCAGATTTATAAAACAGTATTGAATTAAGTATTAAAATTGGGTATTAAATAATATAAGTTCAATTTTTAAATTTAGATTCTTTTGTTTATACGAAGTTTAAATGTTTTCTAAATTTATCAACTCACTTCTCACTTTTACCAAATTTACGAAACGAAGCATACAATTTGTCAGTTAGATCTCTACATATCATGAACTTTTATCACCTTTGTTTAGTAAGCGGTACATTGCTCTTTTTTACCGCTAAACCCTTAACTAACTGATAATAATAGTTGAAAAATATAAAAATATTCTAAACCATAAGTTTTGTAAGAAAGTTACCTTTTGACTTGAATATTGCTCCAAGTTGCCAACAGAATGTGCTGCTTGTTTCAGAGACATGATGGGTTGATTGTCCGGTCAGCAACCAAAGTGACAGCAGACGTCATCAATGCCTCTAACCTGTCTATTATTGGAAGAGCTGGTACAGGGACAGATAACATCGACTCTGTAGCTGCTACTAATAAAGGAGTTATAGTAATGAAGTGAGTTATGGTAGAGATAGAGTTGGATGAGATATATGTAGCATATTGTATAGCATTTCAAATAAGCTGTATGTGTTTTATTGAAAGCAAGTCATTTGCACCCCTAAAAAATAATAGACTGCATAATTGCTTTGACCATTAGTTTTAAACATAAAATAATGTAAGCTGCTAAAACCGACATGGATGCTTTTTTCACAACAAATCATTAGCTCATTCAGTTCATATGTAAATAACACCTGTGGTAAATCTGAACAAAATATCAGAAACCCAGAGTTATAAATTTTCTGGTTGCTTTCTTCTCAAACCAGTTCAGTGATAAAAGCTGCCCCTTTTATGTTTTGTGGCTCTAGCCATGGTCCAGTGAATAACTTTTCACTCAGGTTGTGGAAGTTTGGTAATGGAGAAATTGAACAAAGCCTGTGTTCTAGGGAACCAATGTAGCAGAAAATAATATTTTCAATCAGTTAGAAGTTGTTTTTTTTTACAAGATGAGAATGAATCAGATTTTTAACCATGTTATGCTTATATTTATTAACTTTACATTAACTTCTGGACATTGTTTTTTTCACATTGTTTCCTCAATCCACTAAGCATGTTTTGGAATGCCTGGATGTTTCATTCTCCAGTCTTACCATCGGCATTCTCTAAAGTCTAAAAATTGCATCAGCTGTCCTAACACATTGCATCAGCCGTCTGTCTTATAGAAAGGCGGAATACTAGATTATATAAACTAATCTCTGCATTTATACAACTGCAATCAATCATGTATCTTTACCTTTCCTGTGTTTGCGGTCATGGAGTTTCTGAGATGTGCCATAGTTCAAGTACATGTGTTGTCTGCACACCTTAGCAATTTAGTCTGCATGTGGCGGTGTCTTCAGTCCTGGTTTAGGAAATGCGATGTGGCACAGATAAATAAAACTCTAACCAATCTAGCTAATGGAGCGCTATGTTAACAATATCTACTGCAGTAAATATGGTCAGTTGTTTTAGTGTAAGTTAGAATTTCTGCTGCATACATTTACTTCAATTTGGTTGTTTTGTAGCACTCCAGGGGGAAACACTATCAGTGCTGCTGAGCTAACATGTGCAATGATTTGTGGTCTCTCAAGGTATGTTTATTGCTGTTCATTATATTGCTATAAATACTATAAATTTATTATAAATAGCAGGTATACATTTAATATTGTATATGCCTAAATACTTGGTATAAGTACCAGTGTCTTAATGTACTCCGCTATATGAGGCATTGTTATTATATATATATAAATATATATATATCCCTGCGCAGGACCATGGTGGTGAAAGGTGACCATAATTATATATATAATGTATATCTAAACAGCTTAAAATTTTGCACCAAATAATATAATTTTACATCTTATTAGTATCACTGAGCTCTATACTAATATTCTCTGTAATTCATGAATACTGCATTGCACTAACATGGCTTTCCTCAATATCTAGCAGTAAACATTCTTCACATTATTAAATACTGCTTAATACACTATACAATGCTAGTTTATCTCACTTCTGTTACTTGAACTGCTGGTCATCTAATAGCATTCTGTAGGTGTTGTTGGTATGTTGCAGAAATATAGGTACAGCCTGCATCTCCATGAAAGAGGGAAGATGGGACAGGAAATTGTTTATGGGTTCGGAACTGCAAGGGAAGACTCTTGCTGTTGTTGGGCTTGGTAGAATCGGTAGGGAAGTTGCTAGCCGTATGAGATCTTTTGGAATGAAGGTAAAATATCTGGGCAGCTTTTAGTGTACTTTGCTGACTCCTACACTGTTGCAGTCAATTAAGAGTTTTGTGTTAAACTTTTTGTTTAGCTAAGTTTCATCTGGGCAGAAGTTATGATGTCAAATCCTAAGCAGTATAGAAAAGTGGAAAATTGTCTCCTCCATAAACGAGTGCATTCTCTAAAACTATATGCCTGTACAAGTTGAGCATAATGTGTCTGTTTTAATCAATAAAATGACATTAATTAATGACAATAGCACATTTTACCAATTTATAAAATAAACTTCAGAATTTCTACTTGATGGAAGTAATATGCTACAGTCATGGAATTTTATTAACTCTGAGCAAGATAGCTGGAGGTTCGCTTTCATCTTACTAATTTTATCGAAGTTAGCAACCAATTATTTGAAGCAATTTGACACTGTTGTTGATGTTTATCTGCAGACGATTGGATACGATCCTTTGGTGTCAGCAGAGGAAAGTGCTGCCTTTGATGTTACTAGTTATCCCCTCGAGGAGATGTGGCCCTTGGCAGACTACATTACAGTGCACGTGCCTCTCATACCCCCCACCAAAAGTATGTTTGCGTTATTCTGCATCATTGCTTTTTAATTTTAATTTAAAGGTATATATAAACTCTATATTTCAGTGGTTTTTCATAGTGGGTATGGTTTTGTTCACTTTATAATTTACTGTTTCCAGTTTTAATTCTAGTGAAATGTTTTATGTCTAAAATTAATGGAAAGCAACAATTGTTTTTGAAAACAAGTGTCAATGTAGAACTGAGATGTGTTACCTAATCTGAGTCAAATCTTTCTATGTGAAACTAAACTTTAAAATAGTTTGAAATAATCAGCTTCTGTTTCACATATGCTCCGAAGACTGTAATGGATTTTACTCAAACATTTCAAAATAAATAATTAATTTGTATTTAAAATATATCGTCTTGCTGGCTATGGTGCTATTGTAATTTGTATCATAATAATTTAGTAGTAGTCATGAAATTGCTAATACTGCAATGAGAGTTCAGCTTTTTTTATTAGCAGTTTTGCTATGTGTCTAATGAACCATAGCTGATTGAGCCTAACATTCCTGCAACTCCATTGTTTCCAGATCTCATCAACGGCAGTGTTTTTTCCAAGTGTAAGAAAGGTGTGAAGGTCATCAACTGCGCTAGAGGGGGCATTATTGATGAAGTTGAATTACTGGAAGCTCTCAACTCTGGTCAGTGTGGAGGAGCTGGTCTGGATGTGTTTGTGCAGGTACACCATACACCCCATCCTTTACCTGTGTTAGGCCTTTGTGGAGAAGGGAGATGTGTGCTAGCAACTAGTTGAATAAACTACTTGACTCCAGCATTCTCAGATATTAAAAAGTGAAAATAAATGAACTAATAGTTTGCATGTAAAATATCTTACTATATAATAATTTAAAAATATAGCAATTATAGCTGTAAGGAAGTAGCAGCATTATTTTATTTTTAAAATTTTCAACTACAAATCATCTGACACAAACTGACTTATTGTGTTTTAGGAGCCACCTAAAGACCAGAGTTTGGTACAGCATCCTAATGTGCTAGCTACCCCCCACCTTGGGGCTAGTACCACAGAGGCACAGTCTAGGGTAGCAGAAGAAATAGCACAGCAGTTCATTGATGCTAGGGATGGGAAGAGTTTATTTGGAGCTGTAAGCTAAATTATTATATGAATAATACTTACTATGTTTACTATGTTTTTACTGCAATTTTTCATTTTCGAAAACCGTATATAGTAAAAATTTGTCCTGATTTGAACTTCTAGTATGTGTAGTGAAGTTAGTCAAAACCTGCAATTCTTCCATTCTAGCATCAAATAATTGGGTCTTTAAAACAGGTTCCGCCTCTATCAAAATATGTTTAAAATATGACTGTATTTAGTCAGCATTTTATAAAACCTCCAAAATTTACAAAAAAGTCACTTGACCCTATCTTTTATTCCATATTTACCCAACATAAATCATAATAAAATGTCAATATGAAAACGGAATGTTTTCATTTGTTTGTTGTCTGAAACTTTAGCCGGCATTGTTTTCAATTTAGCTGAATGCAAAGGCTCTAGTGAATGCTATGGATCCAGTCCAGCAGCCAATGATTGAGCTTGGTAGATGCATGGGGGTGATGGCTAGCTGCGTTGTAAGCGCTCCCTCTAAACTGTTGGTCAAAGCCTCCGGAGATGCAGGCATGAAGACAGCTCTCTCATTTTTACCTGCGGCAGTTGGTATTGGACTAATGAAAAACTCTGCGCTCAACCTTATTAACGCTCCAGCCTTAGCCAAAGCTGCAGGATATGAGGTACATAGCTCTTAGCCAATCAAATTTAGTCTTAATACTCGTAATATTGTGTCCTGTGGACAATCTGTGTTGTGTCTGACTGGCACATCTACCTGGTAACTTGATCTAAGCATTAGTAGTATTATTCATGGAAATTAACTTGGTACAACTTTACTTTTTTAAAATAATGCTGGAGCTTGAGCTAACTGTTAGATAATAATATACATATTTCAGTTTCTCATGACGCTGTTAGCTCATGGGTAGCTGGTGTGAGATATCACACTTATGTTATTATAATATGTTTTATAGGGTACAACTATTCATTTAGTGCAAGTTTTACAGTTCACAATATTCTTCTGTTTCTACGCAATAATACTGTTGCTCATTCTGTGGTCAATAATACTGTTGCTCATTCTGTGGTCAATAATACTGTTGCTCATTCTGTGGTTTTGTCATCCTAACCTTCAGCCATTCTCTGTTATCATTAAAATGTTATAAACAGCCATTTCATATGTACTCTGGTACTTGTAGCTCTGTACAGAGTATGTAGCTGGAGGAGACAACTCTGTCAGTTTAGTACAAGATGGCGTCAACCTGTTCACCGGGTGTGTAGAGGGGAAGTGCAGTGTACTGACTCAGTTGGCTGGTGTGCCATTACATAATGCCATGACTCTAGTCTCCGGATCTTCATATATCCTGTTCACCACCAGCACTAAGCAAGCCAAGGATGAAGCTCTTATCACTCTCTTAGGTAACTGTTTGAACCTGTCACCACTAACTCTTCTGTTGCTCCTTATTCTATATTGATAGCCTTCTACTGAAAAATTTTTGCACAGTTTTGACAAAAATGATGATAAATAATGATAAATTACATTTTTATTTCCATAAATGTAAATATTATTTCTATGTAGATTGGCATTATTTCTGTTTTTTATGTAGCTAGATTTCAAACCTAGCAAAGCCAAGATACTCTTTCAAGTTATGCACTGTTGGAATTATCTCAACATGTGCTTTTGCAGGCTCTTTAGGATCACAAGGTGTGGCTGTTTCCTCTCTTGTCACAGGAAGTAGTGAAACAAATGGAGCATGCCTAGTGCAGCTTTCTTCTGCCCCTCTGAATACTGAAGCCTTAGCAGCTGCTGGCATACAAGTTTGCAAGCATTTTGTACTCTAGTCACAGGCTTCTGCAGGCTGATTATACATTTATATGATCAAGCTTATTTCACAACTAGATAATTCAATTTCTATTCTAGGTGCATACTTAATAAGAACTGTCTCTTAGTGTTATTATAGTCAGAAATAAGGAATAATTGTTATATTTCTAACCAGATGCATTCATGTTTATTGTTGAAAGAAATACTTAAATTTACTACCGAACAAATTTTTAGGCAAATGAATGGTAGATATGAAAGCTGAAAATCTTACGCTCTTGTATAGTGGCTACCTTGCCAATCACTAGTTGAAAATAAATATTCTTTAATGCAAGAAATTTACTGATTACCCAACAGTAACTGGAAATAGTTATTGCTAATTATATTTGTAAATTTAGAATTTGTTCATATTTCTGTTGCAATACAATTTTAATTTTAACTTTTTTGCACTTCAACTTGTATTGTCTGTACTATTAATATTTTGTTACAGTTGGTTTTATATTTCAATTTTTTCCTCCAAAAATTGTTATTGAACAGTCAGTAAAGTATGCATTTGAGAGAACAAATTTGTATCAATTGTTTTTTTAAAACAAAGTTAATAACTGGAGAGCAACAAAAAATGAATGGTTAAGTTAACTAGCTATCTGCATTCCAACAAAAGCACTCTTCAGTTTAAGATAAATGATGCACTCATTTATTAATTACTTTTCAACCTTCGTGTGTCTCTTGATTTTCGATAAAATTTATTGACGAGTAAATGTTTTTTGGCCTCAGCTTGTATAATTTAAGAGTTAGTGTTTAGATAACACACAGAGAACAATGACAGATGTTAAGATGTCATCAATGTTTTACTTAGAACCGACATTTAAAAAATAGAACTCTCTTGACTAAATCCATGGTTGAGAAGCACAAGAACTGTCAAGAAAATAGAATGGTTAAACTATTTTCTCAGCATAGATCTGTTTCCAATTCTATCCAAAAAAATAATACGTAGAAATTAGATGGCAAAGATTAGTTGGTTGATGAATAAAAATAAAACTGGTATCACAGAAGTCGGTGGGGTTTTGGAACTTGTAAATAGAATATAACGAAGATATCATATAAAAATAATCACCAAATGACTACAAAGATGCAGAGCAAAATTGGTTTAATTTAAATATTATGGTGTAATTAAAGGGAAACTTACTGCAATATGAACACAGAAAAAACTGAAAGAGTGAAAGTGGTTACATAAATAACATTACGTTCAGGTCATGTCACAAATATGTTAGTGCAGAGTTGACAGTCATCTGAGTCAAAATAGAACTTGAAAGAAGTTCTGTGGTCAGTTGGTCTTCAATGTTTACTTTACAGACAAAATTGAGTAGTTTATGCGAGGCTAACTTGTAACCTGCCTGAATTTTGTTAGTTATAGAAAGGATTAGGTGACTTCATCATCAAAGAGTATTGTTACATCGGAACTAGCTGCTCCCAGTGTTGTTCGTGGGAGTATAACTCCATCCATTACACTAGCATCACTTCTACAGTAACTTCGTATGTCTAAGTTTACATAGCTGAGTTCTTTCAGTCATAAACCAAATCTGCAACAACATAATTCATGTCGTTTTACTTAATTTTTAGTGTTAAAGTATTAAAAGCTGCAATAACTTTTCTCAAAAAGTTGCAAATCGTTATAACAAGAAAATGCAGTATGTTTAAAGTGTAAACTGTTATAAGGCACAGTGAGGTATCTAATTGAACAAGAACAGAGTTGAAGTTATACAGTTGAATTAAAACATTGAAAAGGTGAAGTGTTAGAAAAGCCGCACATTTGTTATAGTAGCAAACAGAAATTGAGTAGAGGTTGCATACATACAGCATGCAGTTTAATTTTGTATCATAATAATTCTTTATGGTTACTATCACAAATTAGCTGTGTTGTTGATGTTAATTACGTTATATGCATGAAATGTATTGATAATATTAAGTATTTTACATAGTTCTATGTGGCCCAGCTTTACTTACAGCCTTATTTTGAAGTTGTTCTACCACTCACTAAAATATGTATCAATACTTTCCAAACTGAAAGAAAATATATTTTCAAGGTTCTCTTAAAAAAACACTTTATAAATAGGAGTTATCTTTCCTATTTATTGTTCATCTAAAGTATGTTAGGGGTATTTACACGAGTATTCCATAGTAAAGGTCAGCAAGGGTTAACTTATTTAATTTGTATTATTCCGAACACTAGAATGCGACAATATTTACTTATTTTAATCATTAATGTGGTTCTATTTCAAAAGCAATAGAATGACCGGTTACTGTTTGCTGTAGTATAAACAGTACTTAATTGGTTGACTAAGTGAGACGATGAACCATACAAGAGTTTAAACTACGTCCCACCTTTCTGCATCTTCCTCATAGCCAGCTGGTACCTCAAAGAATGTGTCATCCAAATCATTCTTCCACTCAAACTGCTCAAATGCTACTTTTGCTGTTACCGTAGGAAATACTGGAATTTCTGTAAAACATTTTTTGGCTTAAACAATCTTTAAACATATAAACAAATGCAGAAAAGCAAGACAAGGTATAAGAAGCATTATATGTATAGTAGTGTATGAAGTTTTTCGACACACATGCCATAGAAATATAACTTCCAAGCCAAAATGTGCACACAAACATGTACACCTTATGTCAGAATTTATACAGACTGCAGAAAACGCATGTCCTATAAAAGATGCAGCAGACATAAAGCATATCATAAAAGATCTTAATAAAGTTACATTAGGGTTATATGTAATTTAAGCAGGAGGACTTTATCATTATTGCTTCTGTGTAGGCTTTTACCAAATAAATTTGTATTGCAAATAGACTTGAACAACTTTTACCCACTTCATTGTGCACATATATATTATACACGTACTCATTTTCAAACAAATTATCATATAGAACAGCTAAGACAAAGGCCAATGCTATGTATAAGTCATGATCACAGTTGCTCTACAAGAAATTCTGGAGACAATACATCAAGAAACAAGTCAGCACTGAAAGGTTTGCAGTTGATGACCTGTTTGCTGGCATACCTAGTTTAACAGGAAATCCTGGGGGCAGTTTGAATGCCATAAACTCTCGAAGTTTCTTGAAATGCCGTAGAGGTTTGATACTCTCCAACACAGTAAGGAGTTGTGCAACAGTTACAGGAAATTCTGTACTCTGGAACGATATAAATAGTAGTGATAAATAATATTGAATATTTCATTTTCTAAGACAAAAAATATATTCTCTAATAACTGCAAATCAGCATATATTAAAAACATGTCAAAAGAGTGTTGGAATTAAGCTAGCTGATAGCTAACTGCAATATCAAATACCCTGCAGAAAACAGACGATTTAACAAACACCTCATCAGCCAGCTACAACCAACATAAATTAAATAAAACTAGTTAAAAATAGCAGCAGCTGAATATAAACTCATCTCTACAGGAAGTATACTATACTCACCATGGCAACCGTAGCTTGGAATGTTTTGTTAGAGGTTTTACATTTAAGGGGTCTTCCAATGCACGGCGGTTTACCAGGAGGGGCAGACCAGTATTCCTTCCAGGGAACTGTGTTGGGTTTAGGGGGTGGTAGAGATTGACGCTCCTTAATCTGGGATAAATATTGACAATGCAGAATACTTACCCATAACACAATAAATAATCTAACCAAGTAATAAAAAATAGTTGGCCAAAGTTAAAATTTATCTGGAAATCGCACAAAAGTTATTATAATGCTGCTTCAGAATTACTCGCGAGATAAATATGTAACGTAATGCTGCATAACGTAATATTACACACATTGCACATTCTGTCGAATCTAATAAAACTACCAAAAAATATCTATGAACTTTGACAAATGAAAAGACAACTCCTGATATCTAAAACAAGCCACTTAAAAATGCAATAAACAGCATCTAGTAAAGAGCAAATATTATACAAATAGCATCTTAATGAAATATTTCAGAATATATGAAGATATGCTTTTAAAAATCCAACTAAGTTTTTTTTTATATTATGCTTGTCAGTGATTGGCTAATATAGCTACTGAATTGGCATACCAAAATTTTTGGCTTCTCAAACTAATTGGATATTTTTCTGTTTTTAAAATTAAAAACTATACTAAATTACTATCACCCACAATATAAATAAAGTAAATCATGACATCAAAACGATACTCAAATTTAAAATTCAAGCAAAATAACCAACTGCAATTTAAGAATGTTTCCAGAGAAAACAACCCCTTATGCTGACAGAACCTGTTGCCATGAGTTTTGTGATCATTTTCAGCTAAACAATTGCCTTGTCTAACAACTATGTTAGACATAAT
Source organism: Bugula neritina (assembly GCA_964035545.1). Lineage (NCBI taxonomy): Eukaryota > Metazoa > Bryozoa > Gymnolaemata > Cheilostomatida > Bugulidae > Bugula > Bugula neritina. The sequence goes on along the minus strand of OZ037765.1, from coordinate 20,630,194 downwards.
CGCTCTAATTTTAGTAGTCTGCATCAACCCCAACTAGAATAGGTGAATACAACACACCTCAGGTCCATCAGCTAAAGCTTTCTGTATGTTAGCATGGTTGAGCTTAGATTTGTTTGCTTTAATATCTTCGTCAGACAAATGTTCACGTCTGCAACAAACAGCAATACATTAGACAATGTTACTCTCAGTTTGTGCCTCCATTTGTGTTAAATTATCTTCATGCCTGGCTGAACTTCAGCCAACAAATGCTGAGAATATTAACTGAATTGAAATAGTGATCCTACCATCTTTTACTCTTGATAGTCTTAGCAGCTAAATATTTTAACACAATTAGGAAAATAAGATTTTATTTATATCAAAAAATATTAATCAAAAAAGCCCTGCAGTTCCTTATAAGGAAACAACCATTTTTGCACATTAGTTTATTTTAATCATCACAAGAATGTACAAGTGTTTAAAATAATTGGCAATATATTAGGGGAAGTAACTCCTACTAACTATTTAGAGTAAGGAATAAATTTTACCTACTATAATAAAATAATCAGCAGAATTCACAATACCCTCTGGTGATGAGTCATAGGAAAGGTGGGCTAGCGGTGACATATAATACATTGCCCTAAGGAGTTGCCTACCTTTTTACTGACACCAGTCTGATACCTTGCACATTGAAAAAGTCAGCTTTGCATTCCCCAACCATCTCCTATAGAATATATACAAGTATTTATATATTCCTTTATAAAGAGTACTTGAACATACATTATACAAGAGCATTGATTTGTATTATGCAGAAAATCAATTGAAACAGGAAAAGAAAACTCTTACACAACAGCCACAATTATAAATATTATCAAATTGCTAAAAGTAAATTGAAGTTTCAGAAAATTTTCATCAAATTAGCTGAGTTGAGAAAACTGATAAGAGAATCAAAATATTACTGTTCTTTATTCTATATAAAAACCTAATTTTGTAATTGTAATACTCAGTAGAATAGCATAATACAGGGAAAGAAGTACACAAAGTCACAACATCAACTCTTTGTATGCTAAACTCTAACACAATCTATGGCTCTACTCTAATACCCGTACAAAGCATGAAGCCTTTCAAGAAATTTCAAAAAAATAATTTCTGCCAATACTAGGTTGCACAATAACTTTTGGTAGCATTGTAACAGCTGAATATTTACAAAATCTAATTTCAATATTTTGCAAAAAAAGTTATGGGAAAGACAATGATTAAACATAAATATTCAGTTAGCTGTGAAGAGTTTAAGACTGATTATTAAAATGTTTACCTTCACTATCTTCTAATGTTGAAAACAATAAGAATAGATGAGTCAGTTTTTTAGCAAGTGCAAATTCTAATATTTTACTTCAACTGGATAGTCACATTACACCAGCAGCAGTACTACAACAGTAGAATGACGCTCAGCACTCTTCTGTACTGACTCTCTCGGATAAACACTTACAGTTTTGCCTTCTTTAAAAATGATGCCAGACTGAGCTCTGGTAAAAGCTATATTTTTGGTGGTGAGTTTCCCCGTTTCATTATCTGTACTCATCATGATGTCAACATCAGCTACTAAGATCTCTTCAGACTCCTACACAGTAAAGCACTCAGCTACTAAATTATTAGTAATTGTGAATAAGAATGCTTGCTGCAGCTGAAATTTTATAAAGTTCATTAATGATGTAAGGAGGGGCACCCTATTATAATGACGCCTTTATTATTTAAAAAGTTGAAAACCTATCAAACACTAACATTAATGTTCTCAAAGAAACCAGAATCCAATTCTAGGCAAAAAAAAGTTATATGAAACTACTACACATTGAATCTATTGTGACAGATTGTACTGAAACTAAGAACTCTTATGAAATTATTGCATACAACCACTTAAATGCAAGAGAATACATGAATCATTTTCAATATTTCAGATCTGCTATAGAAAATTCAGAAAAGCTGAAGAAAAGGACTTAAATTGTAAAACTCACATCTTTAATCCATTGAAATACTTTCTGCTTGTGATCCATGACCAGTAAAGACTGTGTACCAAGTTTTGTGCCATCAAAAAGAAAGGAGAGGTTACCTCTCTCCCACCGCATATCTTTAAAATCTATAAGTGTTGTGTCCATCCTGTACAAACATGCACAACTTTGGTATTACAAACAGAAATAAACAGAAAAATATAGCACAAAATCTACAAACTATTGTTCTTGATTTTTAAAGTTCTTAAATTTCTTTTTATTAGTTCCGTGACACGACTCATAAAAAGATTTTATTTTTTAAACTTTATATACCAGCAACAAAACTAATTCACTAACAAATCTGCCAACAGTTTGGCATAGCTTTATTATCAATAACCAGCACAAAATCTGTTTAGTGCACTTCAACAGTAAAATTTTTATGATTTATCCTCTTGAATCTAAAACAAAAGTGAAATATTTAGCATAATGCACACAGACTAGCACTAAGTGAACATGGAAGGTTATATAAAAATCAGTCAGAACTAAGTGGTCAAAGGTAAATACTGTACGTAATGTTCAAAGTATACACAGGAACAGTGCAATACTTGGATAACGCTAAATAAATAGCTTTCATCAAGTACTTGAAACTACTGACCTGATGTGACAACCTTTCTTGTAAATGTGACACGTGTCACATGGCAAGAACCTCGAGACTAGTGGCACTACAACACACCTTATACAATAGACTAGCCGACACTTTAGATGTACTTTATGCAGAGCTTATATTATTTTCACATAACGGTGAAGCTACAGAGTTACTGACAAAAATAGGCATCATTCGAATCTACTCAACTCAAAGCAGCAGATATAATATTACCATTAATTGAGCAAGTAGCATATTATAAACTGACCCCAGCTGTGGAACTCCCATTTTAGCGTTAGCCTGAAATCGTCTAGTTCCTCTAGAGCTTTCTGTACGGCAGGTTGGTGAGACTCGATGTGCTCTGTAGTCTGTGCCCTGAGTCTATGCACCATTGTGATAACTACAACAGTTTCTGGCAATGAGTGTTTCTCTTACATACTAAAGTTTTTCAAATAGAAAGTAGAATTTTGTCTGTTGCTGTACAGTATAAACCACACTAGTCATTGTGTAAGAAAAATCAAATTAATAATAGAATAAGAAATGTTATTGTATAAGATGCTTATAGCCCGGCGTATACACCTCAGTCTCAGTGTACGCAGCACCTGGTCACGGGCTGCACATCAATTGTATTAAATGAGATGGGGATGACCTCTCAAGTTCCATGAAATGCTAGATGAGTTCTTTTCAATAAACATACTAGGAGACTTCAATAGCAGTAAGCAGTACCCATGCCAGATTTTTCTTTTTAGTAATTCGAAAAGTGCACACGAAAATATAATGTCGAGAAAATTATTATAAATTTAAGCTCAAGTGATTCTGATAAAAAAAGTTTTTTTTCTTTCTCTTTGGGTCATATACTCTCAAATCATGTGTGAGTTCAATTCAACAGTTGCTGTACTGTTGCATAGTAAGCTCATCTAGGTCAATTGTACATCAGGCATTCACAATATCATAGAAAAATAATGTTTATTTAATCCTACTAAATCAAGCAGGTATAGAGCTTTGACAGTTGTGTGGTTTCACACCATAAAGTCTCAAAGGTCTAAATCACACAAATGTCAAAGCTCTAGAAGACCCAGCACACCTGATGGACAGAGAAGCTTATCTGCTAGTGATTTATTTATATTTTGCAGGACAGAATTAATCACTTAGCTTGAGTTTATAATGTTTAGTTTGGTGTTAGGATTTGAGGTATGATAACTTTATTTTTGAAGAAGGCAATCTTTCATGTTACCAGTATCTGCTAGAACTAGCCCTATTTAAAAAACTGCAGTTATCTCAACTTACTGGCTGGTAGCACTCCATGATTAAAGCCAAAAACAACCCTGTGGTGCAAGAAACTGACACTAAATCAGTGACTGAAGGACAGCCACATGTGACAGCGTGTCACACTCAGTCATAAATTAGAAAGGTAAATGTGAAAGATAACAATCTCCCCCCCCCCTTATCCCCTACTCACTCCACTTGTCAAAGATAGAATAAGAGAGATAAATGTAGTTTCCTATCACTAGTCACACTTACAAATTATAAATCGGAAGAATGAGTATGAATAGAAACTGTTAGGTAATTATCAACATATAGGGTAAATCATAACTAAGTTTATTATTATTTTGTGCACCAATATTAAGAAACAAAGGGAAGCAGCTGTGTATAGGAGGTAGAAAGTCACTAACACAGTACATATTGTGCTAGCACTGGTTGTCAAATCTCGGAAGGGTATGTGATGATACCAGGAAAAGCAATAAGTTCTTCTGCTATATTCAAAGCTTTTTTTAGCCATTATAGAGGCAAAATCTGTAGCCACCTGAAGCCTTTAATACCAGCTTTTTTACATACACGTGATTAAGTTGTATTTAGAAGTACCATCAGTATAGAACATGCAGGTAGAAAATATCCTCCTTCCCTGTTATACTTACTCATTTTTCTGTTTCCAAAACTAATGGCTTCATTCAGTGGTGTCTGTCCCTGTAGATTTTTAACGTCTACTGGTGCATCAAACGCTAGCAGCAACTCGGCACACTCTGTAAAGTAATACCACCATGTAACAATTCAGTCATAGCCATACAGCAAAACACTTCGTGTACTCAGTATATCAAAGAGAACACTTCATCGTACAACTGTCCAGTAAAGGGTGCACAAAAATGTGCATCTATAGTTACTTGCTATAAAAAAAGATCTATGCAATATATAAAAACTTCGAAGTAGTGAGTATATATTGCTACAGCTAAACACCCACGTGAGTAGGATGATTTACTACATACAACTGATACTAATGATATCTAATCACAGCACATGTCTTGTATAAATATACCATTAAAGATATGGGATGCAGCATGTGCAACACAACATGTATATACATGTTATGTTATAGCTTAGATACCAACCACAGCAACCTACACAACCTACATGTTAAAAGCTTTGCTACTAACAAACAACATTGAATGGAGGTCCTAATACTTTAATCAATAAATAAATAACTTTTCCTAAGCCTTTTCCCTTTTACTAAAACTTCTCAGCCAGCATTTTATTTCCTAATATCGCATTACTGTTCATGTCTATCATGAGATTCTAAGCCCACTTAATTAAGTTCTGAATAGATAAAGGCTATATTAATATTTTCATAATTATTAGATTAATATATTATGGACAAAATATTATAATGCAGAAATAATGCATATGCATAGCATATTATATTCTACAAATACCAGCATAAGCATAATATCTTTTAGATACAAGTCACTAAGAACCAACTGCGCTTACCTTTTCGGCCAAGCATAGCTGCTAAATGTAATGCAGTATTCCCTAAAAAAACAAACAAAATAAAGAGTAGTAAACAAAGAAGAAACAGTAGTCTATTCAGCATAATATTGTCATAAGATATAAACAGTTAGTTACTAGCAATATGAATATTCAGTGTTACAATTTTTACAGAACCAAGAAAAGAACTCACCATGCATATCTTGTCTGGACACGTCAGTGCTTTTGTCACGACGAAACAGAAGTGCTGATAGGGATTTGTTGTCCCCTTCATATACATATCGATGTATGGTATACAATGACTCATCAAAGTGGACATTTACATCCTCTGAGGATGTCTTACGAGACAAATCAAAGTCGAGTAAATTGCCCTCGGAGACATCATCTGAGGGTGCTGACGAACTGTGACTGGTGGTAAAACTGCCCTCCATATTATCTTACTTTCATGTAAAATCTGCTGGTGCAAATCTAACAATTATCAAGAGCCAAACTCATTGGTTATCAACAGATGAACAATCAGCTAACACATAGTAATTAGTAGAAAAACATGGGTTTTAATAATGTACCACAGAAACAGTAAGGAAGAATCATCAAATTTATTAGAAAGTTATATCATGCTGTAGATTTTTTTATAAGTATTGTTAGTTTTTAAATTTAAATTGCTAAAATATTATGTTATATTGGAAATAGTCTACATGCAGTGAAGCCTGCTCTACTAGCAATATGGATTGGTAATTTTTAAGAATAATCAAACTTCCAAAGAACTACGTCCAAGTTTACAACATAACATGAGTTTTGACGACACAATTAATGGTTGAAATTCATGAAGTCATGAGTCTAGACTCAAAATTAATGAGTTATATCTCACAGGTAGCATAAAATGTATAACCCAATTTTTCCAGCTTTAAATTTGGCAGAGTTTAAAAAAAATAAGAATTATACTCTCTAGGAAGTTTGAAGTTGAATATAAAGCAATGGTTTGCAGCAAAAAGCAGATACCAATCGCTATCTTATTTAGTAGTTTCTTTAACATGAGCAACAAGTTTCAAGTTAATTGTAATATTAAAAAATGACTGGACAAGTTGGTTAACTTTAAGCTAATCAGAGTTATTTTTTCTATAATACACAAATTATAACATATTAATAATAACCATACAAATTCTAATCACAGTAAAACATAGAAAGTTCTAAAAGATATGCCAAATTTGAGTACTTGAACAACAAATATATCTTAATTACAATGATTTACAACAAGCTAATAAAAACTATGAAGTCAAACTAATTAATCTAGTAAGCCAGGCAAAGAATTTGGTTAGGTGAAAATTTAATAATTCAAACTATGCAAATAAAGCGATGGAAATGGTTATAGTAACTGTCATTCACTCTTCGTAATTGTCAATCATGCATGTATTTAAGTATATGTAGATACATAACATACAGCTGGGCATGTACGAGTTAATTACTAGCAATTGGGGAATGCAATTCAGCAAATGCAACTATTAGTATCGGTTACTGTCGTTTCGTACACAAGTCACACCGGTCATTTCGTATACAAAATGGTCGTTTTCTACACAAACTGCTGTCCATTTCGTACACAAAATAAAAAACAAATTAATCCACTGCATAACCACTTGAATGATAAAAAAACTCACGCAAGTTTATAGTTGCTATCCCCGCGAGAAACCCCTGATGGAAAGGGTTTTTGTTAAAGCGGGCTAAGGACTTATTAAGATGGGGCACAGGAGTAATTATGACTGAATGCTCTTCCTAGCATTACCGATGGCCTTTGTCAGGGCTCCAACCCATGACCTTGTGTTTACTAGGCAAACGCTCTAACCCCTAGACCCCAGCTGCTCCCTAACCACTTGAATGGGGTGCAATAAATAAGTAAACCACTTGAATGATACTAGTTTACTTATTTATTGCACCCCAGCTCTCTATCTCCCAGCATGTTTTTGAAACAAAAAAACATATTCACTAATTAATACTATGTGCTGGCATCTACTGATAACAATATCTAAACCTAAAAAACAGTTTCCCGCCCCCCCCCCCCCCCCCAACATCTACATAGCACAATAATAAATAAGCAGCGTGCAGCGAAATAAAATGTGCAAGTTACTTGTGAGCAGTACTGTATGACTCATACATAAAATAGTAAATAAATATCAAAAAACATGTATTTTAATTAATTTATATTGATGTGTACGAAACGACCTGAAAAAGTGGTTACGAAACGACTTGTGCACGAAATGATCTGCACCCATTAGTATTACTAACTAATCAATATCATTTTTCATTTTCTAAAACTTAAAATGAATAATTATTAGTTGAGCGCATGTTGATATACCATATGCCCAAAATCATATGGTATAATTATATACTTCATATGCATTTTGATTTTCCATATCCATATTGATATTCTAATTCTGGTTCTCATAGTGATACTTTGATAGACATTCTGGTTCAATTTCATATTCACTAACAGTAAATCTTACAGTTATAATCATATAGTTGACAGCTTCCTACCACAGACAATCCGTGACATGAGAATCCTGAACTAATCAATTGAAACACTAACAAGGTCAATTTGTAAGATAAAATTTATTCACCAACTGAGACACTAAACAATACTACGCTGTTGACAATATATAACCTGTTCAAAAAATGTATCTAAATAGAGGCTTAGATTTGAACACAGATTGCAGGGAAGTTCTACCCCATTTGAGGTAATCTGAGGTATACTTATACTTATACTGGATAACTTATAGTTATACTAAAAGTAAAGTTATAGTAATAGTAATACTAATAGTAATAGTCAAACTTAAAGGTAATCAATAAATAAGTTAAATTCAACACTAACAGTTAATCACAATGTTATTGGTAATGTTATTGATGATATTCACTTATCAGTTATTGAAACTCATATTAAAAGTTATACATATTGATATTGATATTCATGTTGTCATTGTTGATATACAAATTAAAACTATTATTATATTCATTAGATTTAGAATACTTATATTTATATAATAATAACTATTAATATAAATATTTATAATCACTTTATTTATATTATAATCATAATCATAATGATAATCATAATAATATTTATAATAATATCAATAATAATTGATATTAATATTATAATTAATAATGGTATTGATAATCATTAGCCTTGGGTTTGTAAAAAAATAGTTTTTCTGCCAAAATAGACTATTAAACGTAAATTTAAAATAGAACTTCAACTTGCCGTAATTGCAAATTATTTTTAGAATAATTATTAATAATTGAAATTATAATTAGTGTTACTACGTTCATTTTGTTATCGCATTCTGTATTTTAACTTCACGGTTCGTTGAAATAAACTTTGATGTAGAAAAGTTAGCCTTTAAGCTCGAGCTATTATAAAATTGAGCAAAATACAAACACACTTCGACAAAAAGTGCAGCGTTTGCGTTTTATTTAAACGCTTACAAGCTATCTCAACGAGTCAATGCATGCATTTTAATATCTACGCATCCTCAATAATGGTATGCAATAGTATCCAATCAAAGCCAACGTAAATAGTGTTGCCTCCAATCACAGCAGTCTTTTTAATATGTGCGTGGTGTACCAGCGTGACTATATAAACAATGATGATGTTGCAAATGCTGTTATAATTGATATTTTATTTTGCTTGCTCATCGCAATGCATCATTTTGTATTTCACTATTTGTGGATGATTTTTTTCAATTCTAATCATATGTTTTAGATAGTTTGCATTTTTATATAAATTTGAAGTTTTTGATCCGTCATCATGGTTCATTAAGTTATTATGATTATCATACTCATAGACGATAGTCATAGTGATAGTCAATGTCATACTCATAGTCATAGCCCATAGCTATAGGCATTTGCTTGAAGTCTGTAATATTATTATTAATTCAAATGCTCAGCTTAGTAGTAGTAGTAGTATCAGTAGCAATAGTGAGAAATACGTATACATTATTACTAATAATAACACTAAATTAAATACTAATGGTAATACACCAATAACCAGTCGTCATACTAATTTTCATGCTTATTAACTTTAACTTATACTTATACTTATAGTTCTAGTAATGATTGTAATAAAATATAATTTAGGGAGTGTAGTGCTTATATTTACTGTCAGCTAGTCTTAAGCTTAGTCTTATGGGCTCTGCCTATAGCCAAGCCAAGCCTAATACTAATAGTTATAGTAATGGTAATACTAGTATTAATACTAATACTAGTTATAATAACTTAGTTATACTAATAGCAATAGTATAACTATAAGTAAAAGTTTACTATAAGTATAAGTAATAACGAATAATCATATTGAATATCTGTATGGCTAAGCAAACGGCCTAGCTCCTAGGCCCTCAGTAAAAATTGCTTTGAAGTTAGTAAAACGTAGTATGAGTATCAGTATGGGTATGACATTGTGAGAATCCTATTTACTACCACTAACACTATGGTCATCGGTGTTGATAGCACTCATGCTAAATTTACCAATAGATATAGTTGAGAAGTTTTACTAATACTGACCGTAATAGTATTGCTAATATTTTACAAAAATACTAAAGGTGAAACTAATGACTTTTGCATAATAATGTAGGCTCTATAAGTACATTGTTTTTGTTATACTTGATAAGACTTGTAGGTATTATGGCTGAGCAGACGTTTCCTCAGTTTGCAACTAATGCTTTACATGCTGGGCAGGAACCCGAGCAGTGGAACTCAAGAGCCGTGATTCCTATCATTTCTCTAGCTACTACTTTTAAGCAGTATGAACCAGGTGTCCCATTCTCTGTGAGTTTTACAGTCTTCCTAATGCTTGAGAATACTTGTATTATTTATATAATATTTAAAAAAACAGAAATATTCATAAGCTATTGTACACTGAGCACAATAACCTTTGCAAATATGAATATTTATCACATTTTGAACTGCAATTAAGATCAAGTCAATATAAGGAAGAAAAGTTAAAAAAAAAACTATCTCAGCAGTGTTTTCTACTTTTATTTGAGAGTTATTCACATTATTCATAATCTTAGGAAACTATTCAGTTTTGTAATTTTTTTTAAGTTACCAAGTATGAGGAGCTTTTGTAAAGTCAAATTGAAACATCACAGAATATATTTTTCCTTGTTGCATAAAATCTTTCACAAAAGTCATTTATTTACATTTTACTCAATAATCTAATGAACTTCTATAATCAAAGGCTTAGAACTTATATTTTTATTTGGAATTTTTGAATGTTATGACTCAATTTACAAGATGGCTGACTTCACTCAGTTTTCTTAGGTATATAAAATATAACTCAATTTTCTCAGCTCTGGCGACGATTTCAGCCTTTAGAATTTGTTTAACTGCATGTCAGACCAGTTGAGCTTTTTTAAAAAGTGCTTGCCAAGCTTTTAATGTGCACTTATAAATATTTCGGATCAATTCTGATATTGCTATTTGTATCATAGTTACAATATATCAAGTAAGTATAGTTCAGGAGGAGCAATGAACTAAAATTTAGATAGCCTAACTAGCAAGTTGTGCTTGGTTAGTAGTTAGAATTCTACAAGAGCTTCCTTGATAATTTCAAGTTGTTTTTGTTATACTTTATGGTTAGAAAGCCAAAAATAAACTTGTAACTCACAAACAGCTTTAGTGTAAGATATTGGAAAGGAAAACAACTAAAGAAATGTAGCAACACTGAATGACTGCGCAATTTCACTGTGCTGGCATAGTCAATATATTTTAAGTAGAATACCTTCATTTAGGATGACACAAACTCAGAAATGCTGGTGCAACCAGCTTGCTAGCATACAGTTTCCGGTAGCTTGGTTTTCAGGTGACTATGCATTTTCATATCAAAGGGAGCAGCCGTGGTCTAGGGGTTAGAGCGTTTGCCTAGTAAACACGAAGTCATGGGCTCGAGCCCTGACAAAGGCCATTGGTGATGTTAGGAAGAGCATCCAGTCATAATTGCTCCTGTGCCTTATTTAATCAAGTCCTTAGCCAGCTTTAACAAAAACCCTTTCTATCAGGGGTTTCTCACAGGGATAGTGACTATAAACTTTCGTGAGTTTATGCATTTTCAAATCAAAATTTATAAAGCTAGATAGATATTATATGTTGTATCCTGCATTACATGTATATGGTTTGATAGGTAGCTAATGGTTTTATATACTTCTGTCTCCACTACCTCCATGTAAAAAGTATCAATAATTAGTCTCATTATTGTCTAGGAACATGTGAAATTACATTTCTTAGTCTATTTTAAACACAGTTGGTGAGTGTGTACGAGGCACATGTTAAGAAACTAGTTGTTATCTTGTTTATGTACATGTAGCTTATATTTAGGGCTTTGAGTATGGCAGAAGTGGCAATCCAACTCGAAAGTGTTTGCAGGACTGTCTGGCTAAATTAGAAAATGCAAATCATTGTAAGTTTACTTTTATCTTTTGTTTAGCATAATTAATTATGTCACTGACTGAATGGGAAGAGAATCTGATAATTTTATGTGTTAACTTGTTCTACAAAATCATTGCCTGTTTTAATAATCTTAAACTGTTTTACTGAACACAATTTTCAAGGACTGGTATTTAAATGGGATATTTACACACCTGATAGTTTTATACATTTATAGGCAGTCTATCTAGTTATGTTCTATTTTACAATAACAAATCATGGTTGTGAACATTTGGTCCACTAATGCATCTCTAATGGTTCCCTTTTTGTTATTTTTTAAGAGTTAGATTGATGATTGTAGCTTTCTAATCAAAACCTGTGATCAACTTTTCAATTTTTGTATTTCTATGTATTATTTGATACTAATGTAGATCATTAATGCATACTTTATGAAATTATCAAATTCGCTTAAACCAATCTCCCTCCTCCCTGTAAAGATTTTAAAGTGTGGTTTAGGTTAAACTTAATATTTTGTTTCACTTGGCAAACTGTAAGCTAGTTTTTCAGCATTAAGAAAATTATTTTAGTAAATAAATCTGATGATTTACAGGTTTTGTGTTTTCCTCTGGACTGGGGGCCACAACTACAGTTCTGCACACTCTCAAGGCTGGAGACCACATCGTCTCCATAGACGACGTGTATGGAGGAACTAACCGCTACTTCAACAAAGTTCTCTCTAAATTTGGTGTAGATCTGACTTTCTGTGATATGACAAAGCCTGAGAACTTAAAAAGCTGTCTCAGACCCAACACTAAGGTAGGCAATACTACTTGAGCTTGAGTTAAATTGTTGCTGAGACTAATGCTGTGAAACTATCACTGTCCTATATACATGAAATTGCCTTGTAGTTTATAATTCAAATGACTATGTGAGATAGCAAATTTTTAATTTGGTAAAATTTTAGTACCCTTGATATTTTAACCAGCTAGGATTTTCAACATGTGGTACAACTTTCAATAATTATGAAGAATAGTTTAATGTAATTTTTCGTCTGTGCACATATGGCATTAGTTTGAAATATGGCACCACTATCTCTTTAGAAACCTCTATTGGCACTCAGTGACAGTGTTTGACAAGTGCCTGCCTGACATTCGTAACTGGGAGCTCAATTTCTGAAGTGTTTTCATATCTAATTTGTTAATGTTATGCATGTTTTTCCTTGGTTTTGAATACCACTGACTCAGCTCACACCATTATATGGCCAGATCAGCTGTGCTGGCATAGACTCAGGCCATTATCCATAGTATAGTATAGAAACATGCTAATATGGCTCTGGGACACCCAACCCACTACGTTCCTTGTCTAGGTCTGGACTTTAGATTTGCATTGTCATTATTACCACAGCATTGCATGCAGTCTGTTAGTATCTTTCTGTGGTCAATAATACATTGATAACTCTGTACAATATACAATATTTATTATACTATCTTCTGTCTAAAGGGACAGACTATACTGCACTAATCACTTATGGTTTTCACTTTAAACCGTGGGTGCAGAAACAATAATATAGTATATCATGTATTTTATTAGCATGTAATCCTTGTTGGGTCAGTTGTAAAAATGTTTATACTGTTTGGGAAGAAAAGTATGAACAGCTTTGTAAAGGTTTAATGTGCTGTTTGAAAACTTAATTAAGTAAATATTCAATATTTTGTTACACTGCAGAGCTCGAACTATGGTTATACTGTTACTCAGTACTCCAGTACTTGCAGGTGGTTGTGAGCACCTGTTGACAGGCACTGCATGTGCACTTTGCATCCTCAAGGGCATGTCAAATAATTCCTGCAACAGGACAAACTAATATTTATTTTAACAACAACAGTCGTATGCTTGTAATGATTACAGCTTAGAACAACCACATGATCATTTATATATTACATGCAAAGTTGAGGCTCATATAAGTAGGTGAATGGAGTGTATCTCAATATAATATTATATCTTTATAATATAAATAAATGGCAAGCATGTGATAAACATCAATTTTAAAGAATAAGTATATTTTTTTCTTTTATTGGTGTCTATAGACCAGTGGTTACCCAGTAGGTTACGTTATATTATGTTTGAAGTAAATAACCGTAAAGGCACCTAATACTTTCACTAGGTAAATGTACTTCTCTGGCAGAAGGTTATATTTGATGATCCTCAAATAATTGCTCTATAGGCCAAATATACCTGTGACCATCCTTTTGAATTACCCCCAGGAAAGTCTTCTTTTGCAAAAGCTTCATAGCTATTATTTAAGTTATGTGCTGCATGGTAAGGGCTGCATTTCCTAAAGGTTCATTAGCAGCACTTGGCTGCTTGTGTGTGAAGAAGCTCTTGAAAAGCATTCTGTTTAACCTCAGTTCTTACTTTTTTTAGTTGGTGTGGATTGAGACCCCTACTAACCCCCTCCTCAAAATTGCTGACATCAAAGCTCTCTCAGAAGTTGCACATCAACAGCAGGGAGTACATGTTATTGTAGATAACACTTTTGCCTCTCCATATTTCCAGGTTAGTAAGTAAGCTCACTGCACTTATTTTTAAAAAAATTATATTCTAGTCATTTCTATATAGCGGAAGAGGTAGGTGCAGTAATGGAGAAATTGAAAAACGCCTGTGTTCTAAATTAGAAATGTAGCAAAAGAAATTATGTTCTCATGAGAACTTCAATCCTCGCCCCAAACTAAAAAGTTTAAAGAACCTAAGCTATCTCAACTTCTCTACTACTGCTCCTAAATGTAGTGGAAGTGGTTTACACTTTTTACATTCATCTTACATTACAATCTGCAAGAAATATCTGTTCTGCACAGTGTGGGTTATATTGGTGTGATATTGTTACAGCGCCCCCTGGACCTGGGGGCAGACATGGTGCTCCACTCCATCTCGAAGTACATCAACGGCCATACTGACGTCATCATGGGTGCCGTGATGACCAGCAATGAGGCCCTTGCTGAGCAGATTGGCTTCCTTCAGAACTGTATGCTTTCCAGTCTAGTTTCTCTTCTCATCTTTATTCTAAAGTTTTTGAAGACCTATTTGTAACTTCTTGAAAATTGTTTTTTTTCTTACGCTGTTAACCATTTTGTAAATAATGAAGAGTAGGCATCAACTCTACACTTCAATCGCATCAATGCTTGGCATAAACAGAACCTGTTAATGGAATTACTTTCTGAAACAAGTCTTTCTCAGGGTCAAATCCGAAAGCACAGCTTGCAATGATAAAGTAGCCATGACCTGTAGGTCACCTATTTGCCAGTTCATTTCAGCTATTCAAATACTGCTGAAAAAGAGGAAGTACCTGTTATAGTCATTGTGTCATATGCGCTTCTATTTCTATCACTATTTATGAGTTTGTTAAACCAGCAGAAATTACCTTAGAAAGACTGCCAGTTCATAAACTAAACAAGTCATGTGATTTGATCATTTAATAATCAGCTTCAGCAGAGAGTTGATAAAAATTAGAAAACATAAACTTGAAATTCAATCCAAAAACCTATTGTTTGTTTATCATAGCTATTGGCACAGTTCCCTCTCCATTTGACTGCTACATGGTGAACAGGGGAGTGAAAACACTGCACCTACGAATGAGAGAGCACCAGAAGAATGCTCTGGCAGTCGCTAAAGCATTGGAGAAAAACCCCAGGGTGACCAAAGTGTTGCATCCAGGTAAACAGCTGTGAGAATACACCTGTAAGATTATGTCAATGCTTTAGCATCAGCTCTAAAAATAAAGTATGGTTTATAAGAATTTTTTCAGATATCTTATTCGGTATTTTTATTATTGAAATATTTTTAATTATATATTTTTTATTTAATCGAAAAGATAGTTTATTGTTTTTTGCAACTGTAAATATTGTGGTAATTTATACTTTGCTTTGTTTATTTGAGTTAACTAAAAGTTTCAAGTGTATTTATAATATATCTGTATATTCAAATATGTTGCAATAAATACACGTGACAATTTTTAAATAACTCAAATAAGTAAACATACAAATGTATATCTGCTATACATTATATAAGACGTATTGCAGGGTTAGAATCTCACCCTCAGCACGAATTGGCCAAGTCTCAGATGAAGGGATTCAGTGGCATGATCACTTTCTACATAAAGGGCGGCGTTAAGGAAGCTACCAAGTTTCTTCAATCTGTTAAAATTTTCTGTTTGGCTGAAAGTCTTGGAGGATACGAGAGTCTGTGTGAACACCCGTAAGTTGTGTAACTTGAGAGTACTAAGTCTAGCTACCATTTTACCGTATCTGTAAAGCTTGCAATGATGATCTAGGCTTAAGACTATTTTCAACTGTTGTTGGCTTAAGTAATGCCGAATATAAATATACAAGCATTAACTGTTACAAGAGTATAACCAAAATGCCAAATTTTCAAGCTTATGTTATGTAATCAACTTACTATTTTGAGAAATGATTAAACGCCAGGCTTCTCTTTACTATGAATTAGCAATGAAGACCACCATGTGTCACTATTAGTTGATTGTGACAGTATTCAGTGCTATTTGCTTGTACCATGTAATACTGTGATCATTCTTTGTGTCAACCTGTCATTATAATTACATTTATTATTCTTATTCTTTAGAGCTATCATGACCCACGCATCTGTACCAGCTGAACACAGGGAAGCTCTGGGTATCTCGGACTCGCTCATTAGGCTGTCTGTCGGTATTGAGGATTTGGATGATCTTCTCAACGACGTTGAACAAGCTCTGGCAGCAGCTGTAAGTTGACCCTTTTATGACCTTCTTGCAGCATTTTAATTACTCAATAAACTCCTTTCCTTACATGACTTGCACTTTGGACTAAGCAACATGGTAGCAGAAGCTATTGCGTGTGATTATGCAATATGTTGTCACTGTATTGTACATCCTATTTCAGGTACAGATGTAACAAGTTAAAGATATTCACGGAAACTTCATTGGCAATCTCACCTAGGCATAATATTTCTTGCAATGAATAATAATGTTTTAGTTCTTTTACTAAGATGTTATATTATTCATTTCAATAGTTTAAATCCCTAATTATTTATGTTATATTTTGTTCTTGTTTTTTATGAAACAACTTTGACATTATATAAGATTTTTAAAATGAGTTGAATGCCTTTAATGCATAAAGTTTATGCAATTAGGAAAAAATAAACTTATCAAATGCAAATATTGACCTTGACTTTTAAGTTAGTTATCAAAAGTATAGAATATGAATTTTAGAAGTGGTTTATATCTTTTTTATTCTTTTTAGTTTGCATACTAAACTTTTTTAGGCAGTTTGCTTCAAGAAAGTTTGTTGAAGTCATAACAGCTGCTTCGTTGTTTTCCACTATGTATGAGCTTGCTTGCTTGCTTTACCAAAACTACAATACGGTGTTGCTTCATTTAGTCTCAGATGTTCTTTCATTGTGCTATAAGCTTTATGCTGGGTCGTCTATTTAAACTTCCATGCTGGTATCACAATACTTTCATCGTACTTTTTGTAAGTCTTGTTTGCAGTAGTTAATAGTGAGCATCTAGAATAAGTCCCACATTTTTTCTGAAGGTCTTTTCCATCATTTATTATTTTTAGTTGGTGTATATTTATCCTTAAGAAGTATGTTTGAGTGCTGTAGTTAGAAATATGGTGCAAAATATATATTTTTTGTATTGCATTATGCAAGAAAAAAGCAAGTTTGAAATAATAGCCTTTGTATGTTAAGCAATTTGGTGATACATGAATTTTGTTAGTCTCAGCAAACTTTGTTTCCACAAATGAAAAGGGTTAAAGTTGAATAGATCACGCTGCACAAATGTTGACTAAAAACAGTTGGAATAGAACAGCGCGCTATAATATTTCGGAGAAGACAATTCTAAGCTTGAAGAAGCTACCCAACAAAATATATTGGCGACTATAATATACAATTAATATTGATAGCCATGAATAAGAGATAGCCTACTTAATATCAGTATATCTGAGTGAACTGTGAAAACCTCCATGTAACTAAAAGCAATACAGCTGCTCATAACTCAAAGGCGGTTTGCAGTTGTAGCACAAAATAAACCTATTAAAACCTAAATTATGTAAGTTTTACAATATAGCTGCACATTGATGGTTGAATCTGATTAATGTAAGCTGTGATATGGGATTTAAACTATGAAACTTGGGATACTTCCACACATCTGGTCTAAGCACAGTTGCATTGTGAAGCTATATATAGCTGTGGTATTATTTATTACTTGAATATCACATTATATCTAACATTATGTTTTAAATATTTCTAGGCTTTATTTAGACATAATAACAGATATGATTGTGTTAGGTGATAGTAATCTCATGTCAAATTAATATCACTTGCTTTTGATCAAAATATTCACAAAGTATTCAATTCAAAATCACCAAGTGCTTCCAATAATATGTAGTTTATGCTGAACTGAAAAGTGGTTTCATCATATAGATTGCTGTGATATTAACTAATCAGTAAAAAAATCATTTTATTATCTAATAATATTATATAATAATGTATATATTAATATTGTACAATAATGTTGTGTATAAATGGATATATAAGAATTATATATATTTATATTATATACAAATTTATATAATAATATTATGCAATAATATTGAATATCATATATTATACAATAGTATTTCATACAATACATAATATTTTACGTGATGACAATTCAACATAGTGATAATTTACAACTTGAAGGCTGAGAAGTTTGCTTGTTTTAAATCAGCAAATAAAATTACCAAATAAATAAAATTTGGAATGGTGTCATAAAACTGGGAGTTTTAAACCCTAACTTGGGCATAGCTGCAACAAAGTTCAATCAATCAGTTCACATAAAACGCATCACTTGTTTTGATTATTAGGCATCACTTTCTCACCAACTCTCATGTTGAAATTTCAGTAAACAAAAGTTATATTATTCCCAAATAATCAGACCTACAGTAAAGCTGTTGATTTTTTTCTCATAGTTGGGGGGAAGCACACACAACCAAATCAGTTAGGTTCAATATGCCAGCAATCATTACACATGGTAGTTATATTATCTAACTTTATTATATATAATATACTAAAAACTTTACGAATATGTTCCAATTATTTATAACATAGTTTGTTGTTTAGGCACTCTAAGAGTATATATTTTTCTGTATGTTTTTCTGCTCTGTTTATGTCAAAGCACAAACAGGCTAACACAAAACTTTAATTTCCTGGAAGTGTCTCAGTCAACATTTGATGCTGATGGACTGCTCGAAAGTATTAGAGTATAGCTGATAGCTTTTTGTAAGAAGAGATGTCCATTATTGACATAATACATATATTGTCAGTGGGAAAAGGTACCCTAAATAAACTTATTCCTATATTTGCTGCAGCTCTCATATTGTTGGTGTTTTTGTAAATTCTCCTGCTCTGTAACAGGACCCAATAAGCAAGATGGGTCTTTCCTCACCCCACCCCCATTAGTCGGAGCTAAACTTTGATGTATAGCTACCCTCAGGGTACAACAACACTAAAGTAGCATGGCTACTATAAACCATGTCTTGTGTATAACATGCTTATAAAGTATTTATATTTAAAGCATAAAACTGTTGAGCAACTTATAAAACAACTGCATTAAAGCACTTATCATCACAGATATTGTGAAATATTCATAGCTATGATATTATTACATATAACTTATATACTAAAGCATGTAATGGTGTTTTTTATTTAAGTTTAATTTTGCCAAAACCTTATTTAATTACTAATCAATTCTCTTGTCTGTCTTATTCTGCCAATTTGCAGGTTGCAAGACTTTGAAATGATGACAAAGACTACTGAGTATATTGCTAGCAGCACAGAAAGTCCATAGAAGTAGTAGTCTAGCCTTGTGCAGTTGATGTCAAGTGAATCATTCCAGATGTTGAATCCAGTAAATATCTTGGGAAGGGCGAGTCCTAGGAGAGAGCCAACACCACCCGTCACAAACCATAGCAAGCCTGTCATTAATCCCTGCATGTTCATTGGTGCTGTTATGTATGTATACTCTAAGGCTACAAGATGAAATACAGGTAAATTCATAATATGTAAAGTTAGAGTAGTATATTCCATTACTCTATTCAATGTCAAACCATTTAAGGGCAGTAGTAGAGAATTTGAAATAGCCTAAGTTACTTGGTTTTATTATTAAATTTGGGTTTGGGCCGCATGTTGAAGTTTCTGTGAAAAGATAACTTCTTTTGGCACATTTTAAATCTAGAACACAGGCTTTTCTCAAATTCTCCATTGCTGCACCTACCTGGGTGCATGCAAACATCAATAATAATAAATGTGATTTTAAACTAAAACTCACCTGTGGCAATAAAGAAGATTTCACTGACTCCTATTATAGCATATTGAGGAGTTTGGCACCATATTGAAAGAGATGGAGCAGAATAAGACAAAGTTTTATCTAAAAGAGGGGATAAATGATAAGCAACTTGACATGCATTTCGATAATGGCTTGTGCCCCTCTACTGGATGCAGTACTATTGCGCCATAGAGCTTTGTCAGCAATGTCTTTCTTTTTCAGTTATATTTATTTTCCTTTTATTTTAAACTAAATATAACAAAAACGAGCAAATAACTGTCCTAACCTAAAAAGTTTTTTCTCTGAAGAAAATTGAGTATTTATTAAAAATTTCCAGCCAGATTGGTGTACCATTTATATATACACCTCAATATATGTATTACTATATATTATAGGCTTCAATTTATTGCTATTGTGCTGTCATTCTCTTATATTTGCTTATCTTGTAGAGCATACTGCCTAACCTAATCAGTTCAAGCGTATAATAACAAAATTAAGCAGCTATTACAGTAGCTGTGAACCACATGGGCACAAATTGGTGCTGATCCAGTGTATAGTGTGGTTTCACTATTAGTATATATTGGTATTTGTTTTGGTATTTCCATTTTGTGATCAGATTTCCAGGATTTCCTCCCCCCCATCATTTTTCCCAGATGCTATCTGCTTTGCTCTAGTAATTAGTGTTTGCTGCTATATAAATCATGGAAAGCATATAAGGAATTTCCAACATTTTATAATTTGTGCTTTATTTAGGGTTAAATTTGCATTTTACAATAATTGTTGTTACTTCTCTACAATAATTATTGTAGAGAAGTAACAATGGTTATTGTAAAATGCAAACTTAGCCCTAAATAAATTGCAAATTATAAAATGTTGAAAATTCCTTATATATGCTTGCCATGATTTGTTGTAGTGAAGTAACAGAGAGCAGCCATGGTCTAAGGGTTATAGCGTTTGCTTTGTAAGCACGAACTCATGGGTTCAAGCCGACAAAGGCCATTGGTGGCGTTAGGAAAAGCATCCAGTCATAATTGCTCCTGTGCCCCATTTGAATAAGTCCTTAGCCTGAATTAACAAAAACCCCTTTTATCAGGAGTTTTCTCACATTGATGATGACACTATAATATGTTTTGTATATAGGACATAATATCCTGTAGTGATAGCCTACCTTTATTATGGCGATGAATTCCACAATGACAAATGTCATGCAATCTAACTGTTTCTATTCCACCAGCTATAAATATTGCAAAAGCAGCAAGAATGATTCCAATGGTTAATCTATGCCATATTTTGATTTCTTTTCCATAGGAGAAAAGTTTATTATATAATTTCTGTGCAATGGGTAAACCCAGGATAATGCACACACCATTGAACATAGCCAATGTTGTTGCAGAAACCTACAAAGAAGAATAGTACTTCAAAAGGCTCCCAGCAACTATAGTTAAACTTTTGATTCAGCATCTTTCGATTTCGATTAAAAGCAAAAAAAATAAGTTTGTTACAAAATGTTTGTTTTGCAAAATAACTCACTGTAGGTGTTTCATTGTTATCTGAGCTGACAGCACCTTGAGAAGAATTGCACCCTCCGATCATTGGTAACTGGCTGATATTGGAACACTTGTTGAGGTCACCTGAGATACACGTGTAGTTGACGTGTAAATCGGCATTCATATGCAGTCCTTGAAGCAAGAAAAGACCTCCAAGCATCTGTAAAGATATATTCAGTCTGAAATTATTCAACTTGTCATAGAATTTCAACCAAAATTCTAGCTTTCTTCAGCTGTATTTCTTTTTGTTATAAATATCCTCTAGAATTATTTGAAACTAAAAGTTTGCCTAAAACAGCTTTTTGTGCTCATCCCATCACTCCACAGCCTACATGGTAAAGTGATTCACACCTGACTGTAGCACATCCAGTAAGGGATCATCAACAGAAACACTCTGCACATTCTTCCTATGTTCTTGATGTCTTCTACAAATCCTGCACTGAAGTCACCACCATTGTCCATATCAGCATAATCTATATAGGACAAGCTGCTCTCATAGCTTCTATAAACATTACAACTTGACATGCAACAAATATCTTATGTATGTTTATCTGCTTGAAACATTACTACAGACAAAGCAATTTAGAAAGGTAAATTGTTTCTAGGATGCTCTAAATCATAGATTTAGTTTTTTTTATTTCTGCTTAAATATTAGACTAAAACTATTTTTTAAATTTTAAAAGACAACAGGAATTAAAACACTCACCACACTTTAGGGTTGACAAATGATGAAATTACAAAAATGTTTCACTATTTTTAACCATTAAAAAACACATGAAACTTTTACTGAAGTAATAGATCAACTAGATGCCAATATCTGCACAATTATTTACTTAGTATCACCTTAGTGAACATTTTCTCACTTTTCTAGCATTGTTTACTGCTTTGAAAATTCTTCTCAAAATATTCATGTGCCCAGCATATCTTCTGTTATACACTTTTGTTCCTAAAACATTTAATCTTATACTAACAACAGGTAACATGACTGTAAGTAGTAATACTTGAAGCAAATACTATATACTTGTAAGATATTAAATCTATGCATACTTGATATCATAAAAAAAGTTCTCATTCCCATTTTAAAAGGGTGTTAACTGTTCAGTTTTGAAAAAACCCACCAAAGCAACAATTTCAATTTTAGATTGAGAATAAAAAGTTGATAATTCTTAAAATTTAGCAACAATTCCCTCTCTGATGCTCAGTACTGCTCCCCTGTGAAAAAATCTATTAAAAATATTGTTGATAAATTGGCCAAATATATTATCAAGCTGCATGCTTTAATAATTCAAACTAAACAGCTACATGCATATGCCTTCCATGTGCTATTTCAGTGTTAGCAGTGTTGCTATATTTTCAACTCAATTTAAAGGTTTGGTAAATAATATTGTTTATAAGTCACTAAAAGCTGATGTTTAAGTTTTACAATGATGTTTATACTAATAATATGTAGATAACACAATATTATTATTGCGCTATTCAATATATAAACATGCAACTCATTGCAAAACTATAAAATCAGTTTTAGTAACTTATAAGTAAATGCACACAACAAATTAGCATTATATCAATGAGACACTCGATTACCTGCGAGGTATGAGAAAAAGCTGCATAGTAATGCTACTAATGCTACTAAATATCCTGCTGCAAAACTAGTCTGCTGCAGCACTCCTACTCCGGTGTGAGCTATGAAAGTTCCAACGTTCACTGAAAGGTAATACCAGGTAAAAAATTTCTGTGTTGCAGCAACTTCTTGACCTCGAATCTGAGGAACAAAAAATGGCAAATAAAGCAGTTAGACCCTGCAAGGAAAAGAGTGGTGAATCATAATTTTGTTTAAAACAAAGTGTTCAAGAATTTTCAGAAATAAAAAATGTTTTAAGATAGAAGTATTCACCTGGTCTCCACCAAAAGGAGCCAAGTTGGTGTTCACTACCCCTGCTGCCAAAGGGATAATGAACAATGCAGCAGTGATAGCATAACAGTGCGGTACATACTCAGTAGGAATGTCAGCAAGATTTAGGGGCACTAAGCTATTCACAGACTTCTGGCATACTTCTCCAGTTCCTCCCCCTTCTTTAGGGAGATTATATGATACAATGACTAATAATATGTATCCAATAATATATACTATATAACCAGCTATGATTATAGCATATCTAGATATGTAACTGTCTGATATCCAACCACCAAAGATTCCTATACCACAAACCATTATATTGAAGATAATTTGTAGATTGGTTGCTAGCTGCTCTGAAAAACAGAGTGGATATTTGGTCAAAAAGACTATAAGATTCCCTGATAAACTAAAGCATGCCAGTCTTTCCAGAGCAACTGCTACTAAAATGGTTGCACATGCCAAGTATGTCTGCTGCGTTGGAGTGATAATAATTGGCTCTTTCTTCTTCTTTAGTGTAATAATTAAAGGTTCCATTTCTAACCTGAAACACAAGTAGAACAACTGAACACACATGAATAATGAGAAGTTTTTAGCAAAACTAACATTGCTACTGCTATAGCAAGAGTAGTAGTAGCCTTACTTTTATGTTACATATAGTTCAAGTGCATGCTGTTTGAAACAGAACTAAAAGAAGAGTAACGCCGCCAAGTTAGCGAATATCAATAAATTGACAAAAACCTGATTGCAAGGAAAAAATTTCACTGGTACTAGCAATAACACTTGAGATTGATTAATAGAAAAAGATAAATGATTATGCATTTGAAAACTGTTTTACACATTCACAGTATTTAAAGATAAACATGTTTTAAGATGCATAAATACCTATTTACATGCATAAATATAACTTTTGCAACAGAATAGGCAGCACGAATAAGGAAGTAAAAGTGCCAAAAACAAATGATATGTTTTATCACAGGCTTAAAGCAGTGGATAATTCTTTAGATAGTACTTAATGTATTCAATGTTTGAAAAGTATGATCGAAACAATAAAATATGTTATTTCTTGTACATATATCAACCGAATAAGTATAATAATAATTAGTAGCTTAGTTATAAATACTTTTCTGCAGTTATGAAATAAAAGGCTATCTATGCTATCTTGAATGTGAATGACTTGTATGATGCAGACACACTCACACACGCACACACGCACTCACGCACGCACGCACGCACACACTATATAGTAGTAGGGTGTCAAAATTTCTTAATATAAGGCCCTTCACAATCATATCGTACTTCAGGTCTTGTTGAGTCATACAAACAAAACTTATATATAAATATGAAATTATGAAATGTTGACAATCTAGCAATCTTATGAAATTAATAATACTTTACTTAGAAAATTTTTCTATCAGAAAACTTTATTATATTGGAGAAAATACACAGGTTTTATACTATTACATTTTTTAAACTGCGAACTTGCCAGACAACAAGTTCTAATTTACACATATCCCTTATTATCAAGCATAGGTATAGTAAAATACGCACATTGGTCAAATTCATCGATAGTGTAAAACCAAATTACATTTACTTACCCTTGTATAAAAATTTCAATTTTGAAAAACTTGTCTAATTCATCGGACTTATAAAGGTATATTTGAACTAAAATGTAGTTCACACATACCAACATATCAAGTTTAACGAAATAATTTTCAAAATGATCAGGAACCAGGTTTTGAAAACATTCGATTGGACCATCATCCTTATAGGTCATTTTGTGGTAGATTTTAGTGGTGCAAGTACTATTGTATTAATCGAAAAGGTTCACTTCATATTGTTTATCATCTTGTGAGTTCGACACTGTCGGAGTGTAGCTATGGACAGCAGTGGCACCACTAGTAACCACCAATCAGGACAGTCACACTAATTGATAGCAGGTGGAGCTAGCTACTCGTAGTTGCAGTGCGCTGAGTAGCTAGCCGGCAGAGCAGCTTGGGACTTCATTTAGAGTAGTTGTGTATTAAAGCTCACTAATTATGTAATCGTTTTCTATTCATGCTAGCAGTAAATAACCTTCTTGTATTTGTGTAAATAATAAAGTGTATCTTATCGTAAACAACCTGGTGCAGTGGCTTTGTCTAAGTTGACCCACACATAATAATAGTGAACTGGCAAAATTCACTACAATTTATACTTTAAATTATAATCAACTCCATAAAATGTATGCGTGTAAAGCTTATATATAGACAGCTTAAACTTCATCTAAACTCACTTGGGAAATACATTGAAAAAGTTGATTAGCTGTTACTTGTGTTTGCAGCATACTCCAATTGAGAGAAAAATCTTCAAGGAACACGTTTTGTTAGGCATCACATGTTGCACATTTATTAAGTTGTATCTTCGTAACCACTTGTTCTTAAACTCAGCAATACATAACTCATTTTAATTAAAAAAAACAAAGAAGACTTGCATCTCATATTATCATTCAAAAGTAACAAACTAAGAAAATCTACTGACAAGACAAAAGTTGTGCTCAATTGAATGCAAGGTAGCATTCTCTAGATTTACTACTTTCCCAGTATGTTTTCAACTCATGTTTTTGTGAACTGCTACTTTAAGGCTACTTGAATATAAAAAAATGAACACTTACCTTTCCAGAAATAAAATAATCTAAACTTATGATTCAGTGTTGAATCATTGACTTAGCTAACCTACTCCAACTGAAGTTTTCATATGCTTAGTATTATAGGCATTGTATATGCTTATCACCAGTCTTTATCATGTGCTCTTATCAGTGACTTTGTGCATGACACATTGTCATAAGACTAAAGTCGCGAGAAACATGCAGATTCAGGCCAAGATATCTAACAGTTCGTCAAATGTATTTATTATCTAGTTCCGTGTAAGAAGATAAAAAATAACATACTGTAATATTTATAAAAAATAAATGTGAGAGTAGACTGATTTCCAATAGACTTATATAAAAAAAGATATTCAATAGCTAAGCCTATTGAATATCTTTACATTTGGTTCCTCTAACATCATTTTTGCTGTGAATGTAAAACTGGGACAGTAGGAAATATAATGGGTTATTTTGGCCTAATTTTTAAAGTGTTTTTTCTCTCCTACATGTACATTCTAACTAAAATTGCAAATAACTGTTGTATTATAATGATGAAGAGTTGTAGTATAGGGGTACAATATTATTGTATTTCATATGCCAGTGTTTAAACAATGTTTTAAGTACCAAGTACTCCCAAGAAGTTATTTACCCAAAAAACACTTTTACAGTTTAACATTAGCAAACGGAATACTTGAAAGTTTTTTTCCTCATTGCCTAATAAAATCTTACAGCATAAGATAAGATAATAATCTTATCATGATTACAAAGTTTGTTGACCAAAATTCATTTGGAAAAACTATTAATATAATAAATGTTGGTAAATGTTTCTAATGTAGTTTAGTGGTATTATATAGCAGATTCTTATCAGATAATGTATATCAGCTGAATTAATATTGACTTATATAAGCTGGAAAGCAAGGTAAAAATATTGCTGTTTTTGTCCCAAAGTTTTATATTTTAAAACTACCAACTACTAATTATTATTATATTAAAAACTGCATAATTTGTTCCAGTATATATTTATATAATGCAGAAAAACATTTACTTTATGTTAGCCTAGGGCCACACGGTGCGTATTTTCGCATGCGAAAATTGAAATCACAAGTAGCAAAGGTGTCCACTGTAGCGTCACTGATGCGTGATAAATAAAGCTTTCATTTTTTAATCGCACTCGCTTTCAATAAAACGCAATTTACTGGAATGTAGCACTAAAATAAAGAAGTTGGGCTCGCTGAATAACTAACAGCCAATTAGGTGACGACGACAGAGACGATTCGCACTTGCGTTGAGAATGCAGAGCGACAAGTGCGAAGGTTTTCTCAACGCGCACAGTGGACACCTTTGCTACTTGTGATTTCAATTTTCGCATGCGAAAATATGCACCGTGTGGCCCTAGGCTTACCTAAACCCAACAAATATTGATTTTATGATAGGCTGCATATATTATTTTCTTTTATTGAGATGAAAGATCTGAAAGCAAGATTGACGTTTTTCAGAATTATAATAGCAATAATTGCTATTCTAGGAGTTCAGTATTTAGCAAACTGTATATGCATTGATTAGACATGTTCTAATCAGCCAAAATGCTGCTGCTAAGCACATGGTGACTAAAAGCCTTATTTTAATGTATTATTTTAGATTTTCATTGTCTACTTACAGTTGAAAGAACAATATTTGAAGCTCTTTTTTCTATTCAGCTGATGAAATTTTAAATACTTTTGCCAATCTGTAATAAATAAATGTTATTGATCATTAAAAATATTGTTGTACTATGCATATAATAATGTAGAGATGGTGTTGCCTGAGGTACTTGAAACTTTTTAAGCAATGCAAATTTTTGTTATGTTTAAAAAGAAAAGTATTTATTTGCATTTATAATTGTGTACCTATAAAATATTTACAATAAACTTTTAATATATGTATTTTATGGTATAAAAAATAAAACACATTTGCAGCATTCATGCCGAACATATAAAAAAATTACTTATATTTTAACAACAGATTTTGAACTAAAATCTTAAAATCTATTAAATGGCAAAGGTTTATATAATGAAAAGGACTTTAGTATCTATAGTATAAATACTTTGTATCAACACAATTAATTCCAATTGAATTAAATATTTTAAGCAAGTTACAATGATATTTCTTTTAAAAACAAAACTTCATATATAATATTACAGATCTGTAATGTATTGCTAGCAGATAATTTTAAACAGATTTATACAACTCCATATATTATATAAATAGAGAAAAAAAGTAATTAATTTGGTAATATACTTTGCAACATTGCAGCCACACAGACATGTTGTATGTG
The DNA here is from genome assembly GCA_964035545.1 of Bugula neritina. Classification (NCBI taxonomy): domain Eukaryota; kingdom Metazoa; phylum Bryozoa; class Gymnolaemata; order Cheilostomatida; family Bugulidae; genus Bugula; species Bugula neritina. The sequence continues at coordinate 20,601,685 of OZ037765.1, read as the reverse complement.
ATTGCAGATTTAAAAAGTAAATTATAAATGCCAACCAATTGTCAAACAGACCATCTCATAATCTAGTTTTTATAATATATATTCAGTATTTTACTCATGATTCAACATTTCAATCCAAGGGGCTTGTTCCTTTATTCTGCCAATTTGTAGGTTGCAAGACTTTGAAATGATGACAAAGACCACTGAGTATATTGCTAGCAGCACAGAAAGTCCATAGAAGTAGTAGTCTAGCCTTGTGCAGTTGATGTCAAGTGAATCATCCCAGATGTTGAATCCAGTAAATATTTTGGGAAGGGCGAGTCCTAGGAGAGAGCCAACACCACCCGTCACAAACCATAGCAAGCCTGTCATTAATCCCTGCATGTTCATTGGTGCTGTTATGTATGTATACTCTAAGGCTGCAAGATGAAATTTGCTGTAAATTTATTACATTTATTACATGTTTTTTAAAAAGTCGTAACTATAATAGAGCAGCAGTAAAATTAGATTGTTAAAAGTTTTTCGTTGTGAAAGTTGAGTTTGCTCCCCAAAGTGCTTTGCTCAGCACACATGTTGAAAAAGATTAATTGAATCAAAATTGCCATTCAGTTTATAATTATATTTTACACATTAAAAATCTGAAAGCGCCCTGCATGTTTAAGATTTAGGAATAAAATATTTAGCAATTTTAAAACACCGGTTGTTTTTAGTCAAAAGCTTTTGTCCTAAAATAGTTATGACTGCCTGAAACTTATAATTAAGATATGCTCAGCTGAGGACCAGCCATTCAGCATGTGATGTTAAAACTTTCGGACTTATGTTTTGAATGTTCAAGTATGCTTATAAGGATTTGCTATGGTTTGTAAACTTATTGCATGCCAGTGATCATTGAGTCACTATGGTACAAATCTCACAATACTAGGCTGAAGTCATGAACTCATTATTTTGAAATGCTTTAGTAATAGTACAATATTGCGCTATTAGATAATCATCTATTTTTAGAAAGGTTTTTCTTTTTATAACTTCAGCATCATTTAGAATATTATGAATCACAAGTTTTGAATGTTTAAGTTACGTACATATATATATATATATATATAATATATATATATATATATATATATATATATATATATATATATATATATATATATATATATATATATATATGTATATATTTGTGTATATATATGTATATATATGTATATATATATATATATATATATATATATATATATATATATATACACACACATATATATATATATATATATATATATATATATATATATATATATATATATATATATATATATATATATATATATATATATACACATATATATATATATATATATATATACACCGCCACCCTATCAGGACATGGCAGAGAAAGGTGAGAAATATATATACACACACTTAAATGCATAAAGAGCCCCTTCTTCTGGAAGCTAACACAGTGCAAGTATCTGTCAAGCTAGCTTAGCTTTTTTAAAACAAGGAATGCTGAGAACTACTACACTAGAACATTGTTTTTGTCATCATTGTGCAAATTTTCAAAAGCACAAAGAACGTACCAGCTGAAAAACATGCTTGGAAATCTTTTATTCAAATTCTAAAGAGCAAAACAATAGTATTATGAGTGTATTTATCAAAGTGACACTGCAGACTACTATTACGATATTGATTTAGTAACACGTTTATAAGAGTCAAGAGTTTTAAGATGAAGTGCAGAATTTATATGCTTTCACTCTATACATTCTGTGGGTTGAAAATATGCTGCTTTTAAGCTTTGAAAGAATAACAGATGTTTACAGTACATCTTTGCTGCCTTCTTATAGTTAGAATTATCCCTAACAAATTATTTAATGTAAGTTTTACCTGTAGCTATAAAGAATATTTCACTTGCTCCTAGTAGGACATATTGAAGAGCTTGCCACGAGACAGAAATATTAGGAGCAGAAAATGACAAAACAACACCTAAAATTTCAAAGAATACGACTAAATACTCATTCTCTTTGTGCTTATCATATAACTTTTTTTATCATTTGAGCTTTTTTCCTTGTTTCAAATTTCAACATTTGTTTAATTGAAATTCAAAAAAACTTATTTAAAATAAAGCATTTCCAGCTAATATCAAATATCAATCTTAACACACCCTGTCTGTGACATTGAAAGCCATTACAGCCAATATCTTTAAGTCTACTGGTTTCTACTGCCCCAGCTGCTAGTATAGAAAGGGATGCTAAAATAATCCCAGTTGTTAGTCTGCTCCATATTTTTATCTCTTTCCTTTGAGAACTCAGTAAGTTGTACAACTTTTGTACAATGGGTAAACCAATAACAACACATATGCTATTAAACATTGTCAAATTAGTAGCAGGTACCTAAAAAAAACATACATAAAATAAAGCGAAAACACTACATATAAGACATGGTGTTAGTAACACTTATACACTGTTCAAGAGTATGTGCATGTGCTCAAACAGCCCAATATAGATTTGCCAACACCAGTTTTCTTACTGTAGATTCCTCATTGTCTGCTGGGCAGTTACCAAGAGGAGAGGAATAGGATTTGCATTCTGGCATTGATGCTATCTGGCTAATAACTGTACATTTGGCAGAGCTGCTGGTACCAGAAGAGGTTGAGTTGGCACTCATATGTAATCCTTGAAGCAAATACAAACTGCCTGATATCTACAAGAAATTCATATGCATTATATATACTTCTAATCAATGCATTCTAGTGAAGGATCTAACTTCAATGCCCTGAATAGGCCACACATACATCTGACAGTTGCAATCTCTCTGAAACCCTACATTCAAGTAAAACAGCTTGTTGTGCTTGTTCTATAGTTCCACAGTTTACAAGGTAAACTGATTCAACTTTACACACCTGACTGTAGCACATCCAGTAAGGTATCATCAACAGAAACACTCTGCACATTCTTCCTATGTTCTTGATGTCTTCTACAAATCCTGCACTGAAGTCACCACCATTGTCCATATCAGCATAATCTATATAGGACAAGCTGCTCCCACGGGTTCTACCATTGAATGATAAATAGTTGTTCAAAGGCAGACTGACTTTTTTTTCAAAAAGATTAAAATTTATATTTTTACTTTTATGACAAGAAAATTTGTCACTTCAGTGTTTATTTACAATGCTTCTCACTGCCTAGTAATTGTATTATTGCTGGGCTTTATCAAACTGGCAGTATTCAAACAATTTATCACCCACCTAATTATGCTCACCTTGGATAGTTTTGCTTTACTTGTCTTGCATTGTTTATTGCTTTGAAAATTCTTGTCACAATATCCATATCTCCTGCATATCTTTTATTATATACCTTCTTACCTAACATAGCATGCACTTTGTTAAAAAAGTCTCACTTGTGTACTAAGCTATAACTAAAAGATTTGATTTAATTTATATACAGCATTGTGTATTTTGTTTATTTTTGTTTCTGATTGCCGACTTGAGTTTTAATTTGGTTGCAAATGTCTGTTAAATTACAAATCTTGCCTGAACAAAACTTTTTTTCTACTTCTAAGAGCACAGATATCATATAGTAGTTAAACCAGCATAGCTTAAGGTAAGATGCAGATAAATAAATATAGGTTTTATATGCAAAAATACTTACCTAGAAGGAACAAGCTGAAACTGCCTAGCAAAGATAATAATGCCACTAAGTATCCTGTAGCAAAGCGTGCTTGTTGAAGTTTTGCTATTGCACTGCTAGCGATAAAACCTCCTAAGTTGACTGAGAAATAGTAACAAGCAAAGAAATTTTGTGTAGCTGCAACTTTTTCTTTTCGGATCTGCAATATATATATATATATATATATATATTTTCATAAACACTTATCAACTTATAAACAATTCTCAGAGCCAAAAAAAGTTTAATAAAGCATTAACTCACCTGATCTCCACCAAAAGGAGCCAAGTTGGTGTTCACTACCCCTGCTGCCAGAGGGATAATGAACAATGCAGCAGCGATAGCATAACAGTGCTGTAAATACTCAGTAGGAATGTCACTAAGTACTAAGCTATTCACAGACTTCTGGCATACTTCTCCAGTTCCTCCCCCCTCTTTAGGGAGAATATATGATACAATAACTAGTATTACGTATCCAATAATATATACTATATAACCAGCTATGATTATAGCATATCTAGATATGTAACTGTCTGATATCCAACCACCAAAGATTCCTATACCACACATTGTAATATTGAAGACAATCTGTAGATTGGTTGCTAGCTGCTCTGAAAAACAGAGTGGATATTTGGTCAAAAATACTATAAGATTCCCTGATAAACTAAAGTATGCCAGTCTTTCCAGAGCAACTGCTACTAAAATGGCTGCACATGCCAAGTATGTCTGCTGCGTTGAAGTGATTATAATTGGCTCGTCCTTCCTTCTAAATTTCTTTATAAGCAAAGGTTGATCCATTTTTTTTCCTACAAATATGAAGTAAAATGTACACTCAATTCAACAACTGCCAAATAAAATATTCTGATCAATCTATTGGATAGTCACACTTGAAAAGCAAAATTATTTGCATTAGTCCATCACTATCCCAATGTATCCCAATTTGGACAGTCCTCTGAAGATGGCGTTGGATTTATTTTTTCATTAGCTATTATTACTTTCATTATTTAAACATGATTTGATTATTAGACAGTTGAACGAGTTTATTTGTACACCACCTCTATAAACTACTCATGATTTGCTCTAAAAAACCAAACACACTTGAAAGAATTTGACTCGACGTTGCTTGATATTTGATCACTAAATTCTGCTTGTGCCTTCCTCCAAACATTTGTCCACAGCCATTTTGGTTATGTTTTTGGTAATCCAGAGATAAGGTTTGAAACGACAGTTTCTTAATGATGTGAGTTGTAAAGCGAAAGTCTTAGAGGTTTAAGATCCCTCATAAATGTTATTACGAGTATAAGTTTTCTTAGGCTGTAAATATTTTAATTTGAATAGAAATTGCTAAACTTTTATTACTTTAATGTTCTTAATAAAATGCGGCCTACCTTTTCAGATTATATGTAATTCGTAGACTTTATTGCGTTTGTACTTTGGGCATCGTTTATTGGCGAGCAATGAAAAAACTCTTTTTATGTACTGCTATTTGTACAAGAAAGTAATATCAAAATGCTTTCGGCTAGTTAAATATTTACATAAGTTTTCTAGCCATATATATTTTATGCTGATAGCATCTACATTTTGAAGATATAGACTTAGTATTTTGATGCGATAATATATAGTGGATTATTGAATAGGCCCGATGCATATAATAGCAAACTAGAATAAATCATTGGTTTTAGGAATTCAAAAATTGGTCAAACTGATAAATAACAAATTATAGCTATTAATGAATATAAAGGTGCATTATATAACCCTTTTATATATGAACAAACCTTTTCAACATGTAATATAGATGTATCATTTATGGTTGTAATACTACTATAACATCTGCTTACGTTATAGAATAACCTTGCAAAGCAATAGTTTGTAGATATTTGATGCTGTTAATTTACTTAATAATAAGACATTATGTTAAAATTATACTACTTTTAGACCATCTATTATTAGTGCTAGGGATTTAGAATTTAAACACTAGTTGATAATGTTTATATAATGTTAAAAATATGGTACATACTTACTTAGAGTTAGTAGTTGCTTAAATAAAAGAAGGTTAGATGATATGCCTACAGCAATTACAAAATTAACTTATCCCAATGAATAGGTATTTTCAAATCACATTTATTTATAACAATTGGCATTCATTAGATAATAGGTTGTAGTCACTACTCATGGTCACATGCAAGGTTTCTCCCAGGATGGTATATGATTGGGAGCATAATTATATAGATATATATTATTTAATTTATAGCATCATGCACATTTACTGTATTGTCATCACTTGTATTATTTCAGTTTTACATTTGCACTAAAGAAGCCAGTTGCTACTGCACTGCATATTAAGTTTAATTACATATGAATATGCAAAATACATCTAGTATATATTATCATTATATCTATTTATAAGTAAGTGCTGTTTGTTATTGAACACTTCTGAGCAGTGCCTTTTTCTTCACAATGCCAACACAGTTTTTAACACTAATTAGTTCAGATGGGGGTGTCACAAAACTGTTAGTAGCAGTGTGACGAGTTCGAAAAGTCTGGTAGTCAGAAGTGTATAGACAAGTAGCATACAGCTTGCTAATCAAGTTGAGAGTAAATAGAGTTGTGAATATAAGTAGACTTTATTTCTCTCTAAGAATGAACTTATTCGTAAACACAACTGCCTCAGTATTTATAGTAAACAAAAAAACTCTAGAACATTCTCAAGCATTCCAGTATAGAAGATTCTAGTAGAAAACATTCTCCACATGCCAATACTATTTATAGAAAATCAAAACAAAACAAAACATTGGAATTTCCATGGTTATTTCGCAATTATTGCGCAACACCTTGTTTACATTGTTGGGCAGTAGTTAACATGACTAATGAAAACAATAACAATGAACAACGACCCATCTTTTTGATCAGTCTAGAATATTTATGAACATTCTTGTATAATCATTAGGAAAAACCCTGTAAGTCTATAGGTATATGTACACTCAGAATTTGTGACAGGGGGAAATTAAAGGCCATTCTAAAAGGTTTATGCTTCGTGTAAACTCTACTAACGCAGAGCTACAGTCTACAAGGCACAACACTACAATTATAATTTATAAGTAATGCTTTAAACCAGTTATGATTTATTCTTTGACAACCTTTTGAATCCAGGGAAACCAATGAATCCATTCTAGTTTGAGAAACTGTAGTGACATTTCACTGAAGTGGATATCAAGTATCAACTCTGTGCTAAGAATAGTAAAAACAATAATTTGTTACAGTTTAGCAGTAGCTAAAACAGAAACTTTGTAATTAAGCCCACATATCAATCTACATTGGTGCACTATTTAAATTGAAAATAATAACACAAGTTGATTTCAGTTTTTATAATGTTTGTTAAAAGCATTGTAATCATTTCAACTTCTTGTACTAAACTTAATTAGCATTTAGGTTAACTTTTTAAGTGTTATTTTTATTACTAGTTTTTACTTATTATGCTATAATGTTGCTATGCATGTATACAAATTAATTATGGTGTCCGGTAAAAATGGCACTAGTAAAACTGGCACAAATGAAAAAGTAGGTAAAAATGGCACATTTTCAATGTTTGGGGTGGGTTTAAGTTTGGAGCAGGAGTTTGAGTTTGGTGGTGAGGGTTTGAGTTTAGGGTTTTTGGTTTGGGGTGGAGGGGGTGGCTTTTCGTTTAGGTGCCATTTTTACCTAAAATTATTTATTATATTAACATTTCTGTAGAGCTGGTGTATTACCAACAAAGCTTATATGTCACGCTTAGGAAGTTAAAATGCTTGTAAAATCGAATCAATTTAGTCTGCATTCAACATTATTCAAACTTATATAGAGCAAGCTATCTTGGGCTTCACCAGAATTTAGGAGCCAATTTGAAAAGTAGTGTTACCCACTTCTGTACCTGATAAGACTTTCATAGAAAACTAGAATGAACTGTGCTTTATAAGGAGACAGAGTTTCAGAAAGACATTATAGTAGCTGACAAAGCAGATGAATAATGGGGCTTGCAATCAGGGTTGGGGTAATTGTAATTTGTAATTGTAATTGGCTGTAATTAATTACATTTTTTCAAGTAATTGAATGTAATTTGTAATTGAGGTTTAAAAATGTAATTGTAATTGTAATTGTAATTAATTACATATCTAATGTAATTGATTTTTACAATTACTTTATAATTACATGTCAATTACTTCAAACTTTTAAATCTTAAAAAACTCCTTTTTCTACAATGCCTATTGGTAAATAACAAATTCAGATAGTTAGGTCAGTAAAGTAGGGTCATTCCATGCCAGCTCACCGAATTGCCCGCGTCTATTTGCGTCGCAGATTTTGTTCATGTTTACACCAAATAGACCTACAAATGCCTCACGTACTCTTCTTCAGTATTTCTGACCTGACACAAATTTTTTTTGAGAACTGACTACTTTTGTGGACAAAGGTTGAGAAACATTTTGAGGAAAATTTGTGATTTCTACTTTGAGACTAATCTATAAACGTCTATATCTCAATCATTTTTCTAGACTGAGCCTTAAAATTTGCTGTGTGATTTGATACTACCTATCAATTTGCACTAGTAGCAACACATATTACAGAATACTTTGTGCGCTTATATGCAAAGTCATTGAATATGAACAAATCTTTGTAAATATTGAAAAATTGCAAATACCCACCTAATCAAATTTTAAATTGCTTATAAATTGGTCTAAAAGTATAAATCACAAATTTTCCTCAAAATATTTTCCAATCTTTGTTCACCAAAGTAGTAATTTCTCAAAATGTTTTTGTGTCAGGCCAGAAATATTCACGAATGGTAATCTGAACATGTGTAGGTTTATTTAGTGTAAATATGAGTTGGACGTGGGACCCCTTGAAAGTTGGTTGATTTGGTATGAAATGACATAATAGTATCACTGTAGAAAATAAAAGAGGTTCACCACTGTCAACACTGCCCCTGGTAGTTAGACCCTAGAAGTGACTTCTATTTATTCCTTGTGAGAACAAAAGTAATTGTAATTGTAATTAATTACATTGCCATGTAATTGTAATTGTAATTAATTACATTTGTTTTAACTGTAATTATAATTGTAATTGACAAATCTTCATGTAATTGTAATTGTAATTAATTACATTTACATGTAATTGACCCCAACCCTGCTTGCAATGAAGCTTTATCTGTTATATGAATAGATACCATTGTGTTATCGTGGGTTGTTTATTATTTAAAATAATAAAAAATAGCATCTATGCACATAACAGATAAGTTTCATCATAAACAGTCCGCTGAGCTGACTATCAATTTGTTTTGAATATCCATCTTGATAAGGCTGGAACATTTTACTGATGTATTTTATACCGAAAACTCTTCTAAACTCACAACAAAGCATCTACCTGAAACAGAGCAAACTATACAGATAACCGGTGTTGTGCTTTCAACTATAGTCTAAACTTTACCAGGCTGCTTTATGAACCACAGGAAAATCTTCTGGGTTTTGAATTTGCTTAATGATAACTTTAGCTTTGGAGCTACATGATTTTGTGGCAGCTTAACAGCAATCTAAAAATGTTTTGTGCAATAAATGAACTATAAAAAAACCAACTGTGGCTGGCTAAAATCAATCATTTAATTCTCACTTTTAAAACTCTTTGTGAATACATTCAGAACATCTGTTTTAAAACAATAAACCGCATTTTAGATATGTGCACAAATGAATCAAACAGCATAAGATCTAAGCTGATCACAGCTGATATTCAACTCTCTAATAATACATAAACACAACAGTCTGATCTATAACAATAAATATTCTTTCAACTTTCTAACCCCTAAAGACCTAAATGGTCTGATTTTAAAATTTAGAAACCAGTAAAACTCATGTTTGATTAACAGTCTGCTTTCAGTATTGGTAAGGCACTGCTCAGATGCATACAGATGACTCTTCACTATTTAGAAGCCAATAGTTTCAACTTATCTTTATTAATAATTCATTCAATATTTAACACTATAATATAATTCTTGTACTCATGATATAACCATGTTTGATCAAGATGCAGTCAGTACATGGTGTCATTCACAGACTTCTATCACATGTTTGAATCATCAGTTATTGTGAGAAGTTGTAATGTTATGTTGGTTCTTGAGGGTGAATCATATACACTTAATAGTAAAGTAAATGAACAACTTTTATTAGATGCTCTTTCTGACATTGTTTACTACTTAAAATGAAAAAAACCGTATGGAGTATGCTTGCTAAATATTTATTAGAATTCAGCACTACAAGTAAAAACTGTAATGTTAACTAATATTTTACTATCTAGTTTCAACATCTAAATCAACATCTACAAAGAAAAATCACATAAATGCAGAGTATATAGGTCTGAGCAGAATGGGGTGAAACAGGGATAAAATTTAATTGAATCAAAATGTTGCTACCAGCTAGTAAAACAATGCAGATAGAGAGAGAGAGCAAAGGCGAAATATGTGAGTAGTTTTGCTATTGAAAGCTTATGGCAAATATGGAAAAAACAGAAAATTGTCAATTTAGATATCACAAGCCAACCTGGTGAGATGAATATTAACTAACAAAATATTAATTTTTATTGCTAGTAAAATCATCATGAAAATGCAGCAAATCAATGCACTTGGATGAATTATGTACTTGAGAAAAACCATGCCCTTGATTACAGCAACGTTAATAGAAGTCAATGGTAATCTATGCCATAACCATTAGATCCTAATAAAAGAAAAACACTTGAATACATGCTGGCTACAAACTCTACTTTCACTTCGCTGCTAAACATCCCCCAATCTGCTCAGGCCTTCATAACATTAAGATATAAGTAGCAAAAAATCTCACTAAACTAAAATCCTCAAAGAATAAACATAATACAAGAATCAAATAATTAAGTTTAATAAATTGATTAGAAAAAACATCATAAACAAAGCAATATACACAACTGATTAGCGGAGAGATGTAAGCTTGTTATCTAGGAAAAGCTACGAATCTGTTTCCTACAAAATATGAAATATTAAAGCTTACCACGATTAATAATTGTGTTATCTGATAGATCAGGTTGTGCTATGACACAAAAATTTGGGAGTTGAAATTAACCAAAATATAACTTGAAAAATTCACAAGTCTTGCCAATGTAATAAATTAACCAGATCATTTTAAATTTTACAACACAAGTAATAATAATACCCTATTTAGACACATAAAGAATAACTTTACAGTAATAATATTATCTGTTCCAAGGGTGAGCATTCCAAACTGACAAAAATAGTTTCAGCCACATAACAACCGCATGCTGCACTTTATTAGATAAAGTCAGTACTTTAAAAACAGCAACAACAGAAAATTCTCAATTGAAATAAAAAATTCACTCTGCAAATTTCACCAATTTTGTCATAACTGATGTATCTTGAAATGGATTAGCAACATGCACAATCATTTACTCTCTTATTCTATGACCAGTAACAAAATAAAAAGTTCAAGATCTCATAATACACCTGCATATTTGATTCACGTGAAGCAAAGAAAACAACTCACATGAGTCATTATTTGAAGATACTGGTGATTAATCTGCAGAGACTGTCTTAGATTCACTTCTTATGTCATATGAGAAGACGTCCTTCAACTTCATATTAGACTTTTTCCAGAGACCATGTTGCTCTCTGAAACACAAGGATGCAAATGTTGTGCAAGTATTTCAAACTTTTTAAGATACTGTCTCACATCTGGTAACTAGGATATACAGAGAGCCTAGTTTTACTTTTACACTAGATTGAAATTTTTCCCTTCTTCTATCCAGCAACAATAACTGGAGGCTTACAGAACCAAAACAAGTGCTTTCGATATATTTTTTCCATGGAAACAGGATGTAGTACTTACTTGGCTAACAAATTAATCATCTTCACTGTTTTAGGATCCATTTCTTTTGAACCTACTGGCCTCTTTTTACCCAATGAATATATAGCCCTAAAGTATATACAAATATGAATACATACAGACACAAATACACATAATACACTTGAATGAACAGAAATATGATATCGGTGCATTAGAATCCAAGTTACATATGTTGATATTATATGCGAGGAAACACATTTTATACTTCCAAGACATAAGCTGTGCGGATGTGGTAGAATGTTAGACGAGTGTAGAACTGCAGCCTCAATCAACCCCCAAATTAGCTTTTTATAAAAAAAAAGAAATACAGACTAAGAGTAAATTGATTTTATATGAACAACTAATTTTCTATCTGAGTATGAAACTAGTTCTAATATATTTCTAAAAATATTTCATGACATTTTAATTCATACTGCAAAAAAACACCATTACTTAGATTCGTGGGAAAAGGGGTAAAAATTTCTCTAGTTTGAATTAAGTTCAGACATGTATTAAATTCTCCATATCTTCCGAGACAAAGTACACATTTAGCTAAAAATCAACTTTTTCCAATTTCAAAGTTCAGACTCATAAGAAAAACTCAAATGAGCAAGAACTAGAGAGAAGTATTGAAATACAATAAAACGTAAAAATAAGGCACAATCTTCGACTTAGTATGAAAATATGTAATAAATAATGAACTAACTTATCATATGCATCAATGATCATCTGTATTTGATCAGTTGATGGAGCGGGATTCAAATACTTCTCAAGCATCTAAAAATTTAGATAATATGAGAATAAATACAGCCTGAGCAACAATATAAAGTATACTATATCACACAAGATATTATCATTTAGCAATAAAATGAGCAAGTTTTGAAGTACATCAAATACAACTTACTATAAAACTTAAATGTCTATGAATAGTAGCTTAAAACGTGAAAGAATGGGAAGATATTAATTTCAAATAATAAAAAGAGTGAAGTATGAAAATGAGTCCTAAGATAAAAATAAACATTATTTAAAAAAACGGCTCAAGATCTGATTTATACACTAAATCGTACAGACGGAAATCAAAATATCACATTCTTAAAAAACCTAAACATTTATCTATAACTGTGACTAAAGGAGCTTTTTTAAGATTTCATCCAACAACCTTAAAGAATCCCTGATTATTTATTTATGCAGTATTAAAATATTCATATATATATTAGCTTTCATCTACAGATTGTTGGAGGGTACAATTTTTTTATAAGAAATTCTGTGCTCATGCTGATGACGTTTCTGATCAGCTCTGAAATCCAAGTGTTATCAAACTAGTAGCAATTAGTGCTGACTTTCCTTGCATACCATTTTTAGCTGCTGTAACACACAGCTTAATAACTGAGCTAGCTTGGAAGTTAGAAATTATAACTGTCAATCCACAACTAAAATATCTACCAATACTTTAATACTGCATAAATGAAGCACGCCAGGGATTCTTTAAATGTTATAAACAGTTTTAGGTGATATTGCCAAAAACTCATTTAAAAAAGATTTTCTGTGTACAAATGTGTTTTGATTGTAGTGGAAAAAACCAGCCTTCGTTTAAATTAGAGGCAGTTAATAGAGGTAATCTACAACAAAAGTTTATGTCTTTTCTAACTCAGCGGCATTCCAGTAACTCATAGAACTATATCACCAGCTTCTAATGGAAATGTGAGTACAAGTCTCGTAGTTGAATAACAAATATACAGCTTTCCAATAAAATGATTATTCTAAAAATGCTATAGATGGCCGGGGAAAAACCATGAACTTTGATAAACATCACAAAACTTTGCAAAACAGCATTTTTATTAGTAGTGTCCCCACAAATAACCCTAACAGGGTTTGGGTTGTTTGCTAGGACACTACTAATACGCAATGTCAAACTATCCATAAAAATATATATAAACATAATTAACAACTAACCTCAAGTTCATCTGCATAAGGGTAGCACTTGATTTCACGGATAAAGTATCTGACGCAATTAGAGTATTCCTTCACAAAGTGTGTTAGCTCTGAGCTAGTAGGAAATGATTCCCCATGTACACTTCTATTTCTTTGTCTATTAACAACATCTAAACTTTCCAAGATGGCACCAGAAGACACTATAGTGGCCGTAATCAGTTTCTCATAATTTGGCTTTATCTCCTCTGTTATGTCAATTAGTAAAGCTGTAATTAAACCTTCTATGGCTTCTAGTTGAGTATGCCTATTTGTGTATGGTAATTTTGACAACACTCCATCTGTGACTTCAAAAACTCGAAGACTAGGAAACGTATCTATGATATCATCTTCAAGATTCGCCAAACTTGAACATATTTTAGTAATAAAATGATCATCTAGATTATGGAGTATAGTAGGTTGGTGAATAGATAAAAAATTTTCTAAAGATATATTCCAAGGAGTAGGAGCATCTTTAGTTGTAGTAGGTTTTGTTGGATCAAATGTGCTCAAGACTTTAACTAGCATCACTATCATCTCTTTTAGATCTTCAGTAAAACTCTTATTTTTTCCATTTACATTTTCGTGTATGCTTTGAAGCTTTGAAACTATTTTACTAGGACTATATTCTGATTCTCTTGTGATTTGAACAGCTAGAGTTTGCTTAAGGAGAGTTTTAATGTTGTGAGCGCAAAGTACAACAACAAGCATTTGAGATTTATCTTGGACATCTTCTTCCATAACTTATACACTCTGCAACATAAAAAATCATCTTTATAAGCTTAGGACATTGAAGCAATATGATATGCTTTAAAGTTTAGAATTAAAAGTCCCAGCCTCAAAATTTTTTATAGCAATGTATACCGCTATCATATATTTTTAGCCTTAGGATTAGAAAAATTGAATGAAGTGCTTTTTTACACGATTGCTATCAACTAACATTTTGCATTGCATTGCAGCTAGATTTGATAAAAGAGGTGAACATTGAACTAAAAAAGCCAGAATTTTTGAATTTTAGACTATATAACTCTGCAGAGATACTATACTAAACAGCAACCACACTAGCCCTTACAATTTGTAACCTACAATGGACAATTTAAAACTTTAATGAGAAAATAAAGCCACGTAGTTCATTCTCAATAATGTGTTTTATTTAGTGAATGTGATACGATCATTGAAATCATTATAAGCCTAACATTATCAACTGTCAAGTGTAATAGTAACACTGGTTCAAATTATTTATTGATTATTAAACTACTAGTAGTAGCACTAGTACTCATAGTTAATGTAATTAATTTTAAAACTGGCTAGGACATAGGATTATCACTAAAATATAAGTATATGTATCCCAATAATTATGTTAACTCTTTTGACTTGAACTCAAATTATTATTATCATTAGTATTACTATTAGTATTAGTATTACAATTTGAATTACTATTACAGTATTAGCATTAACATTATACTCTATTAATTATTATTATTACTATCACTATGGCTATAAGCATGTGAATGTATATTCATATTGTGATTGTTTATTATTATTAGTATTACTATTACCTTTAAGTATTAGACTTACTCTTAGTCTTACTTTCAGTACTAGGCCTACTACTACTTACTAGTAGTAGTAGTAGTAGTAGTAGTGTTACTGACCCGTAGAAATGGCTAGTGCATTTACTTAGTCATTTAGATCCATTTACTTTTAGTTTTTCTGTCAGTGTCCATTATGATTACTGTTACTACTAGTACTGTACTAGTAGTAGTATTAGTAGCAGTACTACTCAAGTACTAGTACTACCGACTACGTCTACTACTACTAGTCTTGTCTTGATTTAGTTCCAAGACCCCAAATAGGGGAAAGGTGGAACTATCGGATGTAGTACTAGTACTAGTACTACGTCCACTACTAGTACTAGTACTAATATAACTATAGGTATAGCATTAACTAAAAGTGAAGAACTATAACTATTAATCAACTATAACTAAGTATAAGTATAACGTACAACTATACGTATAAGACTTAGTATAAGTATATCAATATGTACTTGTAGAAGTAATTTACTTTTACTTTTAGTATTACTTGAACTTGAAGTTAAATACTTTTACTTTCAGTGACTTACATTTATCAACAGTGAAGCTGAATTAATATTATTAAATGTGAAAATAAGTTTGATGAATTAACAATAATGCCACAGTTAACGATGCCATAAAGCATGTAACAGAGCTTCGGTCAAAGTGGGGACCTTCTAAAACTTTTCTCAATTTTATCCAAACAAAGATGGCTTGTTAATGTTTACACCTCGATAGCGCTGGAATTTGCTAGGCAAACTGATGACGTGATCCGAAATTATTTGAGCCAATAACCGTTGACCCGTTTGTAATTTGTATTAGTATTTGGAGTTATCAACACTTTACTATATTACTATTTGGAGTTACTGATACTTTGCTTCTATTATAAGGATATGTGTTGTGAAGCTTTATCGTTTGTAAATCTCATCCTAAAGATCTGACAAAATAAAGTTCTAATTTGTTACTTTACTGAAGTCTGAAAATATAATAAACATAAACTAATCAGCTAGCATTAGTTTCAAGCAACATAACACACATAATACTCTAAAGCTGTCTTTCTAACCAGTGTGGTATAATTTCAGAGAACATATTTAGCTGTCTATTGAATCTGATGTGCGTAATATTCACATTGTCCTATATGGGTATATCACCTTAAAATTACTAATCAAAATGAGTTAATTGTGAGTAGTCTTATGACAAAATGACACACACAAAATATATAAAGAGCATGCGTAAAATTAAAGTAAAATCACAATATTTAGTGGTCATAGATACTATTTATTGAGATATTACACATTATTGGCAGTCAAATTTGCAAAGTATATAGATATTCAAACAATAAAAAATACCAATATAGAATGCTATAACATAAATTCTTAACAAAATGTTTATGCTTTTAAATGAAGAAATACAGAAAAGTGGTATGTTGAACCACGCATTAAGTAGGAGATAATTTCTATCACAGTTTAGACATCGTAATCTTGGGTATATGGATAGCAGACTTGGGAAGTGGAAACAGTTGCATACTTCTTTTGAAATCAATGTGATCTTCAATTGTCTGTGCCGTCTGCAAATAATAGAAGTAAGCGTGATCATCAGATATGTTATGTAAGAAAATGCAAAAGTATTTGTTGTGTATTATATAAATACAAATCTACTAATGAGTGAAAAGCAATTCATATGTTGTCTTTATTTAGTCCAATGTGAAAAAAGGCATATTATAGAGAAAAAAGCGCTGTTGACAAGGCCTATGCTATGAATGAATGGCAGTAACTAGACGTTTGTTAATTGGTATAAATTGTAATGACATTTTAGTAATTCTAGATGTGCGGACTGTGATGGTTTTTCATCACTGTCCACACAACTAAACTTACTAAATATTAGGAAAAAAACATAGAAACTCAAGAATAATTAAAAAAGCCTTGATTATTCAGATGTATTTGTCAATACCTTATTAGTTCAATGCAAGAAACTATATACATTAGCTTGTAAACTGTGAAATTAGCTAAAAACTAAATTAAGTAAAATGACCCTACTGGAATACATTGGTAGGAGCAAAATCAATTTCAGTGCCATCAGCACTTTGTATACACATGGTTACTATAATTACAAGTGAGATCACAGCAGTTCGAGATAAAGCACTGCCAGATCATGCCAGGGACAGCCTGTTAAAAGTGGAGATGAACTCATTAACTAGTGCCAAAAGAACCACCATTACCTGTATCTTATCATCTGCCTTGTACTTATCCAACTCATCATCCTCAGGAATAAACCCATCTCTGTGACTTTTCGAGAGAATTCGAACACTGAGTTTGTGTCTCCTAGATGACTTGGCCGCTATGTTGCTCTAAACACAAAGTTGCACAGCATGATTCGTGATACATTGAATAGGTGAAAATCAACAACAAAAAAAGTCTCCCTTAGAAAAAGGAGGAGGGGAGGCTGTCACCTGGTAGTGTTGACTATTGCTGTTAACAGAAATATATATTTGCAGCTGGTGAAAGCATTTACCTTGAAGAAGCTGACTAGCTGCTGTTGGGTTATTGTCTTGACATGGGCTGTCTCTATATCCTCCCTGTTGAACACGTAGTTCTCTGTGGCAATCTCATTCCAGTAGCGGTTGTGTCGGGCTTTCATCTTCTTCGGCTTAGCAAGTCTAGCGGCCACCAGACCTGATATATGCTTCTGGTAGTCCGTGTCTGTCAGGTTTTCTAGTCGCTCCTGAATCGATAAGAAGGTCAATGACAAACGCTGATGTCATCAAGGCAACTGTTTTTAAATTAAATTAAACATTGACTTGTATATGAAAACTTTATCATGACGCTGCAGTATTTCACAGCCATTAAACTGAAACATATAGACCAAAATGTTAGCAGAAAAGAGTTCAGCATATCAAATTGTACCTGCCTGACAACCTAGTTACTTGGCCCAAAACCTACAGTCATTTCAGCTTTGAATGCCCATTACATACATATTATGAAATCAAGTAGCTCACAAAAGGTTATAGCAGTAGTCTCAAATCAACTAAATCACCTTCACTGTAGAAAGGAAGGTCTCAATTCTATGATCAACATAGTCAGGATGCTTCATGCTTTGTATGATGAAGAGCAGCCCATGCACACCGCTGCCTCTTCTCACATAACAGCCGACTATATATCCCAGCTGCTCCTGTGTCCTGTAGCAACACTAGTACATTTACACACGTGCCTTGTATATATGCTACACATAAAATGCCATTATGTATGCTATGCACGCGCTACATATATGCTAGGTTTGTAATATATATATAAAATAAATGTATGTGGGCTTGTCATATGACTATGGTAAAAATAAGTGAAGCTGGATGATTATAATTAACAGGCACATATACACAACATATTAGAGAGTCTAATAATAATGTTCTTAGATTATATAATAATCACAACAAGGAGCTATCAACTAAGAATACAATACAATATTATAAATCATGATATTAATGTAACACCCATATAAACCTGAGAGTGTTGAAGCACGGGTCCTTTATAATCTGATGAAGAAGCTCAACAAGCATGGTAGAGTGGGTGTCCTCCAGACCCAGCTGGTAGAAGTTGTATATGCAAGATGAGGAGTGAATATCATTGTTACAGTTGAACTTGTAACTGCAGTCTGTAAAAAGAAAAGTAGACTACAGGATGGCAACACTATTCTAGTACAGAATAACTAAACTTGCGTTTATACCTCTACTGAAAAAAAGTACCGAGTTTCAGCTAATTTAACTTGTCAAAGTACTCGTTTTTAGTTTTATTGAAACTTGTTGAAATCATATTGATGCGGAAGCTCACTTTCTAATAGTGAAATATGACTCGCTTAATCGCTATTTGATGCCCTTTGAAAGCGTAATGAACTAGTAAAGTTGAAAGCATAAAAACGATAATTGAGAAAGTGTAGCCGATATAATTATAAACATATAAGTACGTCATCTAGTAGCCAAAGTCATAATCAAATACTGATATCTACAAGAAGTTATTATTCCTTTTGATTATTATTCTGAAATCGGCCGAGTAAGTAATCGCAGTACAAAGATTTTGACAAGTGGCTTTTACATTGCAATGCAACTTGTTGAAATTTCAACTCGGCCAAATTGAATTTCTTACTGAACACCATGAAGGTATAAACACAACCAAGTATAATATCACTCAATGTGAAGCCAGTCACTACGTATGATGAGGAAAGCTACTAACCATCGGGGAGTTGCACCTCTCGTCTCACTCTTGTCTGCTGGCTGTGTGGGAGAGGTTTACTCTTCATGTTGGTTACTAGAGTGTCCTCCACCACTGAGATCAGAGACAGCGCTGTGTCCACAGTGAAATTACCAAACAGTAGAGATTCCATGTGAATTCTGCAACATTACAACTAATACATAAGGAATTGCCTCTACATGACAACATATTCACCTCATTTTCATCAATTTGATTTATGCTACTGCACCAAACAAAAGAAATATAGCTTTTTGAACAATGTATTATTGCGAAACTATTAAAGAAGCTTGAAATATGATTGTAAATCTCTGAATTTTGAGAGTTCATGAAAATATTTGTCCGACAACCTGTAGGATGCTTAAAATCAGCAACAACATAAAATGCCAATTATAATATTTAACTGCTATTATGACAAAACTAATTTATCGTACTTATACATACTGTCATTCTTAATTTGTAGGCAACAACTATTTCTATTCCCATTTGTCGCTACTCACTGAATAAGGTGTGATGATTTTAATAACTATTTGAGACTTTATTAAGACTCGAGAACTGGTTAGGAAAACCAATTTACTAAAACTGTTGAAAGTTTACAAAATTTTCTGCATAAAAGAAATATAGATCATAGTTAAACCCAAGCATAGTTGAATTGTTGGAAAAGATTGAAGTTGCTGATGTGTAGTAAAATCAAAGTTAAGAGGTGGTTAAAGTAGCAAAGTTAAGTTATAACAAAAACTTTCGTTTCATATTTGAACAAGAAGCAGATTAAATGAATTACTACTGTACTGAGTTTGAATTTAAGACACTACACAAATAATAATTAGTACCTTAAATTATCATATCAATCTTGGGTGCAAATGGTTGTAAAATCAAAGACCCAAAGCAACTAATAGAAATTGTTGTATGATTTACACAGTGAAGCCTACCTAGCTAAGAACTGAGGTATAAAGGCTGTTAGATTCTCTAAAGTCATTTCATCAATGCATTCTAATAGCTCATCGGTAGTCCAGCCGCCCTCTTTCAGCAGCAATCCCAGACGATAATCAGCGTGAGTTGTAGGCTGAGCCATCTTGAAGTTATTCAACCCTCGGGTATACTACAAACACATAACTATGTGATTGAGAACTTCACCTGACAGTACAATATAGATTCATTACTGAGTAATTCAAATCCGGAGAACAGATCCAATTAAATCTGTAATTAGTGAGACTTTGGCAAATATTTTGACAGTCATAATTTCTAAAAACAGAATTAATTTCGCAGCATGAAATTTATAAAACGTTTTTTTTTTATATTAAACAAGTAAGTTAAAACTGCAATGGAAGATGGATCAGACTAAACGGTCCAATGAAATTGTATAATAAACTTGAGTTTATACTTTACATAGCAGTATGTTATCTCCACTATGCCTTACTAACATAATATGAGGAGTTACCTGCTCTCTGAATACAGCAACACGGCTCTCATCTGGTTTAAAGGTGGTTAATGTCTTCATAATGGTTTCCAGGAGCACACCAAGTTTGTCTGTGTACCCTGTCACCACCAGCTAACAATATACACAAGAGAGCGTGTTATGAATGCACATTAGACTCTTCTACCAGGGTATATATGTTTATATAATATACTCTACATCACTAGTTAGTTGATACATACACAGAACTGTTCTTACATATTTAATTAGATACAATCTGAGAAATTAACAAAAAAAGAATAAAGCATTTAAACAGGGGAGGAAACATGTGGTTGATGGAATAACTTATAATACTGAGTTATGAAAGAAAGCTATAAAATACAATGTTAGAAAAATAAATCACAGATAATATATTGCAGGTTTAGTTGAATGTTTTATCTCATTTACCTAAGGGCTTAGAATATAAAATTAAATATATTTTTAATGTTTTTCAACACACAACTTAACACTTCATATGGAAATGTGAAAGCTTACCATTATACCATAGTGTGTGGTGTTGAGATCGTAGTTGAGCCTCGTCAAGGTAGCATCATAGCTGTATTCAGCAAACACGTCACTAAATAGTCTGAGATACAACCAGGCTAAATTGGCATTTATAGGGCTGTTACTTGACAGTGAGCTGCAAAATTCAGACATAATTTAGTCCAACTAAATTACAAAACCGCATGCAGTATAAAGACATATAATGATGACCAAAATAACATAACTATGTAATGCATTGAGAGCCAAAAGATATTTCAGCAAAATCAGGAAAATTAGTTCTGATGCGCCAACATATAGGCTACATACTTTTACTAAATCAAACCCAAGTAAAATTTTCTACTGCAGTTGAGTAAATTTAGAATTGTTTTTGTTATAACAGTGGTTTTCAGTACTGACATGTTTTATCAGACTAAAAGTTGCCTTTTCCCAACTTTGCACAACAAGAATAGGTGAAAGAAGACGGGGTCTATAAAGTATTAATATACTAATTATCATGCAAACCTTCTTATGGCTACGGTTATGCAGCCTTTAGGTAAATTAAACTCATCATCTTGCTTGAACCAGCATCTGCTTAGAGCTGTGTTCTGTGAAAATACAACAAAACAACTGAGAGACGCACAGAGAGCATAGTGTGACTTAAACAAGCTAATATGGCCCCTTTTATTAACCTCACAATCTTATTTCATATGCTAGCAATAAGATGCACTAATAATCAAAGCGAATTCAGAACACTATCTACAAGTCACAACTTCTTCCACTATAATACCACTTTTTTTCTGGAAGCTGCACATGTTTGCTGATTCCAAAAATGAGCTAATTAAAACAAGGGATACACAAATGAAAATGAATTACTTTAATAATTCGAGGTAGATTGCTGTGATCAGGGTCTCTCGGGGCGATCTCGTAGTTGTGAGGTATGAAAGCATTCGGCCCTGGTAGCTTCAAACTTTCATGTAGCTCTGGCTCCGCCCACTTAGCTTCCAACTCTGGATCATGAGGCTCTATAGCATAGGCCACGCCATACCACTTCTCCTTTCTGTTCGCTTTGTTGGCAAACGCTTGGCTAACCAAAATGGTTCTAAGAAGAAGGAAATAAACAATCACTCGATCTGATGAGATTTACATGAAACAAGTAGTGTCTTGAAATGAAATATCAATTCTTAAGTACTGTGCTAACATTATTGGGCCTTGCTAGTGACCTGCTAAAACAGAGCTCTATGAAAAATAATTTTAGCCTCTTTCATGACAGTAATATTAGAAAAAGTAAAGTGTCTTTTAACCTTTTCCATGGCAATAAATTGCTACAGAAAGAACCATAAAAGGTGCCTGCTTAGCCAGTAACTGCGCAATGTCTGTGAATAACAGCTTTGCAGAACAACATTATTTTGCAGTAATTGTAGAGGACGGACAGCGCGGTAGGACAGGCACCATACATTTTCTGTTTACTTTTGGAAACCCCAAGACTCAAAGATGTGAGAAGGTATGCAACTTAGCATCACAAAGTTTAAAAATTCTATAGTCATAATAAAGCAACTTTACTATTTTCTAGAAAATTGGTTAATAATCACACATATGCATATAATTAGTTTCTGTATGAAACTATAAACGTATGCATTTCAGGATGACGACAACTATTAACTTGAGACTGAATAGATATTATAAAATAAAATTTCATAGCGCAAGGTATTTGAGTTTGAAAAAAACTGAATACTTGATGTCAACACCATATAACAGGTGCTTGATGTCAACACCATATGACAGGTGCTCTCTGTACTCACAGCATGTTCTCAGGAACAAGCTTCTCCATCAAATCCTGTATTATTTTGGGTTCATAATTCTTCCATAGATAAGGGCCAGACACTACCTCCTCAAGGGGATAATACTAAAAATAACTTCATCATATCTTCATTCCAAACAATAATACAGTAAACAAGATGCAGCTTTACTTTGACGTGCGTGCACGAGTGTGTATTTTTTGTTTGATGGCGGCTTCTATTTTTTGTGACAAAAACCTAGAATGCGAAAAAAATCTATCTGCAGTATTTAAAAAAAATAATTGCTTAAAAATATAACAATTTCTGTGGTCATTTAATGATCAATATTACCAACCATTTTTCAGTAATGAATAAAAAAGATCCTGAAATTATATACAAATAATAAACAACCGCTATTATAGGCCTTTGTACACTCACAAAAAGCACCCACCAATCTATAGCAGTTTTTAACAAATACAAGAAATGAACGAAAAATCTTTAGAAAAAAATATTTATATTATATTTTTCAAGTAACTTAGAAAATAAAATTAGCCGTACGTGAAGACTTCCAGCTAACCCTGTAACTAAGGCTCTGGGCTTCTCGTTGTCTTTAAACTTAAAGTTCATAATGTTGAGGTCCCTGCCTTCCTCCACAATCCACTCCTGGGGTCCAGCTGCTCGCAGCATGGCTATGTACTGATAGGCCATGGTAACCACATCATCAACATGATCTTTAATAACAGATTATTAGGATTAGGAGAAAAAATAGCAAGAGCAACAGTGTAAACGTACAAGTATGCTCAGGGAAAAACAAAGTAATACTTGGTGTTTGATAAATATGAATGCTAAAATATGTTTTGAAATAATTGATTAGCACCAAGAAAACATGATACAGTAGCTTCAGCAAATGAGAGAGATGAAGAGAGAAATAAGAGAAAGAGAAGGGGGGAGAAGGGAGATAGATAAAGATATAGATAAAGAGAGAGGGGGAGAGAGAGAGAGAGAGAGAGAGAGAGAGAGAGAGAGAGAGAGAGAGAGAGGGGGGGGGGAGAGAGAGGGGGGAGAGAGAGGGGGGGGAGATGAGACACAACTTACCCAAACCACTCTCTGTCAGATCTACACTTAAGGACATGAATGAGAAGCCAGTAGCACCTCCTTTCCCACCAGCACATATACTGTTGACCCAACTTCTAGCTTTGAGTGCGGAGAGTAAGCTGCCCGGCCCCTCATGTCCAAGCAAGTGTCCCAAATAGTGGTCAGGCTAAACACATATAAATAACTTGATACAGTTTTACTGTTTAACAGCTTCACTATATATTATAAGACTACAAGAAGCATTCTAATTGCCAAATTTTATCTTATAAATTTTTTTAGGGTAGGAAATTGTTTTGAAAAAAACTGTTTTTCAAAGTTTTAATTACCAATATAAGCATATATGTACCAGGGATGCATTTTGCAAGAAAGACTTTTGATCATTTAATATATTAATTACATAAAACCATTCCGTTCTAACATTGGTAAGACGAAGTTACAGATTCTTCATTTACCAAATTAACCTGATTTTGGTGACAAGAAATTCCCATGACTGTGCTTTTGGTATGTTCAAAGATCACATTACCATGAAATTATTCAAACAAATAACTCTTATCCAGGGTTGGGGTCAATTACATATGAATGTAATTAATTTTATAAGATTTAAAAATTTGAAGTAATTGTTATGTAATTATAAAGTAACTGTAAAATTCAATTACATTAGCAATGTAATTAATTACAATTACATTTTATACATCAATTACAAATTACATTCAATTACTTGAAAAAAATGTAATTAATTACAACTAATTACAATTACAACCCTGCTCTTATCAGCTTTACCCTAAATTAATTGAATATTAGAAACATCGAAAATAAAATCACAACAATATCCTTGTCTTAAAGCCTGGTGACAGTATGGTCATAGAATAGCAGCATCTGATCAAGGTATGTACAACCCCAGCCTCCCCCACGAAGGTAATATGAACTTTGACCTTACCCTTGACTCCCACCATTGATGCAAATAGTCACATGGCCACAGCAATTCCAGTTTCCTTGTATCCTTAATTGGGACAGCAAACACGCGTCTCTTTAGTTGGTCAATGCCATATGGGTGCTCAGACCACATTGGAGCCTTTACCTTCTTATTGACTGTGTTACCAAACAGCTCACACACGTACCTGGTCATCTCGTCCAAAGGCTCTAGAGTAACATAACATCATACATGCATATAAAACATTACAGAAAGTGAAACTGCAGAGTAAACTTTTGTTTTAATCACCCGTAAAAAAACGTGTACTTGTTGTTGAGGCAAATTCATATGATTTTTTTCTTTTTGTTATTTTGTATTCCATTTTCATTTTCAAGTTTAGAACAAAATGATAACTTTTTATTACATGATAGCCAAAATGATTATGCAAACAGGTTGATGTAAATCAAATTTTTTGTCTGCTTCAAAATGTCACATGATATTATTCTGCTGACAATTTATAATTAAATCCATATTTCAGAACAAACATAACCCTCTCAACTAACCTTTGCACAGAATTGCAAGACCCATGACATTGGAAGAGTAGTACTTGCTATGGAACTTGAGCAGTTCGTCACGTGTATCTATACCTTTCTCCCTTGGGGTTGTCCAGAGCGTTTGTTTGTTACCTGAGATACATATAACATCCACACATCATAGCTTGTCTGAAATGGGTTATATCGCTTTCAAAAATAATCTGTATCATCAAAATAAAGTTAGACTCCCCACTTACACACACATAGTTGTCACATAAATTATGTAAATTTTAATAAATGCACTCATATTGAGAGATATGATTGCATATATTGCATATATTGTACTCATCTACTGAACACTACACTTCAGAAGAGGCATTGGTTGCCAATAAATGGCAAAACAACAAGAAATCTGCACCGTGTTATAATAGAAATAACTGCAACCACCTGCAGGCTGAAATGCAACTGGAGTGTAACAGATTAAAGGATAAATCAGACTAAACGCTTATAGAATAGTGGCTGTAATAATTCACTGTGAAACAGGATATGGCAAGCAAAAATCTAAAGTTAGATACATTGCAGACAACCATAACATTTCTTTGCCAATTCCTCAGGCAAACCTACACTAACTCTATATTTAGATATCTAGATACAGCCTATTTCAAGAGTGAAACTTTAACAAAGCATAATTTATAGGGTTACCATGGTTACGCTCCACATGTGGGTAAACTATGCTTACTAAAAAAATTCCCCAGTACTATAAGCTGTACATAGTTTTCAGTAATGATTTATTGCATACTAGACTATGTACCAAATTTGCATCTTCAGTCTAAACAAATTATGTTGCCAACATTTAAAATTACAAAATAGAAAACAAAAGGCAGGTAGAGCAAATCATTTCTACACCAATAACAGAAAATTCTGGCACTAACCAGTTCCAAATTTGTGAAAGTCGTGTCCAGGCTTCGAGAGGGAGTGTTCCAGCTGATGCAGCCTCCACGCATCGTTCTGTATGTTCTTTTCATTTTCGTGGTCGACAGCGTTTAATTCCCTCTCAGTTGCTGACTCCGTAAATAATGGACAGATGAAGAATTGAGAGAATCTAAACAGAATAATCTCATGTACATTCATGTTGACTCCTAGATAATATTATCTCATTTTCTTTTGCAATTTAAAAGATGACTATAACAATATTAAACATTGCCGAATTCTTAAACTTTATAATCATACAACTCAAACTGGTAAGAATTCAGCAGCGAAAACAGAAGCCAACAGCATATCACTCACATGTCTAGAGCTTCCTTAAATTGAGTCGGAGCAATCTCAAAGTGAAAGTTTGTGTCTTCCAAATCAGTGAATGCGTTTGTACTCCCGCCATGTGATGTAATAAAATCGGCATACATGTTCTCCCCTGGATACTGTGGAGAATGCAGAAAGATTGCTATAGGAATGCAGTTATTATGAAGAGCGGAGCAAGGTCATTATTTATGTATGCATTTCATTTGCCTTTATTTCTACCAAAAAATTCAATATCTATATTGCTTGCAAATAAACAGACAAAATTTGAATTTAAGGACAGTTTCTTTCATATCATCGACATAGACTGCTAATTAATGCAAATTCTATAGCAGTTGGCAGCTTTAATCAAATCGAATATATAAAACAAATAGTGATATGTGTTTGATTGGATAATATGAAAATCTAGAACA
This sequence comes from Bugula neritina, assembly GCA_964035545.1. NCBI lineage: Eukaryota > Metazoa > Bryozoa > Gymnolaemata > Cheilostomatida > Bugulidae > Bugula > Bugula neritina. The sequence goes on along the minus strand of OZ037765.1, from coordinate 20,574,429 downwards.
ACTTTATGGTTATTTTTGTGCTTAAGCCATGTACAATATACAATTTTTTATATTGATTAAGTTCCATGAGTGAAAAAAGAAGGAATTGATATAAAGAAATGCCAAGATGAGTAATCAACAAACAGTTGCAAAACATAACTATAAACACTAAATTGTTGCATAGAACACACAGAAACTATGAGACTACTGGATTTAATGATTGTGAAGTTAAAATAACATAAAACACTGATAAAATAAATAAACACGAGTTATAAAAAATAATGTGATTGCTCCTATAAAATAAAATGTATACCTACTGTTTTGATAATACAACAAAGTAACAAATATGGAATTAATAAAAAGGAACCACTTAAGACAATTGGCAGATATTATGACTTATGTGAAAACTCTAACAAGTTGTAACATAATTTCATTTTAACAAGGCAATGGCTGGTTATGAAAAAAAACAACAGTGTTTTGACTAAGAAGATACTTGGCACCTGGGAAACACAGTGTGTTATCATAGTTGTTAGCACTACAGCTGTGAAAATCATAGCTTGATACGCAGTATAACTAAAGCCAATCTAATGTTTTCTAAAGGTTACCTTTTGACTTCCAAGAAAGACCATATGCTCACACAAGTGCGCCATTCCAGGTATAGCAACGGGATCGCTCATCGTGCCTGGAATTCACAGTTGCATAGTATATTTACACATATAAACATAATAGCTGTTCCAGAATTCTGAAATAGACATGATTATAAATAATAATTTCAACTCCATAACACCTCAACTGCAGCGAATCAGCTGCCAGGTAGTGCAGAAGGCGAGAAAGGTGCTGGATTCAAATGCTTAAAACTTAAAACCTACTACAGGCACATTAGTTTTGCGAAGTTTGTAATATGGCACTTTTTATCTCTACACTATCTTTCCCTATATCTACATAACTACGTAGTTAATATTGACATAGTGAATGTTGGCTGGTGACGAATTAGATTACAACCATTACACCTAAATGAATTAACCTACAACTACAGGAAGAAAATGGAATATTCATATTACATCAACTTTATAGCAAAAATCTATTAAAACTGTCTAACAGTGCTTGGAAATAACAAAATTTCATAAATTCGGTCACACAGATTAGTTAGCCAGCAGACAGCTCCTTTAATTAATGAAATTATATAAATGTTTTTACTTAACATATACTAATGAACAGCTTCTGTGCTTTCGTGAAGCTTGTTCAAAAATAAGAGCTCTTAACATTACAGTCTACATGTGTCAGTTCACATTCAGTGTGTCAGCATTTCACAGTGAAATGAAGCATAGTATTAACCTAATTCTGACAACCTTGCTACTCACAGCTGACTAATAAATATGCTACACTAATCGTGAGTTGTTATAATGTTTCTAGATTTTTACACTTAAGCTAAAATTTTGTGAGTGCCTTCTCACACAAGTTAGATGTAGAGGAAAAAACTGCCATTAATTAGTGAGGAGAAAATTTCAATCAATTACGAAAAGTAGCTACGAAATAGTATTGGATATTTACTAAATAGGCCCTTGTGAGTTACACAGCCCATGATCCAAAACTCAAGCTAAATTTTTGGTACCGCATTAACATCACTTGTAACTTATTCACCACATTAAGAAAAAAGTATATCTGTAGTTCAGGCATCAAGGAGATACTGCTATACAATAGCATACTATCTTTGACACTTTATGGCATGGAATTTCGTAATCTTAGAAAAAGATGACTCGGCAAATTTAACTAGATAAAGTGACAAAAGCAGAGACTAAAAACTACATATTTTTAATACAAATTACAAAGCATTAAAAAGAGAGAAATAACTGATTACCAATGTGAACATTCATGGCTGCAGCAGACTTGTCGGTGTTGGGATCGCTGATGATCAATATCTTCATCTCATTCTTCAGTTTCAGGGCTCTATACTTCCTGTTATCAAGGTCTGGGATGGTGACATTATCAGTGATGGTGTCGATTGTTGGATGTAAGTGAGACATCTCTGTAGAATATCTACAAATGAATAAAATGCAACCGCTAAAACAGACGTATATATACACAATACAAGAATACTGTGAGTTAATACTAGATGTCATAGGCAGGAATTTCATCACTATTTGACAGAGTTCAACCTACCAAAGGACATCTACCACTGTGAAGCATTCTCTAGCTATCAAATATTACTATTAATTGTTAAACTCCTGTCACAAAAAATTGTGAAAAATGACTTTTTGATTTATTGAATGCCACGTTGATCGCTGAAATATGATTATATATGATTAAATTAAGTTGTGACTATTTCATCCAATTATAATACACTCACAGTGAATCAAAACTTGCACAAAAAAATTAGAAGGCAACGCACATTCAACTTCTAAACGTGTATAAGTGAATAGTACATAAGATAAATGGAAGACTAACCTTGATAAGAACAAAAATTTGCTGTGTCCCCTAGAGATCAAATGGTTGCATAGCCTGAACATACAAGTATGTATTCCTCTGTTTGCAAACCACACCCTAAAACCAAGTTAAATATCAGATAACAATTTACTAGTAAATGCTTATAGAATCTACCATAAAAACACAAAGTCAGCATCTTTAAAGGCAATAAGTGGATACCTAATCAGAAAGTTCTATTTTTTAACATGAAATGCAAAAAGTTTTCATAAAGGTTAAGGTAAGATTTCAATTCAATGAAGTTCATACGTAATTTAACATCATACATCACAAATTTAAAAAAAAATATAAAATTTCTTACAAAGAAAAGCATTGATGTTAAACAAAGTTTGATGACCAAAATGGAATAAAACAAAGTCTATAAGTCTACATTTATTAGACAGATATAACCTTCATATGTAAATATACCCATATTTTTATAAGGAAATAAAAACAATGCTAGGATACTATTATCTGCAGTTGATTACAGATTTAGTTAGGTTTTAAAAATTGTACTTTCGAGATGCAAAATAGCAGCAGATTACAGTAAACACATCTATCACTCATGAATTTAAGTTTTATGATTATTAAGCTTTAATATTTGCATTTTCCCATAATTTTATCAATCAAAGTGACAATCTAAAATTTTTTAAAATTTAATGTCAAACGTTTTTACATTGACTAGATTTTATAGGGTTGGCTAATCATGTTGATGCAGGTGCAGCCTGAAATTACATAATCTTCATGGAAATGATCTGATAAATTTGAGTAAAAATCTTTATAATGAACTATTTTATTTTCTACTCGTGAAACGCATATGTTTGACTTACATTTACTGTACTTTAAATTTATCACTTGAATTCAGATTTAACTTAATACTTGATAGCTTTTACTTACTCTTAGCCACAAAACACAAGTTAGTGTTAGGGTCACGAGTAGTCGCTGTTACACTTAAAATAAGTAGCAGTGTTCCACTAACAGCATTACTTCAAAATATCAAGTTGTTTCTTAAACTTTTAACCTTAAACTCTGGCTAACATTCAAGCCTAGCCTTTAAACATTGGTATTCGCACTTCTCAGCAATAAATTAGTTTTACCAACACACAACTCAAATTTCAACTGCCAGCATACAACTACCAACTTCATTTACTACCTCCAGTTATTTTTTTCGAGTTAAATGACTACAAGTACCGATTGAGGTTTAGTGTTAACATATAAATATTAATGTGTGATATACCATGCAATCTTAAATTTAATATACATACATTAATATTTCAATCAACAAAAAATAAGTTTATAAATAATAAATAATTCAATATAAAACAAAATAAAACAACCAAGAAAATATCCCAGAACTTCCACTTCTGTCAGCACAAACAGAACAATTTCTAATTACATAGAAGGGTGCTAAACAACTTATTATGGACCTAAAAATAATAAACTGCCAGGCTCAGGCCAGATTCACAAATTCCAAATACTAAGAAACCCTAATATCAATGCAGAAAGTATTCAGCATGTCTACTTTGCTCTCTTAAAACAAAGTGTGCTCCTAGGTGACTACCAACACGACTCCTATATACAAGAATGGTAGGATCCAACTAAAAAAATCACTTGTAAGGAAATTGAACATGTCTAAAAACAAGCCGTCAAGTTTATTGCTAACCTCAAAGGGAGATATGGCACCAGCGTGTTACAGCATAAGTCTTTCAAGCTGGTGAAAAGACAACAGATTAACTTTCTCAGTGAGAATACTCTTATATGAAGATCATTACAAAATTCTTCCATCTGCTTATAATGAACTATCAAACTCAAATTGGTTAATTAAGTTTAGCATTCAATCTGCTAAGAGAGGAGAACTAACATCAATTTCTGCATCATCACAGACGGGTCGCAACAGTTTTCTTCCTCCAAGCATTAGAGATCTGATAATATCCCCTCATAATACAAACTCAGCTTAGCTATGTGCAAAACCCTATACCTCTCAGCTAAAAATTTAAAACTTAGCTAAATGCTAGAATAAGAATAAATTTATTCCAAAATATGATGAACCCAAACAAAAACAGCACAAGAGACACCCATGGAATATGCACCATTAGGTGTTGCCAGAGTGTTCCTACTGTTAGTGTTAAATAAATTTTAGTTATAACCAACTCTAAGCTATATCATTATGACCGTTGTGCAGCTTAGACTTACTCTTAGCAATTCTTAATCCAACAACTACAAATAACTGAATCAGGCTATTTGAATTTGATTAGAAACTACATTTTAATCAGACAAGCTCCTACTCACTGTAAGTCCAACTGGAACCTGTTAGGATTAGTAACAAAATTAAAAAAAAAAAACATGAAGTTTAACCTAGTCATAAGTGATACTGATAGAGTGATACTCATACTCATAAGATGATTGGTCATTAGGACTGACTACTCATTAGTTATTAAGTGAGCACAAACTGAGTACTACTAGTACTAGTACTACTACTAGTAGACGTAGTACCACTACACTACAGCTACTACTACTACTACTAGTAGTAGTAGTAGTAGTATTACTATTAGTATAACTATAAGTAGCAGTACTACTAGTACTAGTACAACTAGTACTAGTACAACTAGTACTACTACTACTACTAGCACTACTACTAGTAGTAGTATTAGTACTAGTAGACGTAGTAGTACTTTTACTTTTAATTTATGATAATCATAATCATAATGATTAAATTTAATGCCAAAAGTGAATACAATAAAACATTGAGCATTCGCGTTAACTGAAGTAGTTAGTATCTAAGTGTAGCTTATGAAATTGTTATTGTAATTGAAATTGTCACTGGCATTGCGCCTGTTGCTACAAAAATTGGTGGTGTAGTTGTTGGCTTACACTTGCAGTCTCTGCCTGTTATACTTTCAAGTTTATAATTATTGAGAAATAGACCGAGTAGCAAAATTTATTCAAGGTTAATAGATGGTGGGGAGGTACAAATGGCTTTGCTCAAATGCTTTTCTAGCCGCTAAGTATTCTTTGAAAAGCGCTTGTGTGTAAAACGTGTCTTGAAATTTAGTCTATTGTACCAACTAACCCCAAGTTCAAGGTCAGTTAACTACAACTAAGCAGCCGCCTTAAAGCTTACTCGCCCAAGTTTACTCGAGCTAAATATCACGGACTACTCAGACCGCATAATATCGTTGCCTGCCGCTTGTTTATACAAAGCTTCTCTCCTCTAGAATTGGCCTAATATGAACAACATCCATAGTTGGGGCGTGTAGAGCACCTTGTTAAGGCGAAAAGACTGTAATTGTCATAATTATATTGAAACTGGTATTTCATCTTAGAAATAGATGACTCTCAAGTTTCATCTGTAGGCTAATTTCCCTTTTTCCAACATTAATTCAAGCTTTTTATGTTCCCAATTGTCTTGCACTCTTGAATTGATAATAAAAACAATTTTTCAAATAAGTTTATTCGAAATTAGGTGAAATGATTTTACTTTTAGTTTTAGCATTCACTTTCAGTTTCACATCGGATTCGGAATGACTAACTCTAAGAGTAAGTCTAACCTGTCATTGTTAGTGTGAGTGTCAGTGGGAGTGTCCCATTAGGAATAGTAATCACCGCATTTGTGATTACTAATGGGACACTCCTACTGACTCTAACAATGACAGAAAATAAAATGTCAACTTCAAAATCAAGATGAATATAATTATTATTATAAATTATATAATAATATGATAATGTATCAATGACTTTTTAGTTAATTACTTATTATTAATTAGTATTACCATTACTATTAGGCTTAGTTGATAGCACAATAATGAATAGTAAGGATGGTAATAATGTCAATGGCTTAATGCGAATCACCTAGTGCTACTAGTACTAGTAGCCGTAGGTGATAGTGATATGACTTATAATGCTAATAGAATCAAATATATAATTTAGTGTCAATTTGATTGTGTTTGTCATTATGATTATATAATTTATTGAATATCATCATAAGTATTATTATGATTATCAGTATCAAATTCAATAGTTGTAGGACACTAGGAGTGTGTAGAAACTCATTATCATGATGAAATTTATTATTTATGAGTCTCATTATGAGTAAGTATTATAGTTAGATCAGTGTGCAGATACCAGATAGATTAAGATTATCATAATGATTAGACGGATACATTTGCAGAATGAGGAAAGCAGTAAATAATAAATGAAAGCGGGAGGATGGCTCTGCGCTACTGTTAGCGTTACTGTTAGTAATTCTAATCGCACTAGTACTAGTACTAGTGCGATTAGTACTACTGTAAATTGTTACACTTACAATTGATTCAGTTTTGATAGTTTTACAGTTTGATTTTTTAGTTTTAAATTTAGAGTTTATGTGGATGTAGTCTCTTAATTTTTATTTATGAATGAAAATTGTTTGAAGTTAAGTTCTACTACACGTGCTATTAAATATTAAACTAATGCTACTAAGGCTGGCAATAAATATAACACTAGTGATATCACTATTAGGCTAAAAAGTAATACTGCTAGAGTTAAAATTATACATGGTTTTAAATGTTCTAATAAAAGATGCAGGTATCTGTTTTGTATTTTATTTTGTATTTTTAGGATGTGAAAACTAAAGTAAATCTTATTTTTAATTTTTAAATGCCTTATTTTTATGTTCTTTAGTGTAACTTACTGTAATTCTTGGTATTCTAATGGAAGGATAACTCAAAGCTTGCAATGGAAACTCTTACTAGCTTGCCCGTTTCAACAGTAAGTCATTCTGTAACAATTTGTCTTCTTATTTGTACATTTTAGTATAAACAGTTGTAACATATTTTTTAAATTTTCATTTTTCTTCTAAAAGTTTAAATGTAACTTACAATTATCATGTTGCTTGCTATGATTAGTAATATTTCTGGTACCAAATTATTAACATATGACTTACTAATTTCAAGTAGATTTTGCTCAATACAACATGTTTGATTTCTGTCAAATAAAATAGTATTTCAGACAATGTAGTAAATTCAAAATTGGTAATTATCATAGTTGTCAACTATAATCACGTTTATGCAATGCTCGAAACCACATAGCTTCTATACATAATAAGGCGTTGCCGCGCAACATTTTTGCATCCATTGGTCATGCAATCACTACTGTGAAGCCTACTCAGCTTCATGGCTGTCAAGTGGGGAATGCAGAGACTCTGCTTATCATCCTGGTTTTGAGAAGAGAAAATGTATTTCTTCGTATCAACAGATCTCATTGCAAAGTAATTCCAACTGTATAAAGAATTTATTACATAGCTGAATAGGCAACTGTGACAAAATTGGGTAGCAAAGCATTTCTATTTAGGTTCTAGGCTACTCTAATGGTTCCTGAAATAGCTTGTCATTGTGCATTGGCCATATCCATGAAGGATAGCCTGATCAGCTCTGCAACTGTTGTTTCACAGTAGCTTAGATGTGCCATAACCTAGTGTGTGTATATCGGTAACTTCACTAATCACCAATGGATGATTTTAAACAGCTTTGGATATTGTTTAGGTGATTATATTGGGGACACATTTAGGGACACTACCTATAGCTCACTGGTTTAGTAAATATAACTCAAGTGAGAAGAGTTTGTGGTTATCCAAACACAGAGTTTCTGCCATATTAGGTCTCGCCACCATACTAATATGCTATCAATGGTAAGAAAAGAACTTAATTGTAACACTAGTTTCTTTTTAGCCAAGTTCCACACTATTCATAAAAACTATGAATTCATTACTTTAAGAATTTGCTATATACATTTGAAGTGGCTCTTTTTTTCAGGAATATAGCAAGACGTAGATTATCTTAAACTGAGTTATTGTTTATCGTATAACTTTACCCATCTTTTAAAAATCGTATTTATTAAATAACATATTTTGGATCATATTTATTTTATAATGTATAAATTTTACTTTATTTGCCATTTTCAGGTCTGCTCTCCAGTTGATATTACAATGGCTGATATCATACTTTCTTCTTCACACTGTTCCAAAGCATCAGCTCGGAAAGTATGCTTCATAAATCTATTTTATGCATTGGGTGTATTGTTTTAGCATTGGCAATAACAAGTAAGATTTAATGTTGCTGCCAATGTACAGCTGTTATTGGTTACCAATAATCTATTTTCAAACTTTTAATGTATCATTCTTTAAAGCTGTTCTAAAATAGACAATTTCTAAAGAAACTGTCAAACAACGTTTAACTAAATTTTTTTTTTTTTGCAGAATATCTTTTGTTATTCTCTATGGCCATGTCATAGTGGTGAATGCTTATAAATTTATTTACAAATATGGAGACATATCTATAGACTACACAGGGTAGGTGCTTTCTTAAGTTGGATTTGCAAACATTTTGGTGATCCTATATCTAATTTCACATTATATGCATGGATGGTGTTTTTCACTAGAAGTGTTACAAGACTTCATAAAAATTGTCCAACACTTGAAGTGGCATTGGTAACTAGTTTGTAGGAAAAAAATCTTAGCAATACTGCCACATAAATTTGGATTCAATCTTGGAATCACACACCTGAACAAATGTGCCTTATCATATAGAAATCTTTCAAAATTAATAATGTGGAAATATCTTAAAGGTTATAAAGACTATGGTTTGCAATGTGGCTTATATAGGAATTCATAGTTTAAAATTTTTCAATTAATCCACTGTTAGCTTTTGTTATGATTTGCAAAAAGCCTTTTTGCAATCATCAGATTTGTTCTGTTGTCTATGTTCAGTTTTTAATTGTTTTCAAAATTTTTAGATATCTTTTTTGGAAAAAATATTTCGAGATTTCTACCATGAAAACAATTTGTGTCCTAACTAACCAACTAACTAACCCTTTCTCCAGTTGAGTCATTGCGTCATCTTCAGACTTGTATCTTAATACTTCAATCAACTGCAATAGTAATCCATACTTAGTGGTGGTCATAAGCTATAAGTGCTGATGAGGCTATAAATGATTATTTTTGTTCCTAGTGTTTTGGCTGGCTCATTAAATACTGATCTGCGCATCATGACACTTGTGAGCTATAATGTGTCTTCTACAAGGCTCCTAATTTCTAAAGAAATTTGAGTACAATTCTTTCCAGCATTTCTTGTTCATTGTTATAATGGGTGCTACAACATGAAGATATGTTAAGTTGACTTGATAATCTATTTTCATTCTAAGACGCAGCAGTTGGATATGTCATGAAGTTGTATATAAAGTGTGATAAAAATCATCTCAACTTTCTAAGACTATTGCTGAATAATAATGACACAGAATTTCCAAACACAACTGCACAAGTCAGCATTTAGCTTGTTTTATGGTTTTATTAATTACCAAAATAATACCATCAGGTAATGCGAGTTGTACTAAAAATCTGTTAAAATTTTAGAATTTAAAGAGCTACTCCGCTACTAACTAACATCTAAGCTACTAACTGACATCTAAGCTACTAACTGACATCTAAGCTACTGACATCTAAGCTACTAACTGACATCTAAGCTACTGACTGACATTTAAGCTACTAACTGACATCTAAGCTACTAACTGACATCTAAGCTACTAACTGACATCTAAGCTACTAACTGACATCTAAGCTACTAACTGACATCTAAGCTACTAACTGACATCGGCAAAATGTTATACATGTGGATTACTTAGCATTATTTTTTTACAGGTTTTACATGCTGAAATGTGATTATGGCAAGACTTTTACTATATATAGATAAAAGTCAACCAACCCTCTACAATTTCATATATGGATATATGCCATTCTTAACATGTGCAAAAAATCAAGTTGTGGTCTCTAAAGAATATGTAATAATGCTGCTGCACAAGACACAATTTACTTACTATGTTGTAGGTCAATGATGCTTGGTACCATGAGACTGACGTCTCTTGCTTTTTCTATTCAAGATTCTACGAAACCTGAAGAGAAACTGACAGAACTTCAGAAACAGCGAGTTATAAAGTGAGTTTTGCAGACTTCTCTTGTCATGAAGTTTTATGATACACAAACTTGCTGTCACTGATTTTATCACCCAGTATCTTATTGCTTGAGCTTCTTTATGAGTTACCATGCCCAAAAGTCATTTAATTATATTATACATTTGTTTGAAGTTAGCTTTTTTATATTGTCATCTCACATAAAAAACATTTTAGCACCTGATACCATTTTGTTAATGTAAGTATTTTTTACAAATTGTTTTTTCTGTAGACAAGATATCACTTTGGAAAAGCATTTCTGCTACTGCTTCTCATTTATTGGAATTCTATTTGGTCCATTTATTTTTTATGAAGATCACGAGAAATATATGAATAAGAAGTCAACTGAATTTAATGCAAACAATTACAAGGTAACTTGAGTGGTTTTTCCCAGTAAATTAATAGTGCACAACCCAACTATAGCCTGTCTAATTTTGTGACCTCGTCTTGAAATAATCATCATGCTTAGTTCATTTGATAAAATTAGGCACACCTTTGAGGTATAACCTTTCTGCAGAGCAATATAAAAATGTTTGATTCTTCTTGTCAAAGAGATTTTTAGATAAGCTCGCATATCTTGTGGTATAAGATCTGCCCTGCTTTTCAATCTTTAATCTTTCTGTAATGGTTTGCTTATAGAAACTTTTATGGTTGTGAAGGCTTGTTAAGCTATGTAAATAACTTTTAGTCTTTCTTCCCAGAAAGTAAAAATTCAAAATTGGTTGGATTGGATTAATAGCAATAAAGAAGATATGACGATATTGAAGTATTGCACAATAACTAATAGGTTTTAATTCAAAACAATAGCTTTGTGTCAATTTTGCCTTTATTACTGAGAAAATTTTATCTTGCGAACAATATTTGTAATGGCAAATATGTAAAGAAAATTCGGCATTGTCGTTTTTCTCTGTTCACTTATTTGTTGTTATCAATAACTAGTGAACTAAATAATGATAATGGAAAAAATCTTAGTTTTTAGATTGCATAATAATCATGTTAGCAGAACTCTTAGAACTAGAGTGCTTCATGGGGACATTATTTCAACTGTTGCTGTCTAAAGTTAAAGTATTTACGCCATAAATTTTCTTCACTGTAAATTTATATCACGCTGTTTACTTAACAACCATTTAGGTTTAACTATAAGTATTAAACTGAGTTCCTTAAATTATTTTTAGGGGGGTCATAACCAATCACCCATAATTACATCTCAGTTTTCTGCTTTTTTGACAGGCAACTCTCACACTCTTGCAGGGAGTATTGGCTCTTATTATTGTAATAGTAGCTTTACCGCACTATCCAGTTGAAAAGAACTTTGGTAAGCATTTGCGTTTTACTTGTGGAGATTTCTAATTTTAAAATTCATGGTTCTTTCATAGATCTTCCTTGTTTTCTGATAGTCTAATCAGTTGAGGAGAGGTGAAATTTCGTAGTTTTATAAATGTTAGGTAACTGCTTTAAGCACTAATTTCTAACTTCTTTAACTTCCAGTTTGTAAATCCTGTATAATCTAGTCCTGAATGCTGTCTAAATCTGGTCTCTGTTATCATTTGAAGCTTACAAAGTGGGCAGGTGATGTTGATATGAGTACTGTTAGTAGTAGAGTCACTGAATGTTTTTTAATAAGTTTATGTCCAGTTTTTATGTCACTCCAGCTCTATATTTTAGTGTGTGTAGATTTTAGTACAAGACTTTTCTGTTGTGTGGCTTTTTAATTCTCTTGTTTGTTGTTGACCCATTAGAAATAGTTTGTGGTATTGGTGTTCAGTTTTAGATGTACTTGTAGTACCTACATCTTTCTATTTACTATCTTTCTACATTTATAAGTTATTTGCTATTATTTTGCTTTGTATAATTTCTAAACCCTAGTGCATTATCTTTTTTATGACTTGAAAGTTGTAGTGTGAAATCAAATTTTTATTGTCATTGTAGACTTTTTTTAATATACCACTCATTGTAAATGCAAATTTGATAGTTTTCAGGGCAGTATTTTAATTTACATTTTGGGGTGTATTCATTTTTGCAAATGAAGTTTAATAAACCTAATAGATCATTTTAGCGAGTTGCTATAATCAATGTGTGCAATATCTTAGTATTAGTCGCATCAATATTATAATTATAATTGTTTTCTTCTAGATCCTGAAGTATTGGCCAGTGGTATTCTATATAAACATTGGATACTCTACATAACCATGTTTATAGCCAAGTGTAGATATTACTTTGCTTGGCTCACAGGTATTAGCTAGTATTTATTCTCTTCTGTTTAAATTAAGCATTTGTATCTACAATCATCACAGCTTGTGTAAACTCAATAGAATAGGAAATTGCTAAGAATTTGAAACAAGTTACAGTCTAGCTTTGCCAAACCTTGTTTATTATCTTGTGAAAACTACCTGCAGTGTCTGGTTATGTTCTTTCAAATATCTTTTGTTGCCATCAATGTTTGGTATTGTCACCATTTACTCACACAATCCATATGGAGAGATCAACGGTAAAGTGAAAATAATCCCGACTACAAATTTAATGTCTATCATTGTTAAAATTATACAATAATTGTATATAAATCAATTTTTTAATGTCAGCATCATGTTTAGTTGAAAGTTAAATATGTTGAGTTAATGTCATTGCTTTCTATAGTGTATTGACTCTAGTTCTATAAAAAGAGATCTTATATGGCATTATTTTTGTATAATGAAATAAATGATTGGGTCTATCACTTGAAAGGTATTTAGTGCAGCAAGTTTTGAAACCATCAACTCTCGTGACCTATTTACTAATTACACTTAGCAGTTAATTACTTGATTATCAAGTTGTATCATGATACATTCCTAATCTTGATACCCTATGAGGGTTCACACATTTATCTCACTCTTGAACTCTTTATAATTGGGTGCCTTGAACTGCAGCTCTATAAGTTTAGGTTTGTATTTACCTAATTAGTCTTTCACTTGGCTAATTATGCTTCACAATTATGGTAATTGTCTTTGACCAGTGAAAATTAAAACAAATGTAAACTTCCAATGCATGCAAGGTCTAGATTAAAACTTGAAAACATCAGCTACTTTTAGTATGCTGAGTCTTTAAATTATCGTAGTTTATATTGATGTATTGAAATTTATCTTCATATGACCGATTCCTCAACTTGCAACAGACTAAAATGTTACAGAAAAACATGTTAAAAACAAATTGCAACCATGGAAAGCTTAATTTGAAACTATCAAATTATGAATAAGAACTTCACTACAACTAATACAATCTATCTCACAGAAAATGTTATTTTAAAGCTTATCTGCTACATGAAAAACCAGTTCACCGAGACATTTCACTTAATGGCTGTACCAGTGATAAATATCAAACTTTACTGTAGATAAAACTACTAGAATCTCACAATATATGCAAAGTTGTCTTGCAAGCCTGAAAGACAAGCATACTATTCTAGCTGCAAATTATGTGGGCATTTTTTGAATTCCTGCTCATAGTTTCATTATAGTACTTCATGAAAGAATGTGTTTACTATATTTATATAGCTCAAGCTGCAGCAATATATGCTGGTTACGATGAAGAAGAAGACAGCAACATTACAGCAACCGTGAATCCTCTCAAGATAGAGGTGGGATATTTAAAAAAATTCCACTCATGAAAAAAAGAGAATAACTCCAATTTAAATGTTACTGGCATGTGATCATTCACATTATTAAGTTATAATAATGTGATTTTCATTGATCGATCTCAGCAAGGTTGATCTGAGATCGAGCCATGGAAAGTCGTTGAATGTGATTTTCAAGATCGAAAAGACAGTTAGAATCATAACTGATTTTATAAAAACTATAACTTTGATGATGAATATAGCATTAATAGATTATACTAATTCTAATCTATCAATGCTATAGTTTAAACAATTACCGTTTTTGTAGTTGACTACAAGCCTGAAGCAGTTTATTGACAACTGGAACATGTTTACTGCCAAGTGGTTGAGATATACATGTTTTGAAAGACTACCCTCACACAAAGCCCTTGTGACATTTGTGGTCAGTGCTCTATGGCATGGCTTTCTCCCTGGCTATATGATTATGTTTGTCCCTCTGGCATTCTACACTGCAGTTGGTCAAAAGGTGCGTATGCTGTATACTTGTCGACACACCCCCTTTATGCAGTATTAGAATATTTATGTATATCTTGACTATCATCTACATTCTACAAACTGTTTGAGAGTTGTATGCTTAAAGAATTTTTTGTGATAAATATTCTGCTCATACTGAGTATGTTCCCGTTTGGCTCTGGATTACCCTTTATAAAACAATTACTAAGTATCTGTTGACTTACATTACATGCTATTTTTAGCAACTGCAACACACAGCTTAATTATGGAGCATGCTTAAAATTTAAAAGCTTAAACTTGAAATTTTTTACATAGGATTCTTGGTAATTCCTCCTTATTAATATACTGTAAATAAATAATGGTTTGAGTCCCATACACGTAGAGGAAGATACTATATAATAATAAGGATTTCTGCTTCACTACGAGACCCTAGCACTGTAGTTACTTGTGTAATTACTCATTTTCTGTTTGTTTGTAATTATACCTCATGGCTTGCCTAGTCAACCATCTTCTTTCTCTCATACTTAACAGAATGAAGATATTCATGTAGCTAGTATTTCTTACTGTCCTAACTTTTTATGCAATTTACCTTATATAACCTTACAAAGGCAGGTCAAGAGCGAAGAAATTTTGTTGCATAAGCTGTTATCAGCGAAGATAATAACTGCAGTATATCTACTGCAAAGATGAACATTTTATATTGTGTGTGGATGCCTGTACTTGGCTAATCCAGATACTACTATTTACTTTGAAACGAAGCTGTTACTAATATTTGCACAAGCTTAAAACTACCGTAGTTAGTATGAAAACGGGGCTGCATGACTGTTTAGCTTAAACGTGTCGTCAACATTGTAGAAAATGCAAATATTTGAGGCAGTATTATGAACAATCAGTCCTATAGGTTTTAAATTACCTTTAGAACTGCTAAACTAACATTGCATGTAATTTATGCAAGGGTTACTTTATGCATTGCTGTTTTTATTTACTCAAGTATAACAATGGCTTTTGTGCATCTGCACCGTCCAGGTCATGAAATGCTGTTATAAACCCTCGCAACTACAAATTTTAAATTTTGAGATGGCTAACTTTTTAAATTGGGTGGTGTCGTCATAAAATACCAAGTTGTTGAAAATATTTGTAGACTATAATTATAAAATTTAGAAATAGAAATATACTTTTGCAATTTTTTAATTAAAATAATCCTGTGTGCCTCAAGTGCAATAACTTCGTAAGCCATCAGGGCTCTGCTGTTTTTACCAAACAATAGAATATAAAAAAGAATAATAAGAGGGAATCTGGTTATGTTGTTTTCTATTCCAGCTGCACAAAGTTGTGCGTCCAAAGTTCCAGAGCTCAGATGCCCTGAGAACTCTCTATGCTCTGGTCACATGGGTCGGTGCTGCTGTAACTATTTGCTTCAATGGGACAGGTTTCCAGCTCCTTTTCACTGACAAGATATGGCTGGTACAATCGTAAGTATATACATTTCTAATAGGTATGTACATTTATAGTAAGTATATACATTTATAGTAAGTATATGCATGTTTAGTAAGTATATACATTTATAGTAAGTATATACATGTTTAGTAAGTATATATATATAAGTCTCTCACAATTTCTAGGGACTGTTATTCCTGAACATGTTTGAATAATTTGCATTTCAATATTTTATATCTATATTTAAAAGAGTAGTAAAACTATTGTACATTAAAATCAAAGTGCTAGTTATGTTCAGAGATGTAAATAACACTCAACTTCAGTTTATAACTTTTGAATTTCTCGGGCCACAAATTATTTGGTCATTAGTTTGTACTAATGTTCAGGGTGAAACAGTTGGCTAGTATGTATTATTTCATTGCATAATCAAGTATTAGTGCAACATTATATCAACATTATGGTAGTTTAAGAAAATACATACTGAAACGTCTGCATTAAAGTTGCAAGGGTCGTATCCACTGAACTGAAACTTATAGTTCAATGGTTGTGTCTGTATGTTTTGCAGTGGGCTGTATTTCTACCCTCATATAATAGCACTGCTGTTGTTTGTGGTGCTGCCCAGACCAGCCCGTAAACCAGACACCTCAAAGAAAGTAGCCCTCAACGGGGCTAAGCACAGCCATCAACCTGAATAGATTTGTACTCATACAAACATGAGTAATGGAGTTCTATAAAGAGTTGTTACATTCACATTTGATAACAATTTTGGTTTCTTTCAGCTTGTGTGGAATTCTAAAAATTTAAAATGCATCACTTTATTTACAAATACTCACTTTTCAGGGTAAACTAGAATGTATAGTTTTGTTTTATTTGATTGAGTTTTGGGTGCTGAGAATTATGCTATTCTGTAACATTGTAGTTTTACTAACGCTACTAATTTGTATGCTGCTATAATTATTCCAGTTGATAGAGATTTATTTTAATGCATGTCTATATTTTAAAATAGTATTGGAGAGTTTTTAGCTTTTATCTTTTAGTAAAATCATCTATCTGGTCTTTCATTCCTTCTGATGCTCAACCTTTCCTTATCTCTTTGATCTACGTTGAGTGAGTGATTTAATGTTACATAACTAATAAACTTGGTGGATCAATAAGTGAAAACGTTATTATTGTAATGTTATATTTAGTATGTTACTTGCATGGTGATGGAGTATGAAAATAAATTATTAAGAAAAGTACTATACATGCTTAGATGTTTACACATTCGTTGCAGTTTTGTTTATGTTGCATAATTTCTCTCATTAGGCTTTTTATTTACCCAAAATTGTTATTGGTTGAAAAAAATGAAAAATACTTTAAATAAGATTTAAAAACAACGTTGCTTGCCTGACTGACTAAATCCTCACAAGTGCTTATATTATATTATAATAATAAGTTTCACAGTTTTTAAAAGACGAATAGCTTGTTGAAACGAGTGCATCTTTCAATGTAACCTGGTGGTACTAGTGAGACTTTGGTATCGCAACAAATGAAGTAATTTTTAGGAAATAAACCAAAGTTATGAGCCCTAAATTTTGTTTTACTCTGACTAAACTATGTAGACAATTCTTGTGACTCAAAGGTGAAATAAGCTCCATGCAGTTAATCATCAGCGTCATAGCAACTACTAGATTTGTAAGTGCATAAATAATTTACTAACCAGACATTCGGAACTTTGGCTTAGCCTGTGCTCAAATACCAAAAACATGCCTTGTTACAATATAAGTTACATCATGGTGCTAAGTGTCGTCCAACACTGCTTTAAAACCTATGCTATCATTATAGAGAGATTAACTGGTAAAAGGATTTTAAGCTAATATTGGAGACTTATATAAGCACATCACAATGCAAACAATTCTTATGTAAGGTTGTTGTACCAGTATAAAATGCTTGGCCATTCACTGTACAGTTACAATTGGCTGACAAAAGCCTAACAGACAAACACACGCCATCTGCTGCATTCAACCTTGAGCTGTTCATCAGTAAAGTTATACTTGCTGCTCAGAACTTTTGATATATCTTCTAAAGACAGCCTCACAGGTTTGTACATTATAAAGTTTATTAAAATTACTATATTATATTAGCATGCAAGTGTTAGCTGATGACTATATTCTACTGTGCTTCACTAATAGGGTACTTGATTTGTCAAGCTGAAACCAAAAATTTTTATTTTCTTTGACCTTACTTTTTACATGACTAACCAGTGGCTATAGAATAAGCAAATCTATCCAAATTAAAATATAGATTAAAGAGATTTATCATTTTTCTGCTACTTGAATATTTCTATCTATGAAATGCATTTAAAAAATTATAATTGAACTGTCATACAACAAGAAGCACTAGGCTTAGCCTAGTTGTTGCTTTGGCAAAACTATCTAGTCAGCGTGTATAATTTTATAATCTTCTACATATGCTTTATCAACATTGCATTTATATTTGAAAGCAAGTTTTGGCTAATCATAATAAATATAATTATTTATATTATGTTAAAATCCAGTTGTCATGTTGTTGTTATACTGTAAAGTATTTCTGAAATAAAGCCTTAATACTAAATACTTTTAGAATAATATTAGTGCGAATGTTAATATAAATATTATAGGAACAATGAAGGAAGGTGAAAATGAAGGAAAGCATTCGTTTTGGAAACTAGCATTGATTATAGCACATGGAGTGGCTTATGCAGGTGTACTTGGCATCAACTTCATTGCTACTTCTAATATTGGAATCAGGTCAGGTAAGTGGTATCATTTATACAATTAGTAACAAATTATTCGAATCTAATTTACTTTATACTTCTGGTGATTATTGCTAGAAATATAACTTCAGTTGACATTTCAACTATTAGTTTTATTATAAGCTATAGCAATTATTGCTTGCCCTTGCAACGATTTGAGTAACTTTTATTGTGTATATTGAGTTTAGTAGAGGGCTGCAGCTGTCTGTGTAGAAAACACAATGGCACTGCACCCCCCCCCCCCCCATACTGACTGATTTATGTAGCTAACAACTTTCACCATTCTGTCATACATGCTAACTACAATAACCTAACCACTTCATTTGGGGATGATAACTCCTGGTTTATTTGAAATGTACAGCATTAAATTACTAGTTTGCTGAATTTCAAGTTCACTGTTATACTTTCCAGGAATAATTAAAAATAGCACTGGAGACATTTCTGAAAAGTACGATATTCTTATATCAGCAGCGGGATGGACATTCACAATATGGGCAGTAATATATATCTGGCAGTTCATTCACATTATCTACAGCTTCACCTTAATCTGTCGTAAAAACAAACAGGGTGAATATCTGTACAATGCCAATCCAAGTCACATTCATTTTTCTTTCTACATCTTCTACATAATCAACAATTGTGCTAATATGGCATGGATCTTTGTGTTTGATCGAGAGTTGTTAGTGGCCAGCACTGTTGTTCTCTTTGTCATTGCTATTTCTCTGTACATCTGTGGGATAATTATATGCAAATATTTGGACCGTGCTGCTGCCAACTTGGAATCATCTGACCTTGGCAAAGATATCTGGATGACAAGAATACTTACTCTCAACGGTATTGGCATTTATGGTACATGGGCCACAATTGCTAGTCTTCTTAACCTAGCCATCTCCTTACAGTATGTAGCTGGAGTGAACCCTGTAACCTGTGCATGGGTAGCTCTTGGGATACTGACAGGGGAACTGGTCATCTGGTTTGTGATGGAAACTTTCTTTTTTGACAGATATATGCGGTACCTCTTCATGCCATATGTTGTTCTCATAGTAGCACTTTCTGGTATACTCTCGAAACAATTCGACCCCTCAAATCCAGCCCCATATCTCATATATATAATAGTGCTACTAAGCATTACAGTTGTTCTTGGACTTATTAAAGTTCTTGTCATGTTTGTTCGTGGGCGGAAACAACCAATTACTTACTTCACTGCTGTCTAATCTAGCTCAACAATAATAATATTTGAAACCTTTTTAAATGTTTTTTTTAGTGAATTCAGCTGGTTATAAGTTATGTAGTTATACTGATTTGGAAAAAAAATTTAGTTAGGGTGCTTTCAGATTCCCTACACGTAGGGAATCTGAAAGCACCCTTAGTCAACGTGCCCTAGTATAAATATTTCAATTGGTGATCTTAAAAATAAAAGTTTTATTTTTTATTTTTTTCTCAATGATGAGATTTTTGTCCCTTTTATTTATTTTTTCAAATTTCTATTTGTAGTTAATTTTCTGAGTATTTAAGAAATATTTCTAAGGCAACTTTCCAATATATCACCAGTTTTAAAATTCATATGGAAATTAATTTTTCAATTTATAAGACGTTTGTTTCAAGCTCAATAAATAAACTTTTAAAACATCTTGCATGTTGTTTATGTCTTACACATACCACTACTACATTATTTTATATCAGCTCACTTTACGTTCTTCTATACACATTAGTACTATAAAGTTGCAGTAGCACCTTTCTAACTTATATTGTGTAAGTTTAGAAATTTATTAAATGATGTTGAAAACGTTTGCTGTGAAAATGTTGATACCAACATTTCATTACCAAAATCTATTTAAAATTTAAAGTAACAATATGTCGGAATACTTGACATATACATTTGTAATGTTACTACTTTAGTAGTTTCCATGGTTTTATAAAATTATAACATCTTAGCCTGCAACTCTTCACACTTGGGTGAAGATATTACTATGTATATGAAAGTCCATGCACTGACAAAAGTTTTTTTAAACTGTTTCAACAACTGTACTGAAAAAGTATCTGTGAAACATTGGTGAAACAACTCTAGGCAGTGGCTTGTAGCTATAGTGAAGACAACTCTAGGCAGTGGCTTGTAGCTATAGTGAAGACAACTCTAGGCAGTGGCTTGTAGCTATAGTGAAGACAACTCTAGGCAGTGGCTTGTAGCTATAGTGAAGACAACTCTAGGCAGTGGCTTGTAGCTATAGTGAAGACAACTCTGTTGCATTGAAACAGCTCCTCACCCAGTTTAGTATTACCTGTTAGCCTTTTTGACTTTGATTTTAGTAGATTTAATGATTATATTTTTACAATGATTATAATTAATTTTCTGCAAAACGCTTTGATTATATGTAATTTTCCTCTAAATTTGTTTTGTACAACTTTCTCAAAAAAAAGCTGATGGCTAACTTTTATTGTCCAGCTTGGTACTTTGATCAAATAAAAGTATTAGATTGGAATTTTGGCATGCAGGAAAACCTCCAATTTCGCGATTAAATTGGAGGCTGCATGGCAGCTAATGATGTTCTAAGTAAATTAACTATAAAAATATAAATGCACTACGGAAGAGTAGCTTGGCAAGATAACCACACAAACCAAAGGTGAACCTAACAGAGAACAACCAACACCTGTGTTAATTGTATGGAGTTGTCTACACACACTCACACTAATGCAATGTTGTTTATCAGTTATCACAGTAATGTAAATGCTTTATGTTACTGTTGCTGCCAATTTGTATGCTGAGCAGTATAAAAGCACTATAATTATTCTGGTTAATAAAGATGTATTTTAAATGTTGAGTAGCTTTGGTTAGTTTTTAGCTTCTATCTATTGAAATAATCTGTAGACCTATTGTCTTTTATTCCTTCTGATGCTCAAACCTACCTTGTCTCTTTGTTTAAAATTTGAGTGAGTGAGTGAGTGAGTTAATTTTGCATAGTTAATAAACTTAGTGGTGTTATAAATTCATCACATGTATGGCGATCAAGTCTCAACATAAATAGATAAGAAAGTTAACAAGTTAACCATTTTTTGCAGTTCAGTTTGTATTTTATACTTTAACATATGGATAATTTTCTATTGGACTTTTCATTTACTGAAAATTGCGAATTGAAATTCCCTGTGAATAGTCAAATTTATAAAAACAGTGTTACTTGCTTTGCTAATACTTATAACGTCTACACATTTGTAAATTGACATTGTTAGAAATGCTATTTACTGCCAACACTGCTTTGCAATTTGAGTTCAAAAGTTTACCCCTTTTCGATCTTTACACCTTTTGGATGCTGTAGCAGCAGTAGCCTAACTCTTGTATGGCAAGCACAGCTAATGATTATCTGATTACATTTAGAACATAGTAGGACTCCGAGTAGTTAAGCAACAACCTCACTCACTATTTCAATCCTAGCAGAGCAGTAAACAAGAGCTCACCTTTAAATAATCACAATACTGGTGTTCTAGTCACTAATGCTTTATGGCACATTGCGTTGTTCATAAAAGGAATGTATAGGCCTGTAAGTCGATATTTTATAGAACGATTAGCGCAGCTGCTCAACGGAGCAGAACGCTTAATAAACTTGCGTTATAACGTAGCACGTGATAAATAACGTGCCTATGCCCAGCGTTGTTCCAAGGCATAATCTAAGTATTAAAGTTTAAACACTAGCAGTCATCTATAATATTGTTGGAGCTCTTGACATCTATAAAAGTGCTTAAACTTTGTGAGTTAGGAATGTTTCAAGTCACAGAATGAAGGAGTTGTTTTTTATAGTTTGCTAACCACTCGCCTCTACTCTATTGCACTTCAATGCAAATTAAAAAAAATTCCCCAAATCAAGCAATTGGTCAAAATAATACAGATACTCTAACTACAAACCCCAAGAGTAGGCTGGTGTATGCAAACACAGCTTTTTGGTACTCATGGTAGATGAAGAATAACTGCTCAAAATTTACCAATCTCTCAAAATGAATCTCAAATCTGTTTATTCAGCTAAGTGCTTATGTTCTAGTGAATGAAATAACCTTTCACAATTTTAATCTGCTAAGCCAAGGGTAATTTGCATCGTAACCTAATTATATTGTATTTATTAGCTTTACAATCATTCACTTAGAAAAAAGCTTTAATTAATTTTGTGTAACAACATATCAAACAAAGTTTTAATGGATGAAAAACAAATGTGTAGTCTCAAATGCCCCCATTTTTGTTTTTTTTCCGACAACGTGTGGACTAGTAAGACTGTTTTGACACGAAGTTGAAACCATCTCCGTTAATCATCCATATCCTAGCAACTACTAGATTTATGATTGTAATAAAAATTTGCTGAGCAGATATTTTGAACTTTAGCTTAGCCTGTGTTCAAATAGCAACCTGCCTCATTATAATATAAATTGCATTACTGTGCTGAGTGTCATGTAACACTGCTTTAAAACCTAAGCTATTGTTATGGAGAAAGGTGAACTGGTAAACTGATTTTATAGATGTTGAGTATGTTAGAATATAAGGCTAATCTTGAAGGCTTATATAAGCACATCACAATACAAACAATGCTTATGTAAGGTTGTTGTACCAGTATAAAAGGCATAGCACAATTAAGCTAGCCATTCACTGTACAGTTTCAATTGACTGACAAATAAACACGCCATCTGCTGCATTCAACCTTGAGCTGTTCATCAGTAAAGTTATACTTGCTGCTCAGAACTTTTGATATATCTTCTAAAAACAGCCTCACAGGTTTGTATACTCTACAGTTTGATAAAGTTACTATTTCAGTATTTGTAATGTGCCCTACTGTACTTCACTGACACATCATTGGTAATCCAATCCAAATTATTAACTGTTTTCTGGAACCTTCCAATTTACGTGCTACATGACTAACCAGTAACTGTAGAATGAGCAAGTACATCCATATTAGCATATATATGGAAGTAGTTGATCATTGTTGCTGCTATTTGAACTTCTATATGATGGAGATTGCATTTAAAAATGTTACAAATTAGACAATTGTGTAATACCAGCAAGAAGTATTACTCAAATTAGTCTAGTTGTTGCTTTGGCAAAATTATTCACATTCAATCAGCATGTATAATTTTATAGTAAAGTATTGACATAGCAAGGCTTTTGAAAGCATGTTTTGACTGATTATGTTGTGCTAAATTTCAAGTGTAGTTTAGCTGCTATATTGTAACTTTTTATAGAAAAGAGATCAGCACCGTCATTTTCAAAAACACTATTATTTTCAATCTGTTAAAGGAACAATGAAGGAGAGAGGAAAGCATTCATTTTGGAAACTAGCATTGATTATAGCACACGGAGTGGTTTTTGTGGGAGTGCTTGCCATCAACTATCTTTCTTCCTCTAATGTTGGAGTCAGCTCAGGTAAGTGTTATCACACACAGGATTATTGATAGACAATACATGCACTATGCAAATGCATTTCACTCGCTTCGGAAAACTTAGGTATGGTGCATAATGTAATTTAATCAAATGAATTAGTAAGCTGCTGCTATCTATAAAACAGAAGATTGATGCATGCAGTGATGATTATGAAGTTAGTTAGTCTCGCCCATTGAACTATAACTATAAGATGTTTTAAGTTCATTGGTCTCACTATTCTGTCACACATGTACAAACTTGATAGCTAAAGCTAGTGAAATAACTCCTGACTTGTTTTAATGTACGGTTTAATAATACTACATGGCTGAATCTCAAGTTCACTGTTATACTTTTTAGGATTATATAAAAGTAGCACTGGAGATGTTGCGGACAAGTATGAAATTCTTATATCTCCAGCAGGATGGACATTCACAATATGGGCAGCAATATATATCTGGCAGTTCATTCACATTATCTACAGCTTCACCTTAATCTGTCGTAAAAACAAACAGGGTGAATATCTGTACAATGCCAATCCAAGTCACATTCATTTTTCTTTCTACATCATCTACATGATCAACAATTGTGTTAATATTGCATGGATCTTTATGTTTGATCGAGAGTTGTTGGTGGCCAGCACTGTTGTTCTCTTTGTCATTGCTATTTCTCTGTACATCTGTGGGATAATTATATGCAAATATTTGGACCATGCCGCTTCGAACTTGGAATCGTCTGACCTTGGCAAGGATATCTGGATGACAAGAATATTTACTCTCAACGGTATTGGCATTTATGGTACATGGACCAGCATTGCTAGTCTTCTTAACCTAGCCATCTCCTTACAGCATGTAGCTGGAGTGAACCCTGTAACCTGTGCATGGGTAGCTCTTGGGATACTGACAGGGGAACTGGTCATCTGGTTTGTGATGGAAACTTTCTTTTTTGACAGATATCTGCGATACCTCTTCACACCATATGTTGTTCTCATAGTAGCATTTTTTGGTGTGCTGTCAAAACAGTTTGACCCTTCAAATCCAGCCCCATATCTCATATATACAATAGTGCTACTAAGCATTACAGTTGTTCTTGGACTTGTCAAAGTTCTTGTCATGTTTGTTCGTGGGCGAAGACAACCAATTACTTACTTCACTGCTGTCTAATCTAGCTCCACACACAAAATTATTTAAATTCAGTTTGAATCTTTTTTCAATAATTTCTGACCAAGTTATGTGTAAGTTATTTTCAACAGCTGTTTCCAGTTAGCAAACTGTAAATATTACCTTACCCCAGTGTAAATACCTATTTCAATTTATAATCATAGAAATAGAAAATCTATTTCTGCTTTTCCTCAATGACGATGAAGATATTTTAAAGTGCTTCCATTCATTTTTATTCCAATTTCTATATATTTATGAAAGAAATGTTAAGCCTTTTATATGTACAATACAACAGTTAGTTTTTCTGAGTATTTATGACCCATCAACAGTCACTCTTGATTCTTTTCTAAAGCAATTTTGCATTTTGCCAGTTTTATAACTCATGCATATGAAACTTTATTTTTCAATTCAATATATGTTTGTACCAATAAGCTCAATAAACATTAAAATATCTTGCATGAGTTGCTCATGTCTTATACCTACAACTATATTTTTATCAGCTTACCTTACATGCATTCTATACACTAGTAGACTATTATACAGTTGCAATGAAACCATTCTCTTTATACTGTGGAAGCTTACAAATTCACGAATAATACTACTGATGTTAAAACCATTTGTTAATGTTGATTCCAAGTTAGCAGAGTGCTATTTACTGCCTGCTGCTTTGTAATTTGCAATTTGCAATCTTGACACCATTTTGACTCTGTAGCAGCAGTAACTCTCCTATGACAAGGGCAGCTAAATATAAAGCCTATATGAATACATTTATAACGTAGTAGGACTCCGAGTAGTTAAGCAACAACCTCACTTGCCACGTCCATTCGAGTAGAGCAGTAAACAAGAGCTCACCTTAAACAATCATACGGATACTGAATGCTCTAAGGCACAATACATGGGGTCAAATTAGGAATGTGAGGCCATTGAACCATTAGAGTAGTGCTTATCGGAGCAAAACACTTAACAACTTGTGTTATAACATAGCACGTGATAAATAACGTGTATTTGCTCACTGTTATTCTACACTACATGCATAATCTAAGTACGCAATAAACACTGGAATGATATTTTTGTGCTCTTGACATCTATGAAAGACTTTGATAACCACTCACATATGCTCTATTCCTGAGAAACAGAAGTGCATCGGCCTTTGGTAAAAAGCAAGAAACTTTTTCTAAATAGGGGCCCACAATGATTGTAGAGACTTACAGACACCATTTATAGGCTTCTAAATGTGCAGGGATTCAAATAATGTTTGTAATTACTAAGCAATACAACAATTTGCCTGTGTAGCCTTTCACCTCCCAACTCTTAGTAGAAATTATATAGATAATTTAACTAAACAAGAGTAGGCTGGTGTATACAAACACAATTTTCTGAAACTGGTGGTAGATGTAGAATAATGTTCGAAATTTTTCTAAAATATAGCTCAAGTTCATATCTTCAGCCAGTGCTTATATTCTTGGTGAAAAAATATTGTCTCACAATTTTTACATAATTATGCAGCCAGGTGTAACTTTCAATGTAACTTTAATTTGTAATCACCAGCTTTGCCATGTTTTTCACTCAGAAGATAGTGCTAGGGACTTTAGTATCATGACAAATCAAATGATTTTTTATTAAATGAAAAACAAATGCCCTAAGTTTTGTTTTATTCTGATTAAACTACACTGAGAAATGTTTTGACTCAAAGGTGAAATAAGCTCCAGTTAATCATCAATCATAGCAATTAGTAGATTTTTGATTGCAATAAAAATTTGCTGAGCAGATATTTTGAACCCGTGCTCGAATACCAACATGTGACAAAAACATGCCTTATTATTGTGTAAGTTATATTATGCTGAGTGTCATTCAACACCCCTTTAAATTCTAATCTATTATTATTGAGAGAGATATGCAATACTAAAATGCATTTTATGAATGCTGGTGTTTTAGAATATCATGCCAATTTGCGATGCTTATATAAGCACAGCACAATACAATCAATGCTTATGTAATGTTTCCTTTTGTAAGTAGAAAGGCCTAGCACAATGGAGTTAGCCATTCATTACACATTTTTATTAACTGACAAAAGCGATCTGCTCTATTCAACTACCAGCTGCACACTAGTAAAGTTATATATTTGCTGCTCAAAACCTTTTATTAATCTTTTAAATAAAAATCTCACAGGTTTGTACATTCAAAAGTTTAATAAATTTACAGTTCCTAAACTAAGATTAGCGTGTAGGTGTTGGCTGATGACTGTATTCTACCTGTGCTTTGTTTATCAAACAAATTTTTTTATTTTCTTGAAGAGTTGAACCAAACAGTGGCCATAGCACGAGCAAATGTATCCATATTAGAATAATATAGATTGAAGTAATTCATCATTTTTGCTGCTATTTGAATTTTCTATGTGTGATTTGCATTTAAAATTATAATTAATCTGTAATATCAACAAGAAGCAAAAATTTAGTTGTTGCTTTGGCAAAACTATTCAGCTAGCATGTATAATTTTATAGTTTCTACGTGCTTTTTGATATAGCAATGTTTTTGGTAGTGCAAGTTTTTGATAACATTACTCAGTGGTCATTGTTTTGCTATATTTTGGCAATTTCTATAAAAGAGGTTAACACTGTCTTTGGTTTTAAGAACTAAATTATTGTCAACGTTAATATAAATATTATAGGAACAATGAAGGAAGGTGAAAATGAAGGAAAGCATTCATTTTGGAAACTAGCATTGATTATAGCACATGGAGTATTTTTTGCGGGCGTGGTTGTTATCAACTATCTTTCTTCCTCTAATATTGGAGTCAGCACAGGTAAATGTTATTATAACATATAATATTATTGATGAACCTAGTACACATGACAATGCAATTCACTCAACTCAGATGGTATGATTACTGGTAGAAATTCAGCTGCTTGCAATCAGCATTTCAATGATTGACTTCTTTAAATTTACAAATATAATTATGTTTTAACTCTGCAACACTTTTACTATATGAATACTTTATACTTATACATAATTACATAACTGAATTGGCTTCTCTGTAAACTAAATGGTAGTTGCCAGTTAATTTGATTAATTAGCTGAAGCTGGTGATGTAATGCTTGTTTTAATATACAGTTAAATATTTAATATATTTTAATACTAATTTAATTATATTATTTGTATTTAATAATATTTAATAATAATTCAATATTTAATTATTGCATTGCTAAATCTCGAGTCCACTGTGTTGCTTTCCAGGATTATTTAAAAGTACGGCAGAAAAAGTTTCTGACAAGTACGATATTCTTATTACGGCAGCAGGATGGACATTCTCAATTTGGGGAGCAATATATATCTGGCAGTTTATTCACATTATCTACAGCTTCACCTTAATCTGTCGAAAAAACAAACAGGGTGAATATCTGTACAATGCCAATCCAAGTCACATTCACTTTTCTTTCTACATCTTCTACATCATTAACAATTGTGCTAATATTACATGGATTTTTATGTTTGATCGAGAGTTGTTGGTGGCCAGCACTGTTGTTCTCTTTGTCATTGCTATTTCTCTGTACATCTGTGGGATAATTATATGCAAATATTTGGACCATGCTGCTGCCAACTTGGAATCATCTGACCTTGGCAAAGATATCTGGATGACAAGAATATTTACTCTCAACGGTATTGGCATTTATGGTACATGGACCACAATTGCTAGTCTTCTTAACCTAGCCATCTCCTTACAGCATGTAGCTGGAGTGAACCCTGTAACCTGTGCATGGGTAGCTCTTGGGATACTGACAGGAGAGCTGGTCATCTTGTTTGTGATGGAAACTTTCTTTTTTGACAGATATCTGCGGTACCTCTTCATGCCATATGTTGTTCTCCTAGTAGCACTTTCTGGTGTGCTGTCAAAACAGTTTGACCCTTCAAATCCAGCCCCATATCTCATATATACAATAGTGCTACTAAGCATTACAGTTGTTCTTGGACTTGTCAAAGTTCTTGTCATGTTTGTTCGTGGGCGAAGACAACCAATTACTTACTTCCCTGTTATCTAATTTAGTTTATTGTTCAACACAATAAATTTTAAAATAGCATTCACTTTTTTCAGTAAGTTCTGGCTAATTTATCTAAGTTATATTTTAAAAGGAATTCTCAGTTAGTAACTTTAGACATTACCAAGCCCCAGGCCCCAAAGCCCAGGCCTCTTAAAAATCTTGAAATAGGGAATCTATTTCTGCGTTTTCTCAATGACGATATAATGGTAGTTTGGCGCTTCTATTTATTTTTTCTCATTTCTATTTATAGTACACAAGATCATGAAAATCATATAAAGTTTTTTATATGCCCAATTCCATAGTTTGTTTTCTGAGTATATTTATAACCTATATGCGGTGTTTATATTAACAGGCACTGTTGATTCTATTTTTAAGACACTCTTTTGCATATTACTAGCTTTATATTTCATGTGAAACTATTTTTTATAATTTATTAAATATTTGTACCAAGCTCAATACATAAACTGTTATATTATTTTGCAATATCAACTTGCATGTTGCTTTTGTCTTATACATACCACTACTACATTCTTGTATAACAGCTCACCTTATATTTTACACAATAACAATAATAAAATTTTGTCCATACTGTGTATAGTGTAAGCTTCACTAACAATCTAACTGATGTTGAACCCCTTTGCTGTGGAAATATAGAAATATTTGACAATTTACCAACATAATACATTTTAAAGCTATCTATTAGGTTAGGATACCTATATAAAATGTAATTGTAATGCTACTACTTCAGTTCCCATGGTTTTAAGAGTATAGCAGCTTGGCATTTATATCAACTGTGATTTGCAAGTTTAGAAGCTTTAAGCAATTTTTGGGAGAAAAACGCATTTAAGGTTCCGAAAATAAATGTACATGCCATTAGATGCACCTATGTAAAGATGAATTCTTGTGGTTCAAACTTTTACTTTTGTTTCATTTGTCTTTTCATTAATACACAGTGCCTGTAGTTTGAGTTTTAAACTTCTAAATCAGTTCAGTGATTGATAGGTGTGTTGCATCTGCTAAAAATAGCAAGCAACGCCAGTCCTCGATCAATATGAAGTATTGTTTACATATAAAACACAAGAATTGAAAACGTCATATTATGAAGGCAGAAATCTGAAATTCTGAAATAATGGGGGGGGGGGGGGAGGGGGGAGCATTTGAGCACATAACTTTCTATAAGCTAAATTAATTGTTTGGGTATACAACACTCAAACAGTATTTAGATAAGATATATATAATTATGAATATTTCAATACCGTATTAGAGTGCCAGGGATTCGAAAGGCTATAGTTTCTAATTTCTATCATGCTACAATAGCATCCAACAATACGCAATAAAATAATATTATATTCGGAGCCGTTGTACTAGGGCCTAGGCAGTGGCTCGTAGCTATAGTACAGACAACTCTGTTGCAGTGAAACAGGTCCTCATTAAATTTAACATTATTGATCAACCATCTCGACAACGATCATTTTTTATATTTTAATTATTTTTTAATTTGTAAAATATGTTTTTACAAAAACTAAAATTAAACATTCTGTAAAACCAATCGGTCATTTAATTTGCCTACGTACCGCATACATAACTATCACCAATAGACACTAAAATTGCAAATCCGGTAACAAAATTAATAACTTTGGTAAGCAAAAGACTCAAGATTATTACTATTACTATTAGTATTACTCAGTATTATTATTTCTATTAGTATTACCACAAAATACCTAAACAGTAGTCATCAATCTTTGTGCTAAAGTTGATGTTTAATTACAGTATAAGTATAAGCGAGTATACATAACTTAAACTTTAACTATAAGATTAAGTATAAATATAACTATAACTTATAGTTATAGTAATAGTTATAGTTATATTTATAGTATAAGTTTAAGTATAAGACTAGGTATTGGTATAAGTAGTTTAATTTTAAATGTTGCATTTACTATTAGTCTATACTATTAGTATAAATATTACTGAAAAAATAAGAGTTAGGAAGCTGAACTGAAGTGCTGAAAAGAAATACAAAACTTGCTTTCAGTCATTACTATAAGTTATAAGTATAACTATAAGTATTACATTTACTATTAGTATTACCATTACTCAGTAATACTAATACTAATAGTTTTGCTTTTACTGTAATTATTACTATTAGTGCTACCTTAACTGTTAGTAATCCTGTTAGTACTGGTATTACTAGTACAGTAGTAGCTATACTATTACTTTATAGTTTATACCTAATAATAGTACGTCACTATAAGTATAACTATAAGCATAAGCATAACTATTGCATTTTGATAATGATTTCATTTAGTTATATTTTTACGCTTACTGTAGCCATTACTGTAATACTATTAGCATTACTATAACTATTAGTATTGGTTTAATTAGACCAACAGTGAGTAATTAGTAATATTTATAATAATCAAATGTTGAATAAAATGTTTATATAATTAAAACTGCTAATTACTTAAACTATAAAGTTGAAAGAATTAAATCATAAATGTAATTGATAATTTAATGGTTGAAAATAAAAATGTCATAGCCATCAGCATCACCCTATAACTATGATCATGACTGGTGAGTATGAGTACCAATATAGCAAGTTTAATTGCTGATTAGCCAATTATAAAGCAAACTGTGGGCCTTCAAGTGTAACTGTGAGTGCTTAAGTATTACTATGACTATCAATAATAATAATAATAATAATTTAGGCTTATCGATCGTTAAATTTCAGTTTGCTTTTCATTGTTTAACTTTATGCTGCATAGATTATTTGCTCAAGACTTTAGTTTTTACCCTCAGTTTTAGACATATAGTCCTTTATTAGACATGGTGATGTTCAATTTTCAACTTTTATAAAGATATTATTCCCTGGGCTTTTTATATATTCATTTTGCTTATTACTTAGTAGTTCTATTTTTAATAGTTTTTTGAGTTATCTGACTCACCTGAGGCACCAATTATGTCATCGTCAAATATTTATTTTGTTTTTTTTACAGGCATACATGGGCCAGTAAGTTACATATCTATCTAATTTGTTGTTATTGATTTTCAGATACAACTGAAGTGTTTGAGTGAACCAGAATGGAAAAATATGAAAAAATTAAGGTGGTAGGACGTGGAGCATTTGGGTGAGTGGACGTTTTTTTTTCAAAGTTTTACAATTTTTTGAAGCAATAGAAAGAAAAGTAAGTTTTAAAATTTATTATTTTTGTTTGTGGTTATGTGTTTTAGTGTGGTGCATCTTGTGCAGTCTATATCAGACAAGAGCCTCTCCATAATGAAGCAGATTCCAGTAGATGCCATGACAAAAGAAGAAAGGATAGCTGCTCTAAATGAAGTCAAGGTCTTGTCTATTTTAAGCCATCCAAATATCATAAAATATTACGAGAATTTTTTGGAACAAGCAGCACTTATGATAGTTATGGAATACGCTGAAGGTAACCATACTCACTGATATTGCTTGCTAAGGCCTCTTAATTTGAATAAATATTCACATATAAGTTATAACCCCTCAGACATACTTTTCCGTAATGTCAAATGGTAACATCAAACAGCCATTTTTAAAACCGTCCAAGATGACCATACAATACTGCGGTATGTTGAAGATCAAACCCTGCTTGATTACAAAAATTATGTCAGGCTCCTATTGGACAAGGAGTCGTTCTGCATCAATTCATTCGATATAAATGTCCGACGAGGTGTTATAAATATTACCCAATAGCGGACTTTGAGAACTTTAGCCCGAACACATTAAAACTGGCTAATATTTGACGTTACGGCAAAGTGTATCTGAGCTGTAAATGGTATTGATGTTCGGAAATATATGGATTAAATTTTAAAAGTTTAAATAATATATAATCCAATTAGTTTATCATACCGTTACAGTTTTATTGTTCTCTGCCATATAATGTAACTGTTACAGACAATGCCATTCTTGATATACCTTTACTGATTGCAATGTTAGTTTGTGCATGCTTTTGGTCTTGCAGGGGGCACACTTTTCGAGTTTCTGCAAACATCAACAAAACTAATAGAAGAACTGGAAATATTAAAATACTTCACCCAACTACTACTGGCTATCCAACATATACACTCCAAACAAATACTTCACAGAGATCTCAAAACTCAGAATATTTTACTCGACAAAACTAAAAAGATTGTAAAAATTGTAGACTTTGGCATATCAAAAGTCCTCACAAAAAGCAATGCTGTTTCAGTAAGTTATTTTCATATGACAGTGGTTGTTTTTGTCTTAGAATTACTGTAAATAAATTTTTACTGCGATTCTGATTAATGATATCCTAATTTAAATCATAGGCATTTTTAATTTTATTCAACATTTTTGATTTTTAATTTTTTGCACTAAATTAAAGGGACACATTAAATAAAAATAAAATATGACCAGACAGCCAGTTGATATAAAAGGGAATAAAATCAGTCATACACTACTTTCTCATATAATAGCACTGCTTTGTTGAGACACCCGTGGTGTGACTTATTTACAGGTGGTAGGTACTCCGTGCTACATATCTCCTGAACTCTGTGAAGGTAAACCATACAATCAGAAGAGCGATATCTGGGCCTTGGGCTGCATACTCTATGAGATATTAACTCTGAAGAAAGCATTTGAAGCTCCGGTTAGTACATCAGTGAAACTCTCTCAGGGTATTGTTTCTGCACCAACAAGTTATCGACTCAGATTTTCTTTAAATTAATTGTTAGTAGTAATAAGATTTTATCTCTAGCTGTTTAACGACTCCACTACTTATAATTTCTTTATAGTACAATTATAAAAATTATATCAAATATATCTGCCTAACGATTCTTTAAGCTTAAGAAAATTGTCATTTGAACTAATTTTCGAGAAACAGGTAGCTTTGACCAGTTTTATTGCTTACGCACATTTTGCTTCAGTCTCTACCAGCACTAATAATGAAGATTATGAGAGGTACATTTGCCCCTCCCGCTGAGCACTACACTCAAGAGTTGAAAGACCTTGTGCTAAACCTACTCCAGCTCGACCCTGATATGAGACCCAATGCTAACCAGATCATGGCAAAGCCTATTGTCATAAACACAACCCTCATGCTGCTAGATATAGGCAGTATACAGTGTAAAACTAGGTATTGGAGGATACCATTTTTATTACTGTTATGCGATTATCAACTCTTTCCTGTACACTCCATTCCAGGTTGTTCATGTGTTATTTGAATAAACAAAATTATGCTGAGCTTTTTTAAATTTTGAATTCTACTCATACTGTAAGTATAACAAATAGTTATCATAGCAAGATCCAGCTGTAGTTAGTAATGATACTTGTTTCAGTTACACTAACGTGCGTTTTATCAAAATGATAAAGTTCAACTGTAAAACAATTGTTTAAGTTTCAACATGAAAGACCTGCCACTGCATACTGTTAAATGTTTGACATATTTGAGTGTCACATTAGAAAAAATGTTCTGCTCTTCCAAAAAAAAATTTTTTCTTAAAAGTTTTATTTTAGGTCAGAGAAAGGAATAATCACTCCTCAAGCAAGAACAGCCAAAGTGACTTCCAAATCAAGTATGATTTATGGATACTGTGTGACTAGAAAGTCAAAATACTTGATTTTTATTCTAAAGAACGTAGTGTTTAGTAGGCTGTAAAATCATATGCCACAGTGTTGAAAGTAGAAACTTAAAAAAAAGTAGCATCAAAGATCTGTTAAACTCAACTCAACAACATTGCCCTCCAGTATCATAGAGTTTACTTTTCTGCTGCACAATAAATTTCCAGCTTTTTAATCCTGTAATAAAGAACTGGTCAGTTAGCTGTGAATTTTAAATTTACAAGTTCTAAAATTATTTAAATGTTGAAACCTTAAGAATTACCTTGGACACCTGTATTGTGAGAAATATATTGGCATGAGAATTTATAATTGGATTGGTTTTTTCTCATCAATTTTTTTATTTTCATATTCTCATTTTACTATTAAATTACCATTCATCTTTCACAGCCCTGGCCTGTTGTGTGTATTTCACTGCACCATTATGCAGAGACATGCTGTTGTTTATTCCAGGTATGAAGTCAGATGTAGAGTCCCCTGTTTTGCTGCTGAAACCACAGAGCAAAGTGTGGTGCTGGGGGAATGGCATATCAAAGCCAACAGTTCTCCCTCTGCCTTCTGCTGATGCTGAAATCACAGAAGTGTCTTGTAGTCGGAACCAGAAAGCTGCAGTCACTCAAAGTGGTACCATGTTTGTGTGGGAGGTGAGGAGGTGCCGTAATACATGGTATACATTTGTATTATGTACCGCTACAATATATACAGTATATATATATATATATATATATATATATATATATATATATATATATATATATATATATACACACACATATATATATATATATACACATATATATACATATATATATATATATATACACACACACATATATATATATATATATATATATATATATATACACACATATATATACACACATATATATATACATACATATATATATATATATATATATATATATATATATATATATATATATATATATATATATATGTAATATTTTTTATAGACTTATATTATATTTGTATTGTAGTGTAAGTAATAGGAGTTGCTAGCATTAACAGTTTTGTTATCTGCTGGTGTAACAACAAGCTGTAAGCAATTACAAGATTGATTGTTGGTCAAAGTTATTTTTATATAGATAATGTTTTGTACTTAGAATTGTGAACACTCAGCGCGCTTAGTGTACACTATGCTTGTAATTTCAGAGTCCACCATATGGCATGGATACAGAATATCCTTATATTCCAAGGTCACTAGAAGGTCAATCTGCTGTAACCATACAGCATGTATCTTGTGGAGATCTCTTTATAGCCTGTGTTACTGGTATGCTGATGATTCCTATAAATTCTGCCTATAACTAGTTAGTCAGTGGTCATATTTTCTCATTTATTTCTCCTCGTGAAATTGTGCATATTACAAGTTCAGGAATTACTAGAGAAAATGTCTCTATGATTATTATCTATTGGTAAAGAATAGAATTATTTATAAAAAATGATGTTATTTGCGATCAAAAACATTTCAAGGCCATTTATATTTCAGACACACAACTTAGTAGCTGCTAACTTCTTCTGGGCATGTGAACATATAATGTAAAGTTGGGGGATATTAGTATGGAGGCTTGAAACCTCTGTATCATACTGATTTAATGATGCTGTTTAATTTGTGTAGATCGGGGCATACTGATGACGTTTGGTAGTGGAGCCAATGGTTGTTTAGGTCACGGTGACAATGTAGATGTTGCACAGGTGAGCATATATTATGTTACCTGTGTCAGCG
This sequence comes from Bugula neritina, assembly GCA_964035545.1. Classification (NCBI taxonomy): domain Eukaryota; kingdom Metazoa; phylum Bryozoa; class Gymnolaemata; order Cheilostomatida; family Bugulidae; genus Bugula; species Bugula neritina. Next base: position 20,537,775 of record OZ037765.1, on the reverse strand, counting down.
TATTGTCTCATTCTTTGTATAGTACATTCTGCTGCAGATTTCTGTATCTTGAGTTCGAATTTGTCACCAGGATGTGTTTTAGGCTAAGATAGTCGAGGCGTTACTTGGTTATGAAGTCATCAATGTGTCGTGTGGTCCAATGCATATCATGGCTGTAACAAATGACAATGAAGTGTTTGCATGGGGTAAAACTGATTCAGGTAGGTTAATGATTACTTTAAAATGTTGAATTTGAATATGTATGTTGTATGGGTTAAATTATGTTCATGTAGCATCACTAATTAAGTTAGTTTCTATACATGGAAGGTCGCCTAGGCCTCGGCATTGAGGAATCTACGAGCTACAACAAGCCTATGCAAGTTCAGTCGTTACCAGATGACTGTACACCTATCAGGGTTGTGTGCGAGTTTAACTCTTCGGTAGTCTTGACAGCTGAACATCGAACTTTTTGCACTGGAAGTAACAGGTAAGTTGACGGTTACCTCACCACACATGTTGCCTTTATATTTGTAAGAATAGAAAAGAAAGGCCCTTCAGTCTGTTTAAAAGAATAGTTGTTCATTTCTTGTTGACAGAATTTGAATACTGTGAAGTTTCAATAACTTAACTTGAAGTGTCTCCATTTCAATAAAAGTAGAAAATTTAGGCTTATGATACCAGAACTAAATTGATGTACTACATACTTCACTGGTTACATCTAATAGGCATTGTGTGAGACTAACAGCAAACATCTGCACTTCTTCACTTACTTACAGAGACAATAAACTGGGGCTGGACAGTCCAGGACAGGAGTTGAATGACACAATATACACATTTACGGAGATGCACCACCCGCTTCTTTGTCAGAATGAAATAGTACAGTTCTCATTGGGTACACTGCACAGTGCTGTGCTGACTGGTATGTGTTACACTGTACAGTACTTTAAGAATAGGCCGCATAATTTGCTAGCATGAATCTCAGAGTTGATTGTAAATCAACTAATTAGTTTGTATTACTGCCTTGTGGGGAGTTGGTGGTATTGCATATGTAATCAAAAAGCAAATGTAGGATTATGTTGAAAATTAACAATTTTTGTGGAAGCCATAACTGTACAAATCAAGTCAAAGCTTAGATATATTTTATAAAAAATATTTCTAGCTTTCAGCACCGAATGTAAGTTGAATGTAAGTTTCCACAACAATTTATTAAATTTTCAATACAATATCAAGAACATTTTTTTCTCTGATTCATTACCCTGCAAAGTGTGTTTATATTACTCTCAAGTTTTGAAAAAGCGTAATAATTATACTTGTATTTTTGTGTATGCCATGTATGGTGGTAAAATACTATTTAAAGTTTTGTGAGTATTTATGTAATTATAGAATACAGCAGCTCCTTCATGCTTCTAGTATAGAGAGTGCGTTCAGGTGTAGTTAAACACTTATTAGTTTTTACTTGTATTTTTCAACAGCTACAGGACAGGTTTATACCTTTGGTAGTAATACATTTGGACAGCTGGGCATTGGTAATAGTGAGCCTACAAGAGAGGTGTGCTTAGTGGAAACCATAGCAGATGTCATCAGCGTGTCTTGTGGGGATACTTTCACTGTAGCTGTGACCAAAGGTATGACATAATATGCATTACAAAAATTAGGTCTTTTCTCTGGAGGTTCGCATGGTACTGCACGTTCATTTTCAAATACCAACATTTCTTACCAATGCTTGTTCATTTTAAACATTTTGGAGTTGTTTTCTCATTTATTTTGCTGCTTTGATTTTCTCCAAGTTTTGTAATTAAGATTGAGAACTATAATACCTGTGTTTTGCTGCAAAATACAAGAAAATCGAAAATCTTATGTTCGTTGATTTTTATTGGCTGAACTAGCCTGTAACCAGTTAACTTGGACTGCATTAGCATTGAGTACACGGTGCATGAAAGCTGATGGCATCACTGATCTTTCCCTTGAATAATCATGCAAAGCTATTCACTTCATAATGTCTTCATCTTGGTTGTTAAGAAGTTCACTCAATCATTTGTTTGGTCCGATATGATGCAACCAACTCTTATGCAATTTAAGGTAAAGAAGTATACACTTGGGGGAATAAGGCAAGAGGCAGACTCGGTAACGAGGACAGGGACTCCCTATTTCCTGCCCTTATAGATATTAAGTTCAACTCTCTACATCTGGTGTCTGCTGCAGCTTCCAATGGTGGCACATTAATGGCTCTATGCAATAGTGTAAGTGACTGAAGATTTTCTTTAAGACTGTCATTCATCCAAGAGTTTGCAAAACCTTTACTTCTTTTTAAAGTTGTGAGCGAAATTTAAACTTTAAAGGCTTCAGCAAAAAGTTGTACGACAACTCCACCCACTACTATGTATTTATTGTTCAGCGGTGAATCTCAGGCTATGTGCAATTGTTTATACATTGATATGGTGATGTTAGGAGATTATATTATTTTTGCTAAGATTAAACAATTTTTAGCACATATTTGTTTAATTTGAAGAATTTTGTATATATTTTGCCATAATAATTGGATATTTTTTAAAATTAGAGCTGTGAATAGTTTTATATATTTGAAGTAATTATTTTTTAACTTGGGCTGCCCATGCTTCACAGTCATTTATATGTACTTCAAAAACTTTATAACATATTATTTTTCATTAAATAATGCTCATTTATTTCATGAATAAAGTATAAATTGTGGAATTAATAATTTTATTTCTAAATATGAGTAACATAGATTATATGAATTTTGGAGAAGCAAAGCAGATGTAAAACAATTTTAGCCATTCTGTACAGCAAAGCAAATTCTTGTACTATGCCATCCAAAGTCACATGCAGTAAAAAATTATGTGTTAATAGATAAGTAATAAAATTAGTAAGTAAAACATGAGATTATAACCCTTTGAAATAACATTAGTCGTGCAAAATATTATAACTGATGAACACACAAATACAACATGTGGTGAAGTGAGAATGTTTTATTCCAAAACATTCAAACTTTCACATTAAGAAATATATGTGGTATTTTTTAAGATGTTTAAAATAGCAGATGCAATAGCTTTGGAACTAGAATAATACTACACCTATGCACTATAACTGAATTTACTGTTGGCAGATTGGTATGCTGTAGGTTAAACTAATGTAGTGGGTACTACCCACTGGGTAGTAGAGCTCACATATTGAATAACTTGTGGTCAAAAAGAACTTCTGTCTAAATTGTGGTAAGAGATGCTCAGAATAAACCTTTCTAAAGTGAATGTTAAAAATGTTTGCACCACAAAAATATTATAAAAACAATAAATTTATAAAACACTGTCTCCACTACATAAGTTAGACTATAGTGAGGGTTGTCTGGGTAAATTAGTATTAAAACTTTTAATTTTGTAGATGGTAAACAAGTCAACTATACAAAAAAATCTGACACTAGCCCAAATATTTAGCACAGTATGCAATACTTGTACAGATCAAAGAAGTTACTAGGAGTCAAGTAAACATAGAATAAAGTAAAATATTAGTGCCACAAGATGAAAGTTAACACTCTCTCCTTTACACTGCTTTAGATTCCAGCAGCTTATATGTCGGGTTTTCATAGCCATTCTACAATAAAATATCCACCTCAAGTTATGTCACCTGACAAGCAATCCCAGTTTGAACACAAAATTATAATCCTTAAATCTCACCATAAGTGTATGGAAAAAGATCAAAATCAACTAAAATACACAAGAAAAATTACTATTTCTGTTACTTAGGTGACAGCAACTAATAGAACATAATAATTCAATACTGGTTTAACAGTGTGGTGAATATGAAATAAACAGTAAAACATGGATATAAATAGCTTCTTGAAACCACAATTAAAAAGATTAAAGCAATGGTATACCTGCATGCTGGCAATGTGTTTCTCTTCTACTGAAAGGTTGTCCTCCACTGATACCTCACTGTAGACATCTTTAGCTGGTTTGGATACACCTTTTCTCTTACTCTTAGCCACAACAACAGAGAATATCACTACGAATATGGCCGCAACAGTTCCTGTAAAAATAAGAGAGCACATAACTACTAAATAATTCTTCTAACTCAGAAAAGTGAATCACAAATATGTACATCCATTTAATTACTAAACGGTGAAGAGATATGCAATACATGAGAATGGGTTGTGATAAATTGCATATTGTTAAAACCATAAGTACTTAGAAGCACTAATTGACCATGAAATCTCAACTTAAAAATAAGTTAATTTTAGTTACCAACTGCCAACCAACAGCAATGAAGCATGAAAAAATGGGTATTTCTTAGGTTACGCAATAATAATGTTGGTTTCTTGATTAGCATAGCTAATTCTACACAACTAACACAACTAAATGAGCTTACCAAGAGCAATGGCAACAGCTGCACCAACAGAGAGGTTGGATGCCACAGACTGGCTGCCACTAGCCACTGCAGCCACGTTGGGTTGCACCACCACACCTGCACCACCAGCCAGGTGGCTCACCTACAAAATTCTTTACATTTGTCACAATGCCAAAACTCATCAACTATGTAAAGTAAGCCTATACAGTGCTTGTACCTTGATTGCTGTGTTTTTTAACTCTAAGCTTAAAATAAATAAAACTTGAGGTATTGAAACTTGAATTAAAACTGAAAATTACCAATTTTTGGGAGGACAACTCCAAAGTCTACTGTTGGCTCATTCGGTAATACATTAGCTAATAGTTAGAAATTGGAATACTTGACTAGTTTGTGAATATGTAGTACATAAACCAAGAAGTTACAGCAGTGTATGTATAAAATCATAAGTCGTTGGCATTCAGTTAGTGCATGGGAAATAGTTGTATTTATGATAAAGCAACACCTCAACTTACTTAGTATGGTGAAGAGTTGTGGTAAGTGCAGCTAAATTACCTCATTCATGTTATCTGCCTCATTAATCATACAAAATCATCAGATAATCACAGCTCATTAATAGCTCACTGGCATACTGCTAGCTCTAGCATTCAGTGCTTAGTTACTAATCTAAGTAACTTGAAACATTTCATATTCAAGTGTAGGCCTGCTGTACACACATTAAATGTAGGCTAAAACAAAGGTTCATAACTCACTGCTATTTTAACTTTAGGGGCATGTTCCAGTTCCTTCGCATTTTCTTCATCTAGAGTAAATATGGCTTTAGGCTTTACAAGTTTAGAGTTCCCTGAAAGAGATATTAACTTACATGTTTTGTGTTGAGAGAGTAATCGGGAGATTCAAGATCCGATTATTCATATTGGAATAACTTTGTTTCAGTTAAAAACAGAGAGAGGAGTGAAAATATTCTGGGAAATCGGAAATGCATTGAAAGAAAACATTCTTTCTTGAAATAAAACGCATTTTATGATCATTCCACAAGCTTACGTAGTAACATGATTTTTATCTCTTTATATCCTCAATAATATAAGATACAACCTAGGTTTGGTATATTCCACGCTACAGCACAGCAGTGCATTGAATCACATAGACACCTTCACACAAACACCTGGTGTTTATTAATGAGTAGCACCTCCGACTGTCAATACCACGGAATGAAGAAATAATTTAGTTGTCAATAAATTTACAGTTCAAAGAACTTGGAAATTCTTTTGAACAGACTAACAAGTAGCGTTGCCTGCCACAGGATAATAAAGTGTAGGAGAACTTGGCTTGAATACCCACAGTAACCTCTATTCTTACAGTTTATAGTCAAATACACTCTCCTTACCAGTTGCTGCAGCATATTTCTCCGCCATCTGTTTGTATGATGGTTTCACAGACAGAGTTTCTGGCTGAGGCTTAGTTTCCATAACTGTAATGACTGGTTTCTTCGCCATCTCTAGGACCTCTGGCTTAGATGTTGAAATTGGTTTCTTTGGTTCAGGAGTGGTTGGGTCTACCTTCTATAAACACAGCAAACACTTGTATTATGAGCTACCAACTCCTAGCTTCTAACTTTATACTACCTTCAAACACAGCCTGTTGGGAAGGTCACCATTTTACCCCTAGGAAGGCTTTATTTTAGAGTCTGCATGTAACATGCTTGTAAAGTTAATCTTTGTGTACTACTCGTGAGAAAAGTATATACTTTTTGATTTTGACTGTAAATCGTGTCTGAAAATGAATAAAGATTGTTATAACCAAATGTACAGAAAAGCTTCAGGTGAAAATTTCAAAATTGATAAGAAACCCCACATTATTTTGAAAATATACTCAAAGGCTTTTCATCCAATTGATTCACCAATAAGATGCCGAAAGCTTATTTAAAATATGTTGTACTCATCTTAAATAACAATTGCCAAACCAACTAATTAATATTTAAATTGTTTGGTAAGTGTGGGCGCCAAAGCCTTGGTTACCCTTTCTTTGATTTCAAAAATCTTATATAGAGACTAGCATTCTTTTTAATTTAAAAATTTTTTTTGAGACCGAAGTAGTAACAGAGGAGTTTTAAAATTTCTGCTTTAATAGATTAATTTCAAAACTCATGATATATAAACTCAGACTATAGGAATGCCTCCATTGCCATGGCAGATATTAAGCAGCAGACATGTATGTGACACAGGGCAGGTGCATTTGATATTTAACCAGTCAGGCATGAGAATACCTGTATTTTCCTGAATACTAGGAATCTTTCTTCTACCGATTGTCAGGCAGATGGTTTTCCTTGAATTGTACCACAAATTAATCCAAGATTTATAATAGAACTCAAAGAGACTGTGTTACACACAGCGGCTATTACCTTCACTACATGATGAATGGCCAGCTCTTTCTTGAATGTTGAGATGTACATGTCTATACTGTTGAATCTCTTAGATCTCCAGTCATTGGTTTCCTTAACCAGTTTTTCTTTCACATTGGTGTCAGCCAGGGCGTCCAGTAGACCAATACTCTGATTGATTCTCTTGCTATGAACAAGACACACATTGGTTACCTTAATAACTGCATTTCAGTGAACTTATAATGCATATGGAGACCGGAGAATAAAAATCTGAACATTCAAGCAGGAGTGCCCAAATAACATTAGTGATAGTAGAAAATTACTAATAAATAAATTTTTTTAGGCAATTAGGTGTACAATAAAAATTATTGACAAAACAAATACATGTAATTAAAGCATTTTTAAATAGATATTTTCTGCCAAGAAACCATAACATTTTGACACCATTTTCTTCCTCAGGTGTTCCTAGGTAACCACTTGGCAAGGGAAGATAGGTTGGTGAGGACTAATAATTCGCTATCCTTGGTTTAGTAGCTTGGCTTTTAGTGTATAAGTGGCAGATGAGCTAACCTGATGAGACTTAGGTGAGATATGGTGGCCGGCAGTAATTGCTGACCCTGGGCACCATCTCTGTCTCTAATCTTCTTGTAGTGCTGAATGCAATGGTGGGCATCCTTTTCCTCAGTACTGATATATCGCTTCAACTCCTTCATCAGCTTTCTTTCCTGTAACAAGTAACACCAACAGATTTTATGGCCACATCGGTGTTGTATGTGGACATTGGTGAAATTGCTTCCTGCAGGTTAACATGACTGAGTCAGGGGGAAACAGAGCCATACTCCAGTCATGGTGCCTTTTCAAGGACTAGTATATTTTCTAATGAACTACAAGCTCAGACATAAAAGTAGATGATTATTGTAGATTTAACAGTGAATAATGCATAGGAACTATGGTTTGTGTTTATGTAGGAGTTGAATGACTTCTTTTCAAAGTTGAGCAAATAGAAGTAAAGCTATTGATTAGCTGATAGTAATTAGAACGTCAACAGCTCTCTCTTCAACTGACTACCATCAGCAAACAATGACAACCCCCAGCAAATAGAAACTGAACATCTGCTAGTTGCATCACAAGAAGGAAAATCATCTAAAGATATAGATGAGATATGAGACTAAGTCCTGTTGGGATACATCACAGCTAGGTAGTCAACCACCACCTACACTGTAGATACACATTTCTTAGCATTTAAACTCCTACAAACACGAAGACTGAACACTCAATTGACATTAGCTGCGTGTTATGTTTTTCTGATGAAATGAAATGTTCAATTTGCTTAAAGAGTGGGTGTTTGGCAAGAGTTTCACTAAACTCAATGGGTTTTGCCCTAAAAGAAAACTGTGTTCTTCAGTAACTCATCTGAGTTTAGAGAGGAAGAAGTCCATGACTGAATGCTGCAAGCTCTTACAGCCAAAGTAATGTCGGTTTTCTTCAAACGAAGGTTATTGAATTTCCACAGCATAAATCACAGTTGCGTAGGTAAAGTCATGCAGGCATAAAGCACACTCCAGCATCTAGAGATGTGTAGTGCCTTGCAATCGCTGCTGCATATCTTTGTAGAAAAAATACACATCTTCAAACATATTTTAGTTTGCACAGCATGCAAGCCGACAATACACATTTTATGTATATACAACTTGGAATATGATACAATAAGGCAGATAAGATCAAGTGTCTATATTTGTGCATGTTCTGTGTGTATAATCAGACTAGTAGAGTATGGAGTAGACTATCTGCATACTTCGTGATGCTATTCCATTCACTGAGTGCACAACCCAATAATAGTACAAGAAATTTCCCCATCTCCTAGAAGTGATAAATGTGTTACATGGTTACAGGTTAGAAGAGATGATGGAATGTTTTATATAATATTTTGTTGCAGGACAAAAAACTAACACCTGAAAAGTTGTTTATTGTCTGAATTATATTTAATACCTTCTTATAATGGATTGAGCCCTGGTTATTACAGACTGCTGTAACAATTGAAGTTTTCACAGCTTCTAATGTAATGCTCATTACCCCAGCCTTTAGCAAACACTCTGGTGGCCAATAATTTAGCTTTATTGCTAAAATTTCTTTTATTTAATTCCCAATAGTCAGCTGCAAAGTACTGGAAGGTTGTTAAGTTTCACCTACTACGATGCTCTTTTTCTTCTATATATTGGGATTATGTATCTTAGTCTGTGATGTGGGTTGAAAACCACCAACAAATGTTCTACATTGGGAACTTCCTAAAATGCTAAACCAGCACTTACATTCAAGTTTATGAGTTTCTAGTTCAATAGATACAAATGTGTTACGGAGGGGGAAGTTGTAATGGAATAAATTATTTAGATACACGAGTGATATCTGCTGATATATAATGAAAAGCTAACAGATGGCTATAAAATGACTCAACTCAAACATGAAGCAATTATTGACAGAATTGTACTGCACACTGAGGACACACTGTAACAGGGCATTTAGCATGGCCCACACCTTAACAGAAGGCCATAAAGAACAAATACTAGGCAATACTACTCAATACAATTGATTTAATCAATAATAGCATTGATTATCCTAACTATTAGGAGAAATCTTAATGAGAGAAAGAGGAATGTTTATCCACAAGTAAGCTAGTAGAGACTCAGTGAGCAATTACTCATTGAGTATGCAACACCTGGACCACCTATATGTCCATTCTAGCTCCAACAATAGGGTTCAAGCAGTGCTCAGTCTATACAACAGCAGCACACTGCATGTCTAGACCAGCGCAGATAGAAACAGTGTTCATTGCAGAGAGGAGCTAGTTTGCGTGCTGCCTATGCTGAGTTGTCAACTTTTATGTTACAACACAGAAAATTTTCACAGGACTCAAGACTACACAATAAGAAACTGTGACTACTCCATCTGTTGAACTAGTTTTAGAATAAACTTTCAACAAAAAAAAAACCCATTAAGATAGTTTTCAGAGTAAATGTAGGTCATAGGAGCCTGCAATAAAATTGAGCCAACATTCCATAAGCAGTGGGAATGGAATTACAAAATTCCTTATATAAATGCAGAAAGCGTGAACATTTTTTTGTAATTCTCAAATCATTTGAAAAGCATCAAACCAAGACCTGGGTCTTCTTGAAGCCGCCTTAAGCACATTCAAGACTCTAGAGTTTAGATACTGACTCCTACATACTTCTCAGCATGCCATAGAAACCGTTACTCACATTTGGCTGAGTAGATTGCAATTCCTGCATTAACTTTTCAATAGATTTCCTTTTCTTAGCATCGAGATTTGTCTGTACATGCTGCTGGTGGACAGCATCCAGTTGCTGCAGTTTGGCATCACCTGCAATGAGAGTAGATTGACTCAAACATTGTACATCAGTCTTGGAACTAATGAGGAAAGAGAAATGACTAAGGTTTGCATCTGGTGAACAGGATAGCAATAAAAACCACTCGTTGCAAGAGTTTTTAAATACTTGTTTAAAGATTCTGCAAATTATTGTTCAACTGCAGGGCATGGTGTCTATTATAATATACTATATAGAAAGAAGGTCACTATTTTTGCGTATAGGAAACCCACTAGCAGTCTGCATGGCAAAGTATTCTTTCTCAAATCTCCTTGTGATCTCTACATTCGCTTTCTCGGCACCTTTAGAGTCAATTTTCTTTAAATCTTTTACTCGTTTTCTGGAGTCTTCCCACTCTTTCATCAGCTATAAATAATCACATCACTTATAATACATTTTTCTATAATATACCTCTTAAATAAACGCAATTAGTTTCTAAAATGTTACTGGAAATCAACAATTTGTCTCTTTAACCCCTTTCGAATTGATGGCACACAAAGTATGATGTTATATAAAATAGAACATGCACTCATTCTTATAAGCAACAGTTATTGGCTTTGAGAATGAAAAGTTGGTTAGACAAGGGAATGTAAAGCATCTGAATAATATAACGGAGTCTTTCCAGAAAGAACATATAACACTGAGATATCTAAGTGGTTAAATGTATAAAATAAAAGTGATGTAACTTTTTGTTTTTGAGTGACCTTTTTTTAGAAAAGTGGCTTTTATTTCATAGATTGCAGACAAAAATAGTTAGAAATTTCTAGACTACAATAACTGCACCTGTGAGTAGGCTGCTACTACATATTACTTATTACACTGCAGTGGCAGATGAAATTGATCCATAATCTGGTCCTCAAGTTTAGATGCAAAAGAGCTATTATTGCACAAACAGGTTGAAGAGTCCTTGTAACGATAAAGGCTACTCCAGTAGAATACTAGTGATAATTTATATTTAAATTTTTAGTATATAAATCCTCTCTACTGCAACTTAACTAATAACAGATAATTTATAACGGTAAAACCAATATCTGAATTATAATATGAACAAAACTGAACGTAAAATCAAACTGAAGCAAATATCTGGCAAGTTTTAGAGTTGAGTTAAATCAAGTCACTTATAGTCACAGTCACTTAAAGTCACAGTCACTTCTAGTCACAGTCACTTATAGTCACAGTCACTTATAGTCACATAGTACTTTATAGTCAGTCATGTAGCAGAGTCACTTGAAAGTAGGAGGTGCTTGAATAATACCAGAAAATCACAGTTCAAATAGAAAGTAAGCAGCCATTTTGTATAGTATAAAGTACAGTGTTTAATTTGGATGTTATTATGAAGTCTTAATTCAGAAAAGTTCCTAAATCATTTCCATACGAATTATGGAAAGGACAAGTATAATAATATTGACTGTAGATTTAGCACACCACCAAGTCAGTCAAGCTAAATTCAGAAAGAGTTTGTCGACGTCAACAGAGAGAAAAACATATATCATTTTTCCCTTGGGCCAATGCATAGTTAACCTGTTCTTTCTATCGAAATAGCACTATATGCAAAACATTTATCTTTTAGTAAGAGCTCCAACACAATTGAACAGAATGTAGAAGGGGCTACTTCACCAAACACCCAGACAGGATTTAGTTATATAATTTCTACTATGCTAATTGTAAAGGTAATAGTCATAATATGCATTTATTATTAGGCAATAGGCGGAGGGGCCATTACAGTAACATCATAAACTACCTTAACTGCCTTATAACCTGGGTGCAAAGTAACAGTGTGTAAAAGCGTTTCTAAAACATCTGCATAAAGCAGGTGAACTGTGAGCTAATAAGGAGTTTTGGCTAACTGAGTGCAATATATACAAATCATTTGTAGAAAGTTCCAGTAAGAAAGCACTGTATCAACACTGAATAGGCAAGACTGGCTGAATACAAACACAGTAAAAGGCTACATAACACCCCTAATAGCTTTACAGTGCATACATCGCAGATGAATAGTAGAATTATGCATAAATCAATATTACCCTCTGATTTAGCCTACAAACTTGTTTAATTTTAGAAATGAAATGTAGAAACATAATCTATAAAACAAACCAATGACTTAGTACTGATTTATCTGAAGTTCAATGGCTTAGCATGCCCTTCCTACCATACAACAAGCATATAACATGCCCCTTCCTACCATACAACAAGCATATAACATGCCCCTTCTACCATACAACAAGCATATAACATGCCCCTTCCTACCATACAACAAGCATATAACATGCCCTTCCTACCATACAACAAGCATACAACGTGTTGGAAAGCATTCAACATCATGCGTTCATATTGTTAATGAAATTTCAAACAATTGGTATATCAAAAAGAAAAATCTCCAGACACTTGTTAGTTATGAGTAATTTGGTAAGAGAAAACCTTCAAACTAGTGTTTAATTGGTTGAAAAAAGAGAACTGATTTAATAAGAATGTCTACAACAACTAAATCATAAAATTACATAAATCCAGCAATTACTCTACGTCAAAATGAGGCGCTAGCTAATGCTCCCTAATCAAATTTGCTAATAGTAAAGAGCTAGAGGCTGTTTGCCTAAGCAATTACTCAGAATCTACGAAGAAATAACGTCAGCAGAAGACTTCGATGGCAACCCACTGCCGGTGAAATGTGAGATTAAGTGCGGCTATAAAACTCGGTGAAAAAGAAATTTGTGAATCAACCAACTTTCATTAAATTTTCTCACAGAACAAAACACCACACATCAACTCTGGAAACTTTGGCTCAACATCCCATCTCTATCAGCGGCAGTGCCAGTGCGGAGGTAGACATGTGTACGGGTTGGCAAAGCCAGAGGCTTCTCCAAAAAACCTTATGGTGAGAATCATAGTCTAATAGGCATTAGCTGTTAAGAGCCAGCAAACTGCATCTAATACCAGGTATTGCAGTTAATTATCTTAGATTAGGAAATTTTAAACCTCTCAAAGCAAAATATTTTCAGCTTACAAGTTCTTACCCTGATCACTTTAAAGTATTAAATACTGGCCAAATGCAACACAGCTGTTTCCCAGCTTCCAAAAAGATTGACGAAAAGGAACAACCTTGAACCAAGTAATGTTGGGAAGTTGTAACTGCGTTTTAGGTATAACTAGATGATAATTGTTAACCAAATAACCTTTAACTGAGATGGCATTATAAATATCTGCTGCAACTGATTTACTGGCCAAGTGTGCAAGGAGGGGGGGGGGGGCAGGGGGGCAGGGGGGCAGGAGGGCAGAGGAGAACGTATACCCTTTTACCTTGCCAGCTTTCTCACGGTCCTCTTTTACTAGCTCACTCTTAGCAGCTTCATAGGCCAAGTGCTCAGTGTTCTTGTAAGAAGATTGCTTCATATTGAGATACTTGTTAACGGAATCCTTAAGTCCACCGGCAACATTCACTGATGGTACGACCTTGACACTGCTCGTTGTTGATTCATTGGCATCAATATCGGTAGAAGCAGTTGCATTAGAATCTGCAAACAAAAGATATTATGATTCACCAGATAAATTGGAAGCACTTATTTAGGTAGTGAAGCCTGTAGAGCCAAACCGTTGAAACTAAAAACAAAATTAACATAAAAGAATGCTTAGTTGCCATGGCAATGTCTATAACATATGCTAAAAATTTTAATATATAATGCATTGCACCATAGTCAACAGGATGCTGTGAGATTGCAGATGGTAGGCTGCTGATAGATTAAAAATTATTAATTATCAGTTTATTAATTTGTTTTTGAGAAAAATGTAATATTCAAAAACTGACAAGCTAATGTTATTTATACTGGGTCCAAGCAAGAATAAAACTTGGCAACAGTTTTATACCATTCAAACTTATCTGACTTGCTATGATACTTGCATTATGACATTTTATGACTAGTTTCAAACTGGTCTTACGAGCATCTATGTTAAAAAAAGGAAATTATATAGTTGAATTGAGAAACATTTTCTTGCTTCCACAATTAATTGGCCAGTACATTCAATGTTTCACCATGTACTGGTGAATGAAGCAACAAAGGTGAAGAACAAATGTTTACCCGGACAGCAAACGTATTCCACTCCAGTAAACAAATCTGTGCCGCATGGTAGAAGCATAGCGTAGCTCTCGACCTTCATGTGCTTCAGTCCTTGACACGCCTTGAAGGCCACATCCTTCCACCAAGCAAATCCGTGACACTGCTTTGGCTGGTGAACATGATCAAACTCACACTTTTTTGGAACAATTAAAGCATCACTTTGGAAAGGTCCAGTCAGACATCTACAGAAACAAGCTCAAGGATAAAAGAACTCAATAATAACTTCAGGAATATTCTTGGATAAGTAAATGCCATTCATCTTCTTGAAATGGGAAGCCGTGAGTCAACGTATTGGAATGAGTAAACTGCTCATCCCCATAAAACAGTAATATGTTGTGTTGCCAACCCAACAGCCTTCCTAAACTAACCAATAGAATCTATGCGTCACACAAGTTTGATTTATAATATGGTCTACTCAAGTATCTATGTTCATTGTCCTATTTATCTATGATTTATCAACAATGTTAGCTTAAGAACAAAGAAACAGTAAGAAAACAGTCCATAGAGCTTATAAAGCTGTATTCCCAGCGGAATAGTATTCATCAACACAGTTGCAGTGACATTTTCTTAGAAATATTATCCAAAGTTTAATTAATATTCAAACAGGTAGGCTTCCTAAGCTACAAACCTGTATGGTCTCACTGTGAAAGCCTCATTTGAAGTGCAGGTTTTCTTTCCAAGATTACACCAGCCTTTGATATGCTTATATTCACTCGACTCCACAATGTTAGTGACTTCAAGAGCTGGATACACTTTCTTACAATAAGTCAAGATTTCGCTCTTACTTTCTATGCAATCCGTTTTAGGGTCCGACACCCACTTTCCGTCCTCGTGCATGTGCATAGCTCCCATGTCACACACAAACGCCACAGATGGTTGAAAAGAACTTGAATAACATCCCAAGACAGCCACTGAAAATGGTGAAGGATATATTACATTCACAGTAGACCTGGAAATCTTGGGTGTCAGACATTTATTTTCACAAAAGTGCTAAGTATTGGCAAGAAATGAGACTTTTAACACTGTGGTGTGACTAACTAGATTTCAATATAAATATATTCAGTTGGCATTTCCATTTCATAAACTCAATATATTATGATAATACAGGTGCCATCTGTAGCATACAAGCAGTTCACAAACTATTAGTTTCTTACACACACTACAGACATAGAGGGCAGACAGAATCAAACAGCCACAAAAATCTTTTACTTGGCAAAATATTGGTATGCAATACAAGCCTCAACAAATACTGAAAATAAAATAGACTTTTACAATAGTTTCCTGTGTACCTGTTGTAACACATTAGGACATGTGATAGACCTATAAGGGATTAAAAGGCAAAGAAAATACTAGTAATTACCCGCCAAAATGCAAAACACTGACAAAGCGTGATGACCCATAATTCCTGGAATCCCTTTTTCTTGTAAACCTAAAAGCAATAGTTTGACATTAAGACAAGAAGGCAGTACAATTCCAACAATACGACATATTTGTGCAGATCAGCTGATATAAACCAATAACTTGGCAGTATAAGTGTTAGTTTTATCATCAAAAATCTTCAACCATTACCATCTAGCATTTGTTTATTGGATTATAAATATCAATACCACTAGTTTTAACTTTAAAGTGAATATTGTATAAGTATTGCACACTGCAAAAACATATTCTACTGTGTAGAAAAACAATGATACTCAAAAGGTTATTACGTAAATTTGCATAAGCAACTGGTGGCACATCCCCCCTAGGCCCTTGATAATTACAGCATATTTTTGTTACACATGCCCGGAAGAATCAGTAAGTATCTAGTTTCCTAGAGGTCAGCGGTAGAAGTCCTTTATGCATACTCAGTCAGTTGTGTGACCAATTAAATTGTAAAATAAGGAGCTGTACATGAATTGTAATTATAATTGTCAATAATCATAATGATTGTTTACAAAAAACTTTTTTCACATTATTATTAATGAACAATTGCCCGTGTCTTTAAATTTAGGGCTATGTCGATAGTTGTAAATAATCAATAAAAAATAAAAAATAAATACTTATAGTTATACTAATAGTATATTTGATGTCACATTTAATTTTATTGATCCAATTTAAATCTAAAGGCAATTATTAATAATACTTTAATAGCATTAATAATAGTAATCTAATAGTTGCATTACAAATAATAATATTTCAACTCAAAAATTAGGGTTATTCATTCAAGTTATACCAATAACTATAATGAATAACTACAAGCACAAATTACAATCAACTTTAAGCATGAAGTTTAGGTTAATTTGACTCTTACTCTTACAAAGTAATCACTAACACCCATTAAATTGAACTATTAATTTCAAATTTAATGAGATACGAGACTATGTTGAACTTAAATCATTACACTAGGCCTAGCCTTACGGCTACGGTAATACTAATAGTAATACTAACCATAAATCGTGATGATGATAATCATAATGAATCAAATGATAATCATAATCAAATACAATAGACATAGTCATAGACATAACCAATAAGACTAACTTTAAGTACCTATACATTTTGATTTAGTTTTACTATTGGCATTGTGATTGTCATAAGACTAAGTATAACTGTAAGTGTAAGTAAAACTATAAGTATAAGTTAAACTGTTAGAGTATAAGTAATACTAATACTAATAGTAATACTCTAATACTGATAGTAATACTAATAGACATAGTGATAATATAACTATAACTATAACAAATATAATAACATTAAAACTATCATTATCATTATGATTAACGATGGGATTAAGAATAACTAAAACTCAAACCAACAGTCAAAAAAAATAATATAATTTATATTTATAATCATAATGCTTACAGTTACAGTTGGTGAATACAGAATAAAATTGATCAAAAAGTTGATGTATATATCATTAGATGCAAGTTAAACTTTATGACTGTGGATACATTAAGTTTAAGATAACTATGACCCAGCGCAAGCCTAAGTCAAACTGAATCTAGCGACAGTAACGACGTCTTCTAATTCATTGGTTTGGCGTATAACTCATGGAGCATAAAACTGTTCCAGCCTCGATGTACTAATATGCTAATGAATTTACGTGAGGCTTCATTACCCATCCAAAAGAAATGTGAAAATAAGCTAAGTTCGTTCTTCCTTTTCACCAATGACCGCACGAGGGGCATACCGATAGCCAATAGCGTACAAGTTCCAGAAAGTTGTTGTTAATGTATACAACATGGCGTTTTAAACTCTTTATATAACGGTAAAACTAAACGTCTAGTTTTTACTAATAAGTGATAGATGCTGCCATTTGCTTATAGTTATGAATGTTTAATTAAAAAATAGTATTTTAAAGTAGTTTTCACTTGTAGATGTTATTTATTTGCGTTTAATTTTATTGAAACTAAGGTATAAAATTAAATAGTATAAAATATTTTTATATCCACCATCACTCCATCAGCGTGAGACTGAGTGTCACTATCAATATCAGTATGGGTATCACTATGAGATTGAGGACTAAAATCAGTATTTATTATTGAGTATGAATATCAGTGTGAGTTTGACTATTACTGTGAGTATGTAAAAATGATGAGCTAAACAAATACTATATTTAATTTGTGATGATTCAATCATTATCAACTGTTAATTTACTTTATTTACTTTTAGTCGCTGTCAGGTAAGAGCTTAAATAAAAATTATTTATTGTGAGGTCAAATTCAAAAATTTAAATCACGTTAAACGTTGAATTGAATAGATTTACATTAAATTGACCTTTTTTTGTATATGAATTTTTCATTATGTGTTATGTTGCATAAACGCTTCACAAAATAGTTGGTCATTATTTACATCTACTCAATTCTTAAACTTGAAAATTAAACAAAAACTGGACATCAAGGCCTACATTTTATTAACATGGTATTTAGTTGCGGTATCAAATTTAGAATGGATTGCTAATGTCTAAGAAATGGCAAGTTTTGACAGTTCAGTTTTGTAAAACTTACAAAATAACATTTCTATAAACTTGTACATTGTTCTGGCTTAGTATGTTATTTTTAAATAAAGATTTCAATATTTTTGCCATGTTAATCAATTGTATTGCTAAACTAGATACTTCTGTAAAAACTCAGATGTCGATGTCTTAAAAATCTTTATTGTAGTACCGTTTTCATATCTGATTACTCACACCTATTGTTTATGGTTGTAGAAAATCTGATTATGTCGCAACTACATCACTACTATACAGAGTAACAGTTTACAAGAATGCCTGTAACTCTACATCGAGCAACCTTAATTACTAGTTTACTTAGTTTTGCACTGGCTGTACCTTGTCCTGAGCGTGAGGAAACAAGGACATGGGTTACCAGTCCTACTGTTGTCAGAGTGCCTTGGAGAATAGATGCCGTGTGTACGAATTCTGTGGAGTGTTTCGGTAGAGAAGGATATGGTGACAGCTTTCAATTGTGCCCTGTATATATACAGCTTGGTGATTCCATTAATATGACTCTTCCAATGCTAAGTCTCTATGAACTTAGTCCAGCTATAGGTTAGAATTATTGTCGTGCCGTTAGCTACCTCATGTTTCAATTTTTAGCATTTTTAAAATTTGTTTTTATTTTTAAACTTTATTTGTTTGAACGCAGCATTGTATTTTTATTGCTATTGCCAATGTCTTTTAGTAAACTATTTTTTGTTTCAAACTTGAATATGGTGAATACAGTTTTGAGTAATTTAGCTTTAATAATGAATTTTGTAGTGCTCAGATCAACGTGGGAATCTTGCTCTGGGATCTCTGTTTCTGCTATCAACCCCGTAGACCTGCTAGTGTTTGACAACACCTCTGTGGGCAGCACATATATTGTACAAACAGTAGGAATAAATGGCATCAACTTCTGTGAATTAGGACTTAAAGTTAATATCACTGTACAAAATCACAGCTGTGCTTTAGATGGTGAGACTAATTTTTGCTCTGGCCATGGCACATGCAGTATCAACACGTTGGATGAGTTGACATTCATGTGTGATTGCGAGTACGGGTATTATGGAGAACACTGTGAGGAGTTTGATGCCTGTGTTAATAACCCGTGTGCTAATGGCGGGAACTGCTCTGATGTCATAGCTAGCTTGTCACAAGAAGCATTTCAGTGCAGCTGCTTGGATGGATATTCAGGTATATTTTTCTAAAACGTATCTAAAATGTCAAGTGTATTGTGGCTCCCTGAATTTAATATTTACGTTTTAGAATGTTGTGTAAATCTTCACTTACCTTTTATGATGCATTACATATTCATCAATTATTAGATATAATATTAAGCTGATAAAACATAATTGTATGGGTTGAGTAGTCAAATAAGATTATACTTTAGTTGTATTCATTTTAGATTGCACTGTTTTCTTTGCGAATTTGCAGACCAATTTTTACATAAAATACTTATTTTAATGTGTTGTTGTTGGTCGTATGCTGCATATACTCACGAACAGCATGTTATAAAAGTTATGAGGTATAATGCATTAATTAGTTGCTAATTTTCTAAGGTACTGATTGTTCTCTGGTCACCGGATCTTGTGAGAACACGGATTGTAATAACGGGACGTGTGTTGGTATCACGCTGCAAGAGTACAAATGTGATTGCTTCCCAGGTAACTTTATAGCTATTATTGTTTTAGTTGTATACATATTTACATGTTTTGTGTTATATTTTTTAATTAAAAGGGGTAACAGCTGTGTTCTAAAAATTGAAGAGCTGTGGTCAAGTATAAACAGGGTCATAGGCTCGAATCCATGTAGGGCTATTGGTGGTGTCATGGAATGATTTTAATTTATACTGTGTCATAGCATAAAAGTCTATTCACTATGTTTTTGTTAGGCACAGTTCTTAGCTTTCATACAAACTTTTACCAATAGAGCTCAAGATTGTAAATAAATGTGCGTCTTTTATTTTTGAAATAAAAGCACATGTGGCGTGAATAAACTTATAATAAACCTGATCATAATCATTCCTCTTGTTTTAATGTTATAAAAAGTTCATAATTATGTATAATGATGACAATTTTGCTACTATGGTTTATGTTACATAATGTGTTGGGCAGGATTTGAAGGAGAACATTGCACGGGAAATATTGACGAATGTGAAACTAACCCATGCATCAACGGTGTGTGTGTTGATGGAATTAATTCCTTCCAGTGCCTTTGTATTAATGGTGGGTATTTTCTAATGTTTTTAAGTAATATCTGTAAAAAAAATGCCAAAGTCAGCAATGTGTAAATTGAACTATTAATTTAATGCAAGCCTATTAATACATACATCGCTTTTTTGTATGCACAAACGTAGGTATTTTTACTGTCATTGAATTTAAATGCAATTGTCCCGAGTTGTTTACCATCTTATTTGAAATGTTTTTACTTTTAAGCGAATTTATAACTGAATTTATATTTCAGGTTTTACAGGAAGTAGCTGTGAAATAAATTATGACGATTGCATAACTTTGCCATGTTTGAATGGAGGGAGTTGTGTCGATGGAATAGACAGCTTTACATGCCAGTGTGCTTCTGGGTACACCGGGCTAAACTGCTCAACAGACGTGAATGAATGTTCGTCTTCCCCTTGTGCTAATGGAGTCTGCCAAGATTTACCCAATGCCTTCCAGGTAAATTATGCTGATTAGAAGTAAAATATGAAAAGATGCACAGGTAATTTAATTTTTAATATCTACATTCCTGTAATTTTGAACATAGACTTTATGAAATTGTAAAGGCTTACAGTAGTCAAATTTAAGGATAAACCAAGAGTTAATTAATGGAGCAAGTCAAGTTAATGGACTAGCAAAATCAAAGCATTTTAAGTACTCAAGTCACCAAGCACTTGTGCTAATTATTAATTTAAGTTGCATAACTCTTACCTGCAAGTTCCAATCGTATCTGTGTTTGAAATTCCAATTATTTCATGGTTCAGCACTGGCACCTACCACCTACTTGTATGCTTAGCTTTGGACCAGCTTTTTGGATTAAATACAGGAGAATCATGAATAAGTTATACTTTTCTATTTTGAGCTTTAAAATAAAAGGAGCTGTTAGATAAAAATGATTAAAATCAAATAAATTTCTAATATATATTTTAATGGTTTTAAATATTATACTATTCTTACTGTTGATTATCCTTGAACATAGTTGATATGATTCTGCAGTGTGTTTGCCCTGATGATGAAAGACACTACACTAACGACACTTGCCAACTTTTGAGTCCGTGTACACAGAACCTGTGTGAAAATAACTCAACCTGCATAACCTCAGATGACTGGCACTCGGACTACACCTATACTTGTAACTGTAGTAACACAGGCTACATTG
Source organism: Bugula neritina (assembly GCA_964035545.1). Taxonomy (NCBI): domain Eukaryota; kingdom Metazoa; phylum Bryozoa; class Gymnolaemata; order Cheilostomatida; family Bugulidae; genus Bugula; species Bugula neritina. The sequence goes on along the minus strand of OZ037765.1, from coordinate 20,516,241 downwards.
GAGACAGGTGCAACATCGAAATTGATGAATGCATTGATGTCTTTTGTCAAAACAGTGGAACATGCATAGATCTAATTAAAGAATTTAAGTGCCAATGTGTTGATGGGTATACAGGTAATTATTGCTAATTAAAACTAAGCATATAATATAACATGTTTTATTAAATGCTGTCAAAATGGTATTCATATAGCTGCACATTTAAATTTTGCAATGTTTCTCATTTTATTTATTAGAGTACTCCGTTTAACATAATTGTATGTCAATTAGTATCCCACCATCATAATAGCATTGCCCAATTTATATTCCGTGGTAATTGTTTTATGTGTTCTTCACATTTAAATGTTTAAAAACTTCCACAATTCTATTCAACTTGCTCGTGGGCATCATGGAGTTAATTTTGGGTTCACCTACAACACTCACCTAACGTAGCTTTGTGAGAATATTACCCATTTGATAAAATCTTCTAAAGGTTAGATGGGTGAACCCCCCTTCGCCTCTGAAAAATTTAATTTAGAACTTCAGATGTAGCTGAGTTTTGTGATTGACATCAACAAGTTGAGGGAGGTTGGTGCGAGATTGGTGAACTTAAAAAGCTTCTATTTTCCAGATGAAAGATATTGCACAATTATTTATGTTCTCATACAAATTTCAACACTGTTGTAAAATAATTGCCCCCACCGGGATTCGAACCGCAGACCTCCGGCTTGCAAGCAGGCGCGCTAACCAATTACGCTACAGGGGCTTTGGGATTCCAAACAACGACTGTCTCAAATCAAAATCCATAAAGACAATTAAAACACTTGGGCTATTAAAATTTAAGCCATATAATGCAACTAGGTTGGGCTGTTGATATATTGCAGGTGAATTCTGTGAGTTGGATATCGATGAATGTGCTAGCAGTCCCTGTCATCCAAGTTCTATATGCACTAATCTACCAAACTCTTACGAGTGTGAGTGTGCTCTGGGCCGAGTCGGACTGACTTGTGAACAGCTAGCAACATGTGATGATGAACCTTGCCAAAATGGTGGTGTATGCAACACTTCAGAAAGTGATCAGGTTGGTAGCCAAGCTTTGTTTGTAACACGTGCATCATTTCGTTGAATTACTAGTGACGTTCCAATTTAAATATAGTTATTGTTTGTAACTATATTATAATATAATATTATAATAAAAATAACTGTTGTAAATTTAAACTTTGATTTATTAAATTTTGCATTATTTTAAAAATCACACAATGAGATTTGTTGTTTAAATAATTATATATTTTGCTCATCTCAAATATTGTTTATTTCTAACTACTGCTTGGTGTAATGCAATTGGATGTTCTTGTTTGCTCACTGTGCTTGTTAACTATAGGACTTTGTACAACCCATTTAATATGTCTTCTAATTGACACCGTACATAACATTGATGTCTAAACATGTGCCGTTGATGCAATATAGGTTGCATGTTCCTGTGTTGATGGATATGAGGGAACATATTGTGAATCAGATATCAATGAATGCTCAACCTCACCTTGTGTTAATGGGCTTTGTCAAGATGGAATTAATAAATATTCATGTTTCTGTGAAGATGGATGGAAGGTACTAATAATATTTATATTCTTCAAAAATAAGTAACTTTTAAAAGAGGCCATAAAACTTCCAGGTGTTGGCTGGTAATAAATTGTATCATTTGATATTAAATGATATTAAATTTGATATTCACTAGTAACAGACATAAAAGTTCAATAATGCTTTTGTTTATTTTACGTACCATTTTATAAAAGTTATATAAAGAAAAATGCAAACCTCACTTATTATCCTCTTTCTACTTAGGTCTTAGGGAAATGTATACTTGTATTGTTAAAGTTTCTTCTCTTGACCACATTTAAACTATTACGCATTTATATATTTTAAAGGACACCAGCATAAATTTTGTTAATTTTTAATAAACCGCAGTTAAGTATGAAGTTGAATATATCAATATAAATTCAGCACGTAGTTTATGCACTCCAATTTCATAAACCAGAAATAAATGGTATCACAGGACACGCTACAGCTATAACACATAGCTCAGTTGTTATAGTGAAATTTTAGATTATAACAAACGTAGCCGCTGCAGTAAAATATCCTGCAGTTCACACCTGTTGCCATGATACCTTTATGATGGTGAAATTTTCTTTTAAATGGTTGTAGGGAGTGAATTGTGATGTAAATCATGATGACTGTTCAACCAACCCATGTAAAAATGGTGGTGTGTGTATTGACGGTATCGCAGATTATACCTGTCAATGTGTGACTGGCTTTCTTGGCAGTCACTGCCTGACTAACATAGACGACTGTATCAATGTAGCATGTGGTAACGGCACATGTGTTGATGGTGTCAACAGTTATCACTGTGAATGTCATGCTGGGTTTGAGGGTAAGCTGTTTGTTTATATTTATAAGCACGTGCACTACAGCCCTGTTAGTTTGAGAACCAATCGGTATGACTAGCATATCTGAAGTATTTACTTTCAAAATGCTCTCCACAACCGTCAACTGAAGTGCTTCATTAAGTTATTGAAAGTATTGTTTATTATCAAATATGTGATGCTTTATAGGTGCAGATTATGTCAAACATTTATTAAACTCAAAATATGCAAACCACTTGTAGCTGAATATGCTGATATAAATTCAGGCTCATGTCACATAACCTTATGGGAATAAATTTTTGTAACATTTATTAACGTTCGTCAACTCTTCTATACATGCTGTTTTGATATAACTGTAGGAGTTTCATGTGAGAAGGAAATAGATGAGTGTAGGTCTAGCCCATGTTCCAACTCCGGCATATGTACAGACAGGCTGGCTGGATTCACTTGTCAATGCGCCTTCCCTCACTCTGGTGCTACTTGTGACTCTCTACCATGTGATGACTTTCCATGTCAGAACGAAGGCAACTGTACTAATCTGTTTACTCCACCTGGTTACACCTGCAGGTGTCCAGAGGGCTATGCAGGTGATATTTTACTATCAATCTCTTTTTTCTTGTTGAGTTATACCCAAATTGATGTGGCTCTAATTACTGTTAACTCCATAGTTTGCTGACACATATTCACTTTTTGTCTAATTATGTAGCCCTCCTGTTAGTTTTCAAGAAACAAAAAAGTATCATCTTAGAATCTATTGTGGAACTTGTTGTATAAAATTATATTGGTCAAAGCTGTTTGAAATAATTAATATTTGTAATAATATCATTTATAATAGTTATTATAATATACGTAATGTTGATGCAAAAACATTTCAAAGTTACTGTTGTATTGGTAGCATTATACATTATGTATATCTTACATGATTGAGATACCTGCAGTTATATTATATGCAGGTGGTAATTGTGAAGAGAATATTGATGATTGCTTACTAAAGATAGACAGGAGTCTGCCGTGTAACGGTCGGGGGGTGTGCGTGGACGGCCTCAATACCTACGATTGCTTGTGTCAACCCGGTTGGGTTGGTGCTGACTGCCAGCTACCAGTAAATGACTGTATTGGTAAGTTGTGTCCACTCGCTCGTTGCTGATGTTTACAGTTTCAATTGTTGGCTATATTTTATGGAAGCATGCTTTTATTCATTCACCAGAGATTGGTATATAGTACTCACTTGCATTTGCTATTTTATCCATAAAATAGCAAATGCAAGTGAATACTATATACCATGAATGTTATTATATAACTATGTGTGTTGTACATTTAGATTGTAAATGCTACATGCTATGCTATCTGGATATTGCTAGTTGTCGCTCCATGACAATTTTTTGTTCATTAAAATAAAAACTCAATATTTATTTCAATTTTCTTGTGGCAGTAATTACTATGTAATTATTATATCTCTTTTTGGGACAAATCCCAAAGTTTATTCTCCTATTGTCGTGCTGTTAAGATATTTTACTCTAAACTACAAGGACTCTTTCATTCTAAACTCAGATAATGACTGCCACCAGAACTCAACTTGCCTGGATGACGTGTTTGGATACAGATGTCAGTGTTTAGCTGGATGGGAAGGAACACTCTGTGATGTTGAAATCAATGAATGTGAAGTTCAACCTTGTGAGAACGGTGCCACATGCATCGACTTATTTAATAGCTTCAGGTTTGTCATTAATTGTTGTCAAGTTACAGACACTGGTAGTGTCATCAGTTAAAATTAGTGAATCTAAATACAGTGCTCCCTCTGCATCTTACAGTTCTATTTCTCACGAAATTCCACAAGCCTCAGGAAGGGCTTGGACCCCCTGTTTTGTGGCTTATGTAACATAGAGAGCAGCCGTGGTCTAAGGGTTAGAGCGTTTGCCTAGTCAGCACGGAGTCATAGGTGATGATAGGAAGAGCATCCAGTCACAATTGCTCCTGTGCCTCATCTGAATAAGTCCTTAGCTCGTTTTAACAAAAAAAACCTTTTCATCAGGGGTTTTCTCACATGGATGGCGAATATAAACTTGGGCAAGTGAGTTTTTCATGTGTATGTAAGGAAAAAGTAGTAGAATATAACGAATCTGTGAGTGACATCTGGTATTCTACTATGTCACGTAGCTTAGTGTGATATGGAGGAAGCACTGTACTGCAGTACTAGTATTTATGGTGACTCAGCTGTCATCATTTTGTTAAAAATTCAATTTTCAAATCTTTATGTTAAACATGCATTTTCTGTTGAGTTCTCATGCAATTTTGGTTTCAAATAATATTTGTATTTTACTTTCCTGCAGGTGTGAATGTGCCCCAGGATGGTATGGTTCAACCTGCTCGTTGGAAATCAATGAATGTGAAGACAACTCTGATTGCCTCAATGGTGGAACTTGTATTGACTTAGTCAATGATTATGATTGCAACTGCCAACCATTTTATACTGGTATGTTATTATGTACAAAGAAAACAATATGATAGAAAATTGCTTTCTGTTATAGGTAAATATCTTTGTAAAAATAGCATATAGAACTTTATTAATTAGCAATTTCCAATAAAACCCAAATAATAAATTCTGCGCTTGGTATAATATAAACTCTGCAAGGGAGCTAATTTTACATAAGAGTTCTTATTGTTGTCATTTTTCTTGAAAAAGTTCTTTATTAGAAGGAAGCTAAGACATTACCGTAAATTATTTTACTTGTGTATGAACAGTGAGTATCAACTCAGCATAACATAGGTTTGTTTTTGGACATAGTTTTATTAAATGATTTACATATTGCATAAATAGTGTTACTTCCAACCATTCGATCCTGTGTTAAGTTGTGCATATTTAATATATATTTTTTGCTTATTTTTTAAACTTGTCATGTTATATATGTTATATTATACGTTATAAAGTTCCCATAACATTTTATGTACATTATTTTACCATGCTGTACCGACATGCTATATACCTACATCAGTAAAATTTCACTGGTGAAATGCTATAAGCCATTGGTTTGCTTCCCACTTGCAGGTGATAGATGTGAGACACCCTACCGCCCCTGTTCTGCCGAATATAACCAATGTCGACATGGCTCTACATGTGTAGAGTATACGAATGGGACTTTCACCTGTGACTGCATGCCTGGTAGGCCATCATAGCTAGAAAGTATTTGCTTATTCTTATAATAGTTAACATCACCTGTGGGGGATTTTTATTGGAGAAGAAAGCAAAACTTCAATATACCACTTTTTTACTATGAAAATATCTAGTTGGTATAGCAATGGTTATAGATTGTATTGTACTGCTGTCCAAGTTAATGCTTTCAAAATGCCACCTAATGTACTGGTTAGAAAGTAGGTTTCATATTGATGTTCACAAAACAGCAGTTAAAGTTTGTAGATCGTCGATACCGAAAATGATCCATAAACGTAGCCTATAGATAATAATATACTGTGCCATATCAATTCCAAATGCCTCCCAGTTTAGCCTTCAGAGTTTAGATTTTAGAGTTCAGCCTCTTACGGCGTCAAATCATACAGTCACTGTAGTGCACCCGCATACTTATTTGCTAACTAATAAGTAAATATTGTGCGTGTGTATTGGGTCGTTATAGTAGTGAGTTTGAATAGATATCTAGTTAATCGCTTTATTAGCCAGCTGGTTTTGTAGTGTAGTGGTTATCACGTCCGCTTCACACGCGGAAGGTCCTGGGTTCGACCCCCAGCAAAACCAAATTTTTTTGGTCATATTTTCAATATAAATTGATGCTTTCACATGGTAATTATTATTTCTTAATAGGGTACCAAGGTCGATTGTGTGAAGTAAACATTAATGAATGTGCAACAGAGCCTTGTACCAACCGAGGATCTTGTGAAGATTTGATAGATGGTTACAAGTGCTATTGTGCAGCTGGATATGAAGGGCTACAGTGTGAAAGAGATATTGATGAGTGTTTAGGCAGTCCCTGCAATAACAATGGAACTTGCATAGATCGTATAAATGGGTGGGCTGGTAGAATTATTAGTGAATCTATAATTTATACACTGCAAATAATATACAGTATATACAATCTATAGTCTGTATTATGGTAATGTATACATAGTGAAAGGTGTTGAATTTATAAGAGATGCAGAATTGATTGATTATCACAAACACATTGAACTTATATACCATATTTTAAAAGTGATGGTGCTTTAGATGACTGTATATTTAGTTACTTTTAATGCATTAATATAAAAATGTGTGAGCTGTTTGGGTATTAGTCATGTCGAAAAATTAAATAAGGTTGAGTAATTAATTGCTACTTTATATTATTTATGTTTATGCAAAAATGTTGTTGATATTAAGCAGGCATTCGTAAAAAGCTAAGTGCAGCTAATTCAGACTTTCCTTACATAATTTTTATTTCCTAATTATTGAATAAATGCTCATGAAGTCTTGGGTATTTATTAGCTTTGAACTTTAATTGATTAAATACAACAAGCATTTTATCTCAATTAAATAAGCTAGTGTATATAATATATATACAGTATACAAGTAAATATGCAAAAAGTATTTAAACTTTGATTTAAATTGATAAATTTATTTAAATATGAAAAAAAATTATTGTAAATCAATATACTAGAAGAATATTATATGCTATTATTGGACTAGCTTTCAACTAAATTTAAACATTCATTCTATTAATGTATTATTGACATACAGGTTATACTTTAAAATAGCATTTGAGTAGAAAATTTAATATTTGTTGTATTCATATATTTTCATTGATTTCATTTTACCCGAAAAAAGTAAGAGACTTATAAACAAGCTTATACTGAAATCATCATGACATAACGATTTGAAATACATTTAATATATTTTATTTTATTGCTGATCATTAGATGCATTATATATGATTATGCAGGTTCACTTGTGAATGTCCCTCAGGATACACGAGCAGCACATGTTCAGATGACTACAATGAGTGTGCCATATTACCTTGTCTGAATGGAGCTACTTGTGTTAACACTGTAGGCAGTTACTTGTGCAGTTGTTCTCCAGGCTATGAAGGTAGGAAGACAAGAGTTATTATGATGTTACTAGTATAAATAATATAATAACTTTAATAAAAAAACATGTTTGTTACACTGCATAAAGAAATAAGCAAAGCTAGTTTATTATTTGCAAAAAATACGATGATGTTGTAATTTATTTCTCTGGCAGATATATTTCGTGTTGATAATTTTGCTGTAACAGCTCGTATTAGAAAGTTATGTAGGAAATTATTGCCTAGGGTATTTTCTTACTCCATCAGCAAGAAACAATAGCAGTCAGACAATAGCATTTGTTCACTGAATATCTAGGCAGATTTATACATTTTCGTTGCTGCAATGAACCTGTCATTGCTCTAGAGTCTAGAACTAATGTGAGCTATGCTGAGTGCTACGAAAAGCTGAACTATTAAAGTTTAAGTTGATTGTTCAAGACAGAAGTATTCATCTAATAACTTTGCAAGTGAACTTAAATTGCACTTGAATATTTTGTCTCACAGGTTATAACTGCAGCATAGATATCAACGAATGTATGGATACAGAGTGTCTAAATGGGGGAACCTGTGTTGATGAGGTGGCTGCATTTCGATGTCAGTGTGTAGAGGGCTTCAATGGAGAGATCTGTGAGACAAATACAGATGATTGTACCTTAGAGGTCAAGTGTGGAAACGGCAGGTTGGACTTTATGTATTAAGCGATAAATTTAGACCAGGTGTGTCCAACCTTTTCTGAGCATGGGCCACTTTGTAAAGTTTAGCTTGAGCTGGGGAACGGCATCAGTGTTTTTCAACTTACTTTAATCCAAATCCCTATGAATCATTACATAATGAAGTCTCAGTAGTTACTGCAGGCTGCATGTTTTGTTGCATGTGTATAAGACAATTGAAAGTTGGGTTGTCCACTCTAATTCATATGTGTGCAAAAATTTTTTCTTATGCCTTTGAGGACCACATAAATTTAGATTGGGGACCACTTCCGGCCCTGGGGGCCACCTGTTGGACAGTCCTGCTCTAGACAGTTGGTGTCGTATTCACATGCACTGCATGTAAAAAGGTTGACTAGTAAGAAATGAGATGTTTCCTTGACAAATACAGAAATGTATAGAAGTACTTTCCATGTGTGAATTTATTAGTATTAAAGGCAGGCAATTATTACTTGTTGACTATAGTAAAAAAATTATCATTTTAGCTGTGTGGACAAAGTGAATGGGTACATGTGCCTGTGTGATGAAGGGTTCGAAGGTGATGCCTGTGAAGTTGATATAGACGATTGTCTCCCCTCTCCGTGCCAAAATGGAGGCACTTGCAAAGATCTTGTCAATTCTTACAAGTGTTTTTGCCCTTTAGGGTTTTCAGGTGAAATATATATTTGACTCCTATAATTTGATTTAACTTGCAATTATTTTTAATTGCTTTCATTCCAAACTTGTCCGTTATTTGAAATTTTTACTGGTAGATTGTTTAAAACCTGTGAATACTAACCAAGATTGTTGTACACTGTAACAATACATGTTAAAGTGTCAAAAGACAAAAAAAGGCTTAAAAATATAATTTAGGTATTGGTTTATCTAATAGAATCCATTCATAGATTACAAGTGTGTGGTTTTTGTTATTACTAGTTATGTTTTTCAGACACACATATTCTTATGCCAAATAAACTTAGTAAGACTCAAGATTTCTAATGGTTGCTAGGTAGCATAAGATCTCTAACAATTCAATATTGTTTAATTCCTCTAAAGTCTAATGAACAATTGGAGATGCTTTATACATACCTTTTCCAGTGTAGTCTTTTAGAATATTTTTTACTGAAGACTACACTGTGTAAAATAACGTTGAATTGTTTTTGTAAAAGACACCGTGTTTTAATAATTCTTTAGGAGAAGAATGTCAGTTAGATGACTCAGTGTGTGCAGAGGAGGTCTGTCTCAATGGTGCAACCTGTATAGATGGTCGCGGTACTTCCTATGAATGTGTGTAAGTATAACAAAGAGTACATCAGTGATAGTGGATAGATGTATATGGAGAGTATCAGTGTGCATATCTGTAGGTCAAGTAATCTAAAGTGCCACTGTTAAGTGGTTTTTTGTAAATGTTAATAAAATAGAGCTAAACGGAGGTAGTTTAGCCTATAAAAGCCATCAGGACATGAAAAGATTTTTGACCTCTGTTTATTTGCAGCCGTTGTAAAATGCAAAAATTCAAAAACCTATAGCTGTTTGAAAATCAACCCACCTTTTAGCTTATACTGAAGACTTCTGGATGTTTTTGATCTGAGATATCCATGCTGCCAAGGAATGCGTAATGCTCTTGAGTGCATGGTACTCTTGCATTGATCTGATTGTAATAAGCACAATATTGTATTTTTCAACAGTTGTGTAGAAGGGTTTGAAGGAGAGCGGTGTGAGATGAATACAGATGACTGCAATGTAAACAGTTGCAAGAATAATGGCACATGCATAGACTTGGTTTCTAACTTTACATGTGAGTGTAATGAGGGCTGGGGTGGAAACGACTGCTCAACAGATATTCCTGAATGTGAGCCTAACCCTTGCCTTGAGAATGGCCTCTGCATAGAAAATCCTCAACCTCCTGGTTTCAAGTAATTTTTAACATTATTCCTTTATTGCAGTTTATTCTAGTATAATTTAACTGTTGTGGGTTAGATTTTAAAAGTTTTATAACTAAAAGTAGAATCAAGTTTGTGAAGCATAAAATGTTATGTTTATTGTAAGTACCTAATGAAATGCTGAGTTTTTGGCAAAAGAATCTCATTTCATATCCAACCATTCTGATGCATCACATTTTTACATCACCTCAAATGCTTCAAGATTACTAATTTTTTTTGAAAAGAAGTATGTGTCCTATAAATATCAGTTCTATGCTTTGAAGAAAAAATACTGTTTAGTGAATGCAATATAAAATTGTAAAGTGTACTTGCTAAGGGTTAGACTTTTTCTTTAAGGTGTAACATGCACTATTAAACTAGAAATAGTCAATATCTATCTCTTTTATGAAGAAAAATACCAGGTGTCAAAAGATTTTCTAGTGCAACTTGCCCTAGAAATTCAGCAACGGCAGACTATGAACTGTACTTGCAGGTGCCTGTGTCTCTCTGGCCTAGGAGGTAAAATATGTGAGATAAACTATGATGATTGTGAAGGAGGTGAAGTCTGTTTGAATGGAGGAACTTGTATAGACTTACTCAATGGCTACACTTGTGAATGTCCTGAGTTGGCGAATGGCACTAATTGCGAGAATTCCTTCGTTACTACTGATTCAACTTCTACTACTACTACTCCAGCTGTAACAACTACTGCAGCCACAATTACTACTTCAGCTGTAACAACTACTACAACCACAATTACTACTTCAGCTGTAACAACTACTACAGCTGTATCAACTGCTACAGCTGTACCAACTACTACAGCCACAATTACTACTCCAGCTACACCAACTGCTACAGCTACAGTTACTACTCCAGCTGTAACAAACACTACAGCCACAGACACTACTCCAGCTGTATCAAACACTACAACCACAGTTACTACTCCAGCTGCACCAACTGCTACAGCCACAGTTACTACTTCAGCTGTAACAAACACTACAACCACACTTACTACTCCAGCTGTGTCAACTACTACAGCCACAGTTACTACTCCAGCTGTATCAACTACTACAGCCACAATTACTACTCCAGCTGTATCAAACGCTACAGCCACAGTTACTACTCCAGCTGCACCAACTGCTACAGCCACAGTTACTACTTCAGCTGTAACAAACACTACAACCACACTTACTACTCCAGCTGTGTCAACTACTACAGCCACAGTTACTACTCCAGCTGTATCAAACACTACAGCCACAGTTACTACTTCAGCTGTATCAAACACTACAGCCACAGACACTACTCCAGCTGTAACAAACACTACAGCCACAGTTACTACTCCAGCTGTATCAAACACTACAACCACACTTACTACTCCAGCTGTGTCAACTACTACAGCCACAGTTACTACTCCAGCTGTATCAAACACTACAGCCACAGACACTACTCCAGCTGTAACAAACACTACAGCCACAGTTACTACTTCAGCTGTAACAAACACTACAACCACACTTACTACTCCAGCTGTGTCAACTACTACAGCCACAGTTACTACTCCAGCTGTATCAACTACTACAGCCACAATTACTACTCCAGCTGTATCAAACGCTACAGCCACAGTTACTACTCCAGCTGCACCAACTGCTACAGCCACAGTTACTACTTCAGCTGTAACAAACACTACAACCACACTTACTACTCCAGCTGTGTCAACTACTACAGCCACAGTTACTACTCCAGCTGTATCAAACACTACAGCCACAGTTACTACTTCAGCTGTATCAAACACTACAGCCACAGACACTACTCCAGCTGTAACAAACACTACAGCCACAGTTACTACTCCAGCTGTATCAAACACTACAGCCACAGACACTACTCCAGCTGTAACAAACACTACAGCCACAGTTACTACTCCAGCTGTATCAAACACTACAACCACACTTACTACTCCAGCTGTGTCAACTACTACAGCCACAGTTACTACTCCAGCTGTATCAAACACTACAGCCACAGACACTACTCCAGCTGTAACAAACACTACAGCCACAGTTACTACTTCAGCTGTAACAAACACTACAACCACACTTACTACTCCAGCTGTGTCAACTACTACAGCCACAGTTACTACTCCAGCTGTATCAACTACTACAGCCACAATTACTACTCCAGCTGTATCAAACGCTACAGCCACAGTTACTACTCCAGCTGCACCAACTGCTACAGCCACAGTTACTACTTCAGCTGTAACAAACACTACAACCACACTTACTACTCCAGCTGTGTCAACTACTACAGCCACAGTTACTACTCCAGCTGTATCAAACACTACAGCCACAGTTACTACTTCAGCTGTATCAAACACTACAGCCACAGACACTACTCCAGCTGTAACAAACACTACAGCCACAGTTACTACTCCAGCTGTATCAAACACTACAGCCACAGACACTACTCCAGCTGTAACAAACACTACAGCCACAGTTACTACTCCAGCTGTATCAAACACTACAACCACAGTTACTACTCCAGCTGCACCAACTACTGCAGCCACAGTTACTACTCCAGCTGTATCAAACACTACAGCCACAATTACTACTCCAGCTGTAACAACTGCTACAGCCACAGTTACTACTTCAGCTGTAACAAACACTACAACCACACTTACTACTCCAGCTACACCAACTACTACAGCCACAGTTACTACTCCAGCTGTATCAAACACTACAGCCACAGTTACTACTCCAGCTGTACCAACTACTACAACTACCGCTATAATAACAACTAAAAACAACACAGATGCAATCACTACTGTATCAACGTCTACAGTTGAACCTTCTGTAACATCTGTACAAGCCAATACAACAACCACAGTTACGCCAGAAACTGCTGTGACAACCCATTCTATGCCAAACACCACATTTACTCAAATTACTGCTGCTCCTACAACTGGGTCAGTGGCAAATACAACGTCAGCACCCACTACTGTGCTAGCTAATGTAACAACAGCTACTACTAAACACACATCAACATCTGTCTCTACAGCAAATACAACAACAGCCACATCTATTACTCCAACAATTGAATCAACTACCACAAATCTAACTGCACCATCAACACTAAATTCCAACACTACGTTAACTATAACAGCAATCACTACTCAATCTACAAATACAACAGCAACACCCACAACTTCCACTCTTAGCTCTACTAGCAAAAGTCCCTCATCTTCCACTGAGCCATCTCTACCATCAACTATGCAAGGAAATCAAACCAGTACATCTTCAAAACCCTTTACAACTTCAACTGTGCAGCCTGCAACTGCTAACTCAACTGCTAGTCATAGCACTGAGAGTTCTCTATCAACAGAAACTACAACTATAAAAGACCTTATTACTACATTACTAAATACTTCCACTACAGATTCAGTAACAGCAACCACAATAAAAAATGGTTCTATCATCACAGGTAAACTGCAACACAATACTTCAACTGTGAGCATATCTACAAGAACTCTAAGTACATGCGTTTCTAAACTTAGAAATTGTTGAAAAAAGTGTGTTTTGGAAAGCAATTTTCATCAATTATTTGTGAACACTTAAGAGGTATATTATTTAAATGTAGTTATTTTATGGCAATTTTTTAACTTTCATACACTTATACACACTTATTTTATGAGTTATCATATGATATAGAGGCATATTATTATACAGTATTATCTATTTAGTTGATGTAATATATAAAAAGGCACATTGCATCGCATTTTCAATACACTTCATTGTTTTTTTTGTTGATGTAAGATGAACTGTGTATTTTGTTGAAAATATTTTGGCCCACATGCAAAAGTATGGTTGTCAACTCGTTAACCAAGCCAATTCATATTGAATTCATAATTATATTTTATTTGTAATAAATCTCTTTGTTCAATTTTCTTCAACACTAGCAAAGAATAATTATTGTCATGAATAAACTGGTCCACAATTATACTTTACTATTTTTAATTGTAGAAATATCTTCAGCTGATGAAGGGTCTTTGTGTGACTGCGTGACTTGTGTCAATGGCGGCAGCTGTATAGATTCTACCAACAGTGACCTCTCCAATGGATATGTTTGTCTTTGTCCTTTATTTTATACTGGAGCTCGTTGTGAGCAAGGTTTGTCACCATTATCTTCTGTGTTGATGTTTCATTTCATTTTATTTGTTATCTGGAAGCAGTAAAACTATTCAAATGTAGATTGCAACTTTGTTGGATTATACCTCAACTTAAAACTTCTCAATTATGGATTAGGTCGTTAAATTTTCATAATTTTAGAATTAATTTTTTTAGATTTGAATTGACCAACTCAGTTAATTGACATTTAAATTTTAAGTTACTAGATTTAATAAAAAGGCATTTTTAAGAAGATTCTTTGCTGATGCAATATGGTGTTAAATTCTAAAGTCTTCCTATTTCTATAAAACGCATTTTCGTGTTTGCTGCAAAGCAGAATAAAATCAGTTGCTACTTCTATATCCAGCTCTTCATTTCTCTAATTTTTGCATTTATAACTTTTTTTTATAAAATAAAATCTCTTATAGTTTTAATCAGTTGGTGAAGTTATGCATGTGCTTGTTTTAGAGCTGGAAATTTACTACCCGTCTTTTGGTGGTCGCTCAAGTCTGACTCACAATATTACTGCAAGTGATATTCTGGAGTTATTCATCAGTTTCAGTGTCACCAATAGTGGCATACTACTTACTAGTACTGCCACTCATCACTCTACAACACTGCAGGTTGCGGTTACTGACACGGACGCTACAGTAAATATTGTACATGACACTTTTATTCAGGCTAACGTCACGCAGCAATACTACTCTCTGCAAGGCAATGTGCATACATTGTCAGTCAGGTTTGTGGTATTAACAGTTTAATTTAAGTTGCATGATCTCCGAAATTTTATTTAAGCATGGATACATCTTTTTAGCAAGACTCTTATATTGAATCTGTGCTGAAATTCTCTTCCTCACTGACACAACAAATGCGGAACACAGCCTTTGTACCAACATTTAGAAATTTCTTGACCATAAATGTATTTTATTCCACAAAGTAATAGTATACTTTTACTCAAACTCCTCTTCTCCCACACTGCTTATTTGTCTTGTTTATGCCGAACGTATTTAGACCTTTAATATACAAATATTACCAACTTTTCAGTCATTCTACTACATGATTCTACATTCCCTTTAATCAAATTGTCAATATCTTGCATGTATGTTGATATTTGGGATCTCAGTTTATATTACAACTTTTGTTGGTCGTATTCCTAAACCATAGTATTGATTCAATTCTCTGTCACTTGGCAGGCTCCAGTCAGACAATGTGAGCAGCACACTGTTTCTGTCTATCTCAGTTGACAACCAGACTAAGATCTCTTCTGTTGTAACCCTCACACCTGATATGGATGCCAGCATGAGCTCAGTGCTCTTTGGACAATTTCATGCCAACAATTCCTTCAGCGGCTGTATTTTCAGCTTTATTATTGGCCAGTTGGAAGTTGATTTGATAAATGAAGCTGTGTCTGGAGTGAATATTGGTAAGCAATAGGCTAATGTTTAGTACTATTTTACGACATAATATAATACAATATATCATGACTAAATTGAAACAAACAGTAATCAAGTCTGAAATATTTCAAAAAGTTCGAAAAGCAAATAAACATATTATTATGCATATTTTTTAAAGTTTGTGTTTAGGCTTGAAAAGACTTTTAAAATGTATCAAATTTAAATTTATCTAAAGTCTATACAACTAGTGTAATGCTCTAAATATTTATTTTGTTGGTTCACTATGGGTACACATTTGATATCTTTATTAGGGCACTGCAGCACATCATCATGTGAACCTAATCTCTGCCAGAACGGTGGGGAGTGTATAGAGGACAGCGGTGGTTGGTATTGCAGCTGCTTACACAGCTATGTCGGGAGGTACTGCGAGAGACAACATTGTGATGTGAACCCGTGTCTGCACGGTGGATCTTGTATTGTCACACCAGATGGTCGTGATTTTCTCTGTCTCTGTCCTTATGGCAGACACAGTGTAGACTGCTCTCAGCTGGTTTCTATATCCAGACCTTCTTTTGCAGGTGAGCAGTTAATATTTATATACAGGAAATCATAAAACAACCACAGCCAGCTGTAAAATAGCTAGTTGGTATATATATTGAAATTTCAAAAACTTGCACATCAAAGCTTATAAAAACTCAATCTCATTAGAGGTGTAACCTCACTAACAGTTGTGTTATTTGCAATGTAATATAGACATATCAGTTGCTCTGCAATTTTCAGTCATGGAAATAATGTTTTTATCTATCAAGCAAAAGTATGCTAACATTTGAATTACTGCATTGTTTTAGCTGAAGTGAATGGGTATTCTTCATTTATGTCATACCCAAAGGTTTGGGGCATAGCTAAAGGTTCCACTTTTTACACTGAGTTTATCCTGCATGAGGAATCATCATTGAACAACAGCCTTATTCTCTTTACTGGACAAGCTGGGCAACAAGGAATGGGTTCCGACTATCTGGCACTGGGGCTAAGTCAAGGTATATACTCTCTGGTTTTTGTGGTATTTATATTGTTGGAAAATAAATTTTAGTGGACGTTAGTTTATTAATAGCTATTAAATGAAAACAAGGAAATTGCATGTTTTTGTATCAAACCATTTTTATATTGAAGTAAGTTTTTTATGCTAAAGCTTTAACCCACAAAAAAGACAATATGCAACGGTATTCTTAATCTATTGATTGCTTCTGGTTTTATATTATCCGCAATGCGAGTAAAATTTAAATCTATAAAGTTATTATTCTCTTATGCTTTATATTTCTACAGGTCATGTGATTTTCTTGTTTGACCTTGGAACTGGATATGCCAGGTTAATGTCTCCAGAGAAGTTGACCTTCAACTCTTCAACTTTACACACTGTCACATTTGGTCACAATGGTCCTTTGGGTTTCTTGCAAGTAGATAATCAACCTCAGGTCAATGCCAACTCATCCGGACCACTGACAAGTATGAATTCAGAGACATCCTTGTATTTGGGCGGAACTGATCTTGAGAGCCAAGTCATTCCCGAGGAAGTTGAGTTTGTGCAGCAGTTTGTAGGTGAGTAGCGACATTGATTCAGTTTATTGCTAACGTTTTCATTATTTACATTTTGGTTATCAAAATTATGGTTATCACTGACAATTTGTTGGTAGCTGTTGAACTCTGTTATTGTTTTTATCTTAAATTGTCTAAAAATAGATTGCTACGGGTGCTATCTTATTATGTTTTTTTTTCAGGTTGCCTTTACAGCATAAGTTATAAATCAATAGAAAGTGATGCCTGGGTCACACCTGGCTATCCCCCAGGTGCTGTAGAGAAAGGCCGAAATGTCCAACAATGCCAGACTAGTGAATGCTCCATCTATAACTGTCATAATGGGGCGACCTGTGAGGAGCTTGGGGCCAGCTTCAGGTGTCTTATAATGTTTCTTTACATATTTGACATCTTTTCAGTATGTTATATCACAAAGTTATATGTCATTGAACGTATTAATAGGCTACTTTGTTTCAATTTAATGTAATTTTTGTTATATCTAATTAGTGGGCGTAATTTTAGTCTACAACTGAGTCACCTAAATATTTTAAAATCTGAATAAGCTAGAAGCTCAGGCATGTATTACTGTCTCATTTGACTAACAATATTTTTAATTTAATGTAGGAAAGTGGTTTACAAGACTACATTATGTATTGTAATTTATTAAATTTGTATAGAAGTAACATTCAAGTCTAATCATTACTTAACCTATTAAAAGTTAACAGTTTTAAACTTATCTTAAGTTGTTAGTATATCTCCAATGTTTTGCAGCAAGCTTCTTGTCATTATATTATATTAATTCGCATAATATAAAATGCAAGTTACATATACACTTGCTATCTCTATGTACTAGGTGTGTATGTGCTGTTGGCTGGTCCGGTATGTTCTGTGATGAGCCTACAGAAGCTACTAGCTGTGATCTGGGAACTCACAACTGCAGTGCGGGATCTACTTGTCTACCGGCAGCCAATCAGCAATACGTCTGCATATGTCCTCTAGGCAAAACTGGGCCATCTTGTACACAAGGTAAAACTTTCTGTAGTAACACCTGTGCTTTTTGTCAGCTTATATAACAATAATTTTATTTGATAATTCTAATACTTTATTATTATTATTATTATTAACTGTAAAGCATCTACCAATATGATATCTTATCCATAAGAGCACTGCTTGTATAAAATTGTGACGGTGTAGTATTTATATGTATGTTGATAAATGATACAACACAGGCTTTTCTCAATTTCTCCATTACTGCACCTACCTCCTACTGTGAATAGTATAAACATAATAACTGATTCACTAGTAAAAAGAAAGGCCGCATAAAATGGTTAAAAATGATGAATCAAAAGCTGACATCACAAGAGTAAATATAAACATGACACTTTTATACTAATTTGTTTAGTTTTACAGTTGAAATATAAGTGGGGTTTTTAGCCTGTGACTTGCAGTATTGTTTATTCTCTAGATATTTCAATCATTGACCCACTTTTTGCTGATGAGCGATCACACATGGTGCTAAAAGCCGTTGACATACGAGTAGAGACGGATATAGCCATAGAGTTTCGACCAGATAGTGTAGACGGCTTGCTCTTCTATGCTTCCCAGCATGACTCAGAGTTCTCCGGTGACTTTATCTCAGTGTCTCTGGCAGATATGAGACTGCAGATACGACTGTCTATGGGACATGAGATGCTCTTTATAATGACCTCATTGTCACCAGCAGTTTTAGGTCTGTTGATTTGAAATTTTCAGTGCTACCATATTTATTATTTATTCAATTATTTTCTATAATATATTTGCATAGGTAATGAGTTTTGATGTTTTGTTGCTAGGGAATAGTTAAAAGAATATGTATGTTCAACGATGCTCAAAATTAAGCTACCTTTGCGTAACATCTGTATTAAAAATTTGTGTGCCTAAAATTATTGCTTTTGTTGTAATTCTAACTCTAGGAGACTGGAATATTCTGTTATTCAGAAGATATAAAAAGAGTGCAATGTTGGCATTAAATGGAGAAGCTGTTTATGGCACTGCACCAGGTTTCTACAGTCTTTTAGATGTTGGCAAATATTTCTATCTAGGTAACTGACATCTCTGCTTTAAAGTAACAGTTGCTTCAACAATTATATTTAGTTGTAAATTAAATAAGTGGTACTTTGATTTAAAGATGGTCGATTTTATTTATTAGAAGCATATGTTCAATGAAAATGTTAGCAGTATGATGTGCTGGTAAAGTTGCGGTACATACCTTAAGTTTTTGTGATTATAATTGAGAATATAAAGCTTTAAAACAGTAAATTCAACATAGGCACATACCAAAAAACCATCCAATTTCATTTTATGATTTATCTGCAACATTTTTTGAATTTTTTTATTGAAATCATTGACAAATAATGTTTTGTAAATTTACAAAATCTCAAACATAGTCTTTTGTAATTAATTTAATCAGGTGGGGCCCCAGATCTAGGTAAAATTAGTCCTAAGGCTTTGCTAGGAGATCCTGCAGCTTACAGAGGATGTGTCCGAAAACTTACAGTTAATAATATAGATTTTCCACTTACTAATGAAGGTAAGTGCAACTAACTGAGTCTCAGTGTTTATTGCTTAAAATGACATCAGTTTAATTTCCCATACTGATTCAGCATATGCATCATGGCGTACTGATACTTAATATGCATAGGTATTTGTTGTAGTGTTAATCATAAGCCTTGTGTTCATATTGCAGATGTAATGGCAGGTGTGAATGTCCAAGATTGCAGCGGAGGTGAATGCGGCAAAGTTGTGTGTCAAAATGGGGCCAGTTGCTCAAAACAGGCTGATTTAAGCAACCAGACATGTATATGCAGTGAGGTAGGAGATATGATGAAGTGGGAGTTTTATAAGAGTGTTAATTCCAACTGTAGAGAATGTTCCTTGACTAAATAAATAGTTTCTTAATATTCTTTTTAACAAAAAATTATTCAAAGTGTAGTGTTGAGTCTACCCAGCTGCCCCCGTGGCGTAATTGGTTAGTGCTCTTGCTTGTAAGCTGGAGGTCTGTGGTTTGAATCTCGGTGGGGGGGGGGGGGGGCAAATATTTTTGAAGCTGTTTCGGCCTTTAGTGAAGTGTAGTAGTACTCCGAGGGAGTTGAGTGGCCAGGGGAGCCTGAAGACTGAATGAGTAGTAGAGAGGCCACTGGAGTTCAGAGAACTGGGTGGGATGTAGTGTTGAGTTTACCCAGCTGCCCCTGTGGTATAATTTGGTTTAGCGCGCCTGCTTGCAAGCTGGAGGTCTGTGGTTCGAATCTCGATGAGGGCAAAGTTTTTTTAAACAAAGCCCTTAGAGAAGGTTAAAATATTGTTTGCTTACAAGCTTGAACAGTTAAAAAGTAATTGTAAAGGAATTATTATTTATTACTAAAATTGTTCATCAAGATTTGATTTCTATTCACCACTTTTGCTATTATGAGTACCTAGTGCCTCCTCATCACTAGAAATTTATTGATCATCTACTCTTTCAAAGTGGGTTGCAATCTGCCTGTTCTACCAACATTCTGCACATTGATTCATTAGTGAATTGTTTACAGGGGTATTATGGGGAAACATGCGAGAATCTAGTGCTATGTAAAGACAAGTGTGCAGCAGGCGCTCAATGTGTAGCATACACAGAAGACTCAGTTTATTGTCTCTGCCCTTCACACCAGTTCGGGCCTGCGTGCGATCAGAGTAGGTGTATAAGTAACAAAATGCAATGTAATTTTTATTATATATTTAAACAAATCATAACTTGTAATTTTGAATTGTCTTTTGAAACTTGTATAATATTGCTTGATCGTCGGGATTTAATTTCTTGTTTTTATGTTTGTAGATTCTACTGTGCTTGAAAGAAATTCATTTCACTTGCTGGGCACAAATGATAGTTTGATTATTTTGAATGATATACCGAATCCATATGTAAACATGACTGAGAACATCATAGTTTCTTTTAACTTCTCAACTGTTGATGATGGCGTAATAATGTGGTATGGAATGGTAAGATTAATTTTCACGTACAGAACTTGGTGATATGTTTTAACTTTTTGGGTTGTGATAATTTAATATTGATACTTGGTATGCCAAGAGTTATAGTGCTCTTCCATCTTATTTTTATAGATAAATTAACTACATTTTAATTTTTTTATTATTTTACCATAAAATGTATATTGAAAATTTATAGTTATTAGTTGATCTGGCTTTCTAACTAGAATCTGATGCTGCATATTAAAGCATTTAGTTCTACACATGATATACGTATAAATTAGAGTAATTCATTATTTAAATGTTTTAACTTCTCGCTCAAAATAATGGTTTTTTATTAGCCTAAAGCTTAGCTTTCTATTTTGTTGATGGAAATCTTCCTAATAAAAGCTTGCACTTGCTGAGGTTCCATACATGTAGAAGGATCAGGTCCCGGCACTTAATGAAAGAATCCTTGATCACCTCACTCATGCTTAGAAACTTAGACAGTGCAATACATGCAATCGGGTAGTTTATGCTATGAACATTCACAGCAAGCTATTTTTATTGTAGAACGTAGATGTGGACTACTTTGGAATTGGAGTAAGTTGTGGAAGGCTGAAATTGGCGTGGAGATTTGGTCACCAGGCCTACAATGAAATGCTGATTGATACTGTCAAGGTTACAGACGGCTTATGGCACTCGTTAACTGTATTCAGGTAATAGCTAGTATGCAAAAGTCATACTTTAATCCTCCTTAAAAGCTATCTATTCCATACTTGAAAACCTTAATATTATAAACAAAGCTTTGGGAAAATTTAATTTTTAATGCAAGTTTTCGACTTTGAAAAGTTATAATATTTTACACTCACGAATTGATGAAGTTTGGTTTTAATAATGTTTTTTATTTAAATTGTGTGTAGCTGAGTTTGTGATGACATGAGGAATTTGAGACAACATTATCTTAGTTTGAATTTAATTTAAACATACGAAAATATTTGCAACATAATATTTGTGTGCTCAAATCAAATATGGGTGGTTGTGTGTTTTGGCATTAGCACATAATAGCATTTCTATTGTATGCAATAATAGCATTGTGTTTGAGCTTGCAGAGTACAGATTTTAAGTCTGCAGCTAGGTCATGTTTGACTGTTTTCCTCTTTACATACTGCAATAAATTCCACAAGTTTTAAAACTTTAACTTGGTCCACTTGCATACTGCTGCTTGCATACACATAATCAGTCTTGGTTTATTTCAGCAATTCAAGTAAAATATATGTAGAATTAGATGGATTCAATCACTATGGCGACACCCCTGGGACATTTACTGCTTTAGATGTTGGCTCAAATCTATACTTTGGTAAGTATTTCATTCAGCTATTTGATTCGTCATTGCATATTTGTGTTATTTTCACTCAAACTTTATACGTGGGAATGAAGAATAAAGACTGGCACCCTAAAGTGTATGGCAAGGTCAATTAATGATCACTGGAGTAAACTTTGTGGTAGCTTTTGTGTTGACATGTGTTTTTAAATCAATTTATGATGAGTTTTCACGCTGTTTTATATTAGACTGCCACATATTATACTGACCATGTTTGACTTTTGCAGGAAATGTTGGTTACCAAGGTGATACTTTGACATCTACGTCTGGCTTATTCACTCAATCATATAAAGGCTGTCTCAGAGATATTGTTATCAATGGTACACCTCTCAAAAACATCGCTCATTGGAGTTCAAACATCGAGATTTCAGAGAGTTGCGACCCTTTCTAAATGTAGGGCTCTCTTAGGTTTGGCAGCTGTAGTTTAGTTAACATTTGATTTACAGTTACAAGCACTCTAACACTTGCACACATTGGAGGTGACTCACTACAATACTATTATTATATAGGAGACAAACTGTTTTATCTGAACCAATATTCTAATAGTTTTCTATCTATTATTGTTGGTTTAATAAATTGAATAATATTCAGTGGGTATAAGTTCTTTAATACACTGATATTATGTATATATTTTATGAGTAGCTGATGAAGTATATAAATAATGAAATTCAACTTTGATAGTATTATTTTACTCAAGTTAGCAAATTATCCATATTCTGGTGTTTTGTGAGTTGCGTTATGTTGTACTCTTTAAAATATTTGGTTTCTTGTTGCATATTTAAAAATGGGTTGTTTTTAGTTGTTTTATTATGAAAAACATATACCTCATATTATTTCCGTCCATGTGAATGGTTTATTAGTGCATCATAATCTTTTTATATTTTTTCAATCTATTCTATATTGTCATTTTACTATTTTCACCTTGTAGTTTTGCCTATTATTTTTCAATATTTTATGCCATGTTATATTATTTACATAATGATCCAATTTTGTGAATTTTTATATGATGCATAATGGTTATGTGGTGTTCTGGAAACTACTTTTTTTTAACTGGTTTAAGTAATTTTATATTTTGCTCGAATTTTTCAACTTGTAATGGCTCATATGAAATAATTCATGTTATATTTAGAGAATTTTCTCTTAAAAACATAAGACATATTTTGTTTCAGATACTGTATATGATTTCCAGCAACTGTGTTTTTAATTGATTATGTGTTATTGGTCATGACAAGGTCAACCAAAAATAAATGTGCATTGTATAGAGTATATTTTCATCTGAAATAGTATATATGTGTGTATGTACTATATACTATATATATGTATTTATGCCGCATTAGTAGAAAAACACACATCTATTTTTTCCATTTAAAGAAGTACATTTCAGCATCAGTCACATGGCTTAATCAGATCCAAAAGAAGTGCAAATTTACAGGACCTTCTTATCCCATAACTTAACTTCTGCATACTATATTTGTTCGAAAATAAAAAGTACTATTGCAACATTTTATAATAATAATAAAACAAATGAAGGGGAAGGTTCATTAACCAGCAAGCTTGATATTTTATTTTAAGCAAAAAGTTTACTGTTATTGATAATATCATAACTTAGCAAAGTACAATAATATATCATGTAGTGATTTCCTAATCAATGGAAACAAATGCTGAATTAATATTTACACCTAGCAGAAAAAAGTGGTAATCTTTGCCGTTAAAATGTTTTTATTTATAATATTTTATGAAATCAAGTGAACACGTTACTATCGTAATACTATTATGCGTGTATTAATGCTAACTTTAGAAGTTGTGAGCTTCTTCCAAGCCAACGATTAGTCATTTCTATTTATAGAAGTAGGCATTCCTTTTACAAACAATTTTCTGAGTAAAGCGATAATTCACATGACGTATGCCCACTTTGAATTGTAGCTTGCAAGCCTTTAACTTAAAAATAGTTCGCTAATTGTCAACAAATACACTAGTTTCTTTTTAAACAATATTACACCAGGTTTAAAATCATTTTATTTTTACTGAATGAAATTATTTTTTTCATGTATGCGATTCATTTTTTTCTTTTTTTCCTAAAGCATAATGAAATAAAAAGTGATTAGTGAGCAACAATTTTCTTGCGCGTTCACTTGAATATACAAGCAAGTAAGCTATTTCCGCCTTCAATCGAATGCACACCGCTAAGAATTTTTTTGTCGCTCCGACACTTTCTGGCAACTAGTAGACAACCAAACAGAAATGGCTTCTGAGGCACTAAAGAGTATCGCCGGTGACGATGTAACCCAGTTGATCAGTCTTGCTAAATGCGCTGAGCAAGCAGAGAGATACGATGACATGGCAGAGTCTATGAAAAAAGTGGTCGTTCTTAGACGAGAAAGTAAAGGCGGGCTTGCTAGTGAAGAAAGAAATCTGTTGTCAGTTGCCTATAAAAATGTTGTGGGTGCTCGTCGGTCATCATGGCGAGTAATTTCTAGTATTGAATCTAAAACTGAGCCCAATGATCGTAAAAGTGCAATGGCAAAAGAATACAAAGAAAAGGTTGAAAGTGAGCTCAAGGAAATCTGCAACTCAGTTTTGGTAAGGTTTAGGTCGACACTGACGGTAACACTCTACATTTACTTCAAGTCTATGAAGTATCAGTGTGATGTCTATTGATAATAATAAAATAATTGTGGACCTTAGGCTTATACTCATGGTAAGACTAAAAGTAAAACCACCAACTCCAAGCGTCGAATTGAAATTAAAATATTATTAAATTTTATCTAGTTATAGTTATAGTTATATTTGTACTACTTTAAAATCGGTATGTTTATAATATAATGGTTTTTAATAGTTGGACTGTTGATCGCACTATATGAATATCAGTATCACTATCGGCATGTAATTATACTGTAGTTTTAGATCGAGTAATGGCGATGAGCATTTTGAAAAGTTGTATTTTTGTTGAACTTGAAATCATGAAATGGCTGGATTAATTAGCTTTGAGTTACTTACAGTCTTTCAAAAAGTTGTTGTTAAACTTTTTCCACTTCATGACTCGGAGTTCATTTTGCTATTCATATTTAGTTTTACTGCTCACAATCTTTTAATGTGTATATACTAGTTGAATTAGTTGTTTTGGTATTAGTATTGTCAGTATCACTAAATATCATAGCCTTTCAAGCTAAAATTCTGGTACTAGTTGGCAAAACAGTCAATTGTAGAACTAATCAATGCGAGCTCGACTGTAGTTTGAAAATAAATAAGCTTTCTTCTAACTAATGACAAAAATGTTTTTAATTGCTTGACAGTCTTATCTTGTAAGAAATTGTAAAAGGTCATCATGGTAATTATTTTACTTGAATTACTGTCAAGTATTGAAAGCTTAAGTTTCAATTAATTCTTTTTAGTCAAATTATGTTTTTGAAAATATATCATGTGTTCATTCAAAATATTTTTCAATTTAGGCACTGTTAGATGAACATTTGATACCTTCTGCATCGGAAGATCCAGAATCCAAAGTGTTTTATCAGAAGATGAAGGGAGATTATTATAGATATCTGGCTGAAGTTGAATCAAGTGAAGGCAGAGCTGGTGAGCATTTAATGCAAACTAAGTGTACAGTACATTCAAATAGTTTTTGTAATTGCAAGTAGAACTGGGCAGTAGTTCATATTTTGCGACTTTCTAACTATTTTAGAGGTCATTAACAATTCTAAAGAAGCCTATGATGCTGCCTATAACGAAGCCAAAGAAAGGATGCCACCCACTCATCCCATCAGACTTGGCCTTGCTCTCAATTTTTCTGTCTTCTACTATGAGATCCTAAATTCACCATCTGAGGCTTGCCACCTTGCCAAAAAGGTAACAGTAACAAATTCACTGTTGTCCAACTGAAATCGGAACAAGCTGTAGGGTCTGCCCAATTCCAAAATTATTACACAAATTTGATATAGTATCGAAATTGCAAGTCTACAACAAAAGTACGGAAAGCATAGATGTAGTGCACCCTCAAGATAATGTTTTTCCTATTTATGCTTTTCCTGTAAAATCGATTTTTATTGGCAATGAAATGACCTTCTCAAGTCCATTACTTAGCTAGTTGTGTTAATCTAGTAACAGCCTTGTGTTTCTATAAATGTTTATTTGCCCATAAACTTAACTGGAAAAAATCAGTTGTAATTATTGAAAGCATCTTACTATCATTGCTATGGTATGTACTTCTATAAGTGAAACATGCTTGATTTATAATGCCACTATGGATTGGTCTGCACATTTGAAGACAATTTACAAATGTTGTTGCTAATTCCTAACATAGGCATTTGATGACGCCATTGCTGAGCTAGACACTCTCCAGGAAGATGCATATAAAGATAGTACACTCATTATGCAACTTTTGAGAGACAATCTTACTGTAAGTAGCCACTTCTAACTTAATTACATTATGTAAAGTTCCAAAACTAGTGTTTAGGAAAATTACAATTGGTTGAGAAATAAGATGATATTTTTTTTCTCTTTTAGCTATGGACATCAGAAGAGAACCAAGGAGAAGAGGATAACTAAAAACTCCAATAGTACTCTCTAGTCTAGCTCTCAACACTTAATTCACAAATTTGAAGAAAATTTTCGCTTCATTCATTTTTTGATAGCACACTTTTGGAATGGTGCTCATTCTTCCCATTGTTTTTAATTCCAGCAACAAAATTCATGGAAGGATCAAGCATTTTAATCACACCTGTTACTACATCTCTCTTTCTCTCTTTGATATATAGGTACTAAATGTAGTATTGTTAGTGTGTAGAATCTCTGCTAGCTTTGGTGATATCAGCTCAGATTCTTATTATTGTATTAGTTTGTGTCACTAAATAGTTGAAGTAGCACTTGGCAACTCTTTAAATGACCTCGAACTCATCACCAAAGAGTTAATGGTGTATTTTCTGTCAACTTTACTTGGTTTCCATGAATATACTTCATTTAGCAATGGTTCAGTTGATTGCAAAAAGTTTTTGAATCTGGTAATTTGTGAATTAAGCTTAGCTGTTAGTGTTTTGTTTGTGAATCAGACTCTTTTTATATAACCATGTATGCCATATTTATTTTTTAAGCTAAATATTGTAATACTGATTGATCACATGATTGTGCACAATCAAATAAATAGCTTCAGTGTTAAACAAATACTATTACATATCATTTTCATCAGATTCTTCTGACATACTGGGATCAGGCTCTTTTGTTATATTGGGATCAGAGTCTCGAGCTACAAAATGAAAATGATGGATATTAGTTCAAAATTTCATTAATTTGAACCATATAGGGGACATTAGCTTCTGGTTTGATTGAAATAGTAAAAAATATTATGGGAAAAATGTATTATTTAACAGATACCGGAAACCAGTAATAGATAGTATAAGTAGTGATGAGTGATTGATAATCACAAATATTCTACACAATTGATTTAAAAATAATCAATAACATGTATATGACCACTAGTAGTAAGTTGGGGCATCATCATTACTCATTGCTGTTCACTCTTGACACTGCATATTTGGACATGAAGTTGTGTGGTGAGCATTTGGAATTTAAAAAAACCACATCCTGAACATGACCTATAAATGTGTTGCCTACTTGCATCAAGAAAAAAATATGATGCTGTAACCTATTGCACACTACGATTATTGAAATACTTCAATAAGACAAGGGATTATGTGTCGGAAGCTAATATTGTAATGCTGAGGTGATAGATGTAAATCAAGACTTGCCATATAGTTTGCATATAGTCATACAGTCAACTGAAAGTCAATAATAAAGAAAGTAACGAACCACTTGAAATAATGAGGACAAGGGTAATGACCTCTAAGAAGCTGATGTGTTAGAAATAAATAATAGTGAAAGCTGGTAGGAAGCAATGATAAATTATGTAATGGTATTGGATAGTGAAGACGCAATGGTCATAACATTCATGATGGGTGACTGATGGCCAAGTTATGCTTAGAAAAATTATTATATTGAGTATTCAGTATGGTATTATTACTATGTACAGTGCAAGGCAAACGTGGTGGGTACAGAAAAGATTTAGTGAGTAATCAGAATATTGATGGTCTGATTGGAAACAATACCTGAAACTCGGACTGATTCTGGTAAAATCGTGCTGTCTTCTTGATCAATTTTGGTGATTTTACCATTGTTACTCCACATGGTATGTAACGTAAACTTAAACTCAGCCATTGGATGATAAAACAACTTCTACAATAAAGACATTTAATTCAGCTATACAAAGTCAATATGCATGCTGCAAATATCAAATATTTGTATGACAGGAAAAGGTACAATTAAATGACAAGATCGTTTGTAAGGTATTATAATGCCTAATTACAATTAATAGATATGTAGGCTTGCAGATATAACTTGTAAGTTGTCTTCTCTGAATAAAAAACCAGTTAGTTGCTATATTACCATCAGAACCTTGAGCATTGCAAAACAATAAATTTTCAGCTATTGACATTATGTTGAACAAATTGAATAACTTGAGAACACAACAAGAAGTAGGAGGCAGAGTGCTAAAATGAATAAAAAATTATAATTGTAACTTAAGTGGATAGAAATAAACACAGTTGGTATTATAATTATTTTCCAAAATTTTCTTTTATAAACAGTCCATATGTGATTAAGCAGCTGTTGCATCTAAGAAGGTACGGATATCCCACCGCATTAGTTATAACGGCTATACTACGTTAAATGAGTAATCAATGAAATTAATCAAAAAGAATGTCTCGGAAAATAATTTAATTGTATTAGAGAATCTCCACATAACGTGCTCTCATCTTAAAAGAACTTACTAATATCTGCGTTTGTTCAGGGGTTAGCACAGAACCTTTAGTACACACTGTGTAATCTTGAGTCAGAGTTATCACACCCCGCTGTAGAGCTGTAGGTAACCCAAGTTTTCTTAACTGTGGCTCCATGGAATATGGAAAGTCGTTAAGAGGACCCGACTCCAGCACAACAGTTTGCAGTGCTTCACAGCCTGATCTAGCATAATCCAGCTCTCGGTAGTTTTCGAACCACCTGCGATGAAAAACCAAGTTTTATATAACCAAGTTTTATATTGTGATTAAAAATGAATGAGTACCCAACAGAGAATATTTCTGGTTAGCGCAGCCTAGTCTAAAGCTCGGGGCCACACGAAGTGGAAATTTTTGTAGGAAACGTATGGGCCAGAACACCTTCCACACACAATGTATGGTTAGAGGGAGCTAAACTCAAGTGATCAATTGTATTTGCCACTGCCATATTATAAATCCATTTCTTTTAAAATTTTATCATCAATAATTAGTAATAAAAATGTAGAGTTGAAACAAAAAAAAGTACACTGCATAAATAGCACTCAGTCTATTGAATCACTGTCAAACGTCAGAATTTTGACAGTATAGAATTGGCAAAAATTTGTTCAGAAACTGAACCATATGACTGGAACTTTAGCTGAATGTGAATTTACTGTAAATCATTTATTATATTAAACACAGAAACTTCCCCAAATTTTAACACTCGTACAAATTAATCAGAAAAAATGATTGACAAAGCAGTCATGAAGAGATATAAGACTAATAATTAGCTCCATCTGTAGAGCTTGCATCCTTTATTCGCTCAATAACCTACCGTACCACTGGTTGAAAACACGTAGCAAACTTTGGGGTATAACAGCTGCCGGCTGAGCACCGAAACAATGACGTTTTCTTTTGTTATAAATTTTCAAAATAAATAGGGAATGACATGCTGTTAGTAAAGATATACAAAAATACTTCAATATATTTGATTTTTACATAAGTAAATACTTCGGATAAATAAAAAAATATTTGAAAGCAAACCAGGTCAAAAGGTTATGCAAAACCTATGTACTTATACTCATATAGGTAGACCACCATAATTATTCTGATAGACCATTAATAATTATAATTCAAAAGCCAAAAAGTCCTCCAATGCTATCCTCATTTACACTAGCTAAAAGACACATTACCTTAGGACTTCCTTTTTTGTGCTATTTGTAAAGAATAATCCCATCTGACCCTTGAGCTCAGAACAAATGTGGTGTAAGTTATCTTTATACTCATCTTCCGCTGTCCGGCCTAGTGCCACAGCCATGACTTTGTTCTTTCCAAAAAAGAATCTATAAATTTATACAACATTCCACAATATCAATAAGACTTGCCAGTCTGAACTTTAGTAAATACAATCTGGAGATTTGCTAATAAACTGTAAAAATTTCCAGAGCTATCATAACAATTGCAGAAGTTATCTGTGAGATTTATAGACTGTTTAATTCTACGTACACTACTCGGGCACAGCGCTTAAATATAGTAAGCACAAACTTATTAAAACAATAAAAATAGTTATCAACATTTTAGCAAAGACAATTATAAAATTAATAGTAACCTGCTTTGGTTCCATTCCAGCCTAACCTCTCGCAGTTTTGAGTTCCGCATATTGTGAGTTGAGAATGTGAATACCCTAGCATATTTATCTAAACAATCTCGGATCTGTAATTCACAAAAATATATGTAAACAATGCCAGGGTGATAAACCATCGCTTTAGACATAACAAATAAAATGGCCCTACTCAGCAGAGGAAAGTTGGTTATATGGCCAGCGCATCTGGTCACCCTAAACATAGTGATTCTGAAAAAGTGATTTTTCAAATTTCGTACCAAAAAACATTCTTATTTCTTAACTTTAGCTTTTATTTTATCAATTATGTGTGGTAAAATAGTCTGCATGACCAATCAATATTACCACAAGTTAAATAATCTGAACTCTAATATATTGTATGCCCAAACATTATACTTGAAACTGGAAACTAAAAGGTGAAAACTATATGCCTAACCTCTTGAACCAATGTTTGCTTTGACTGAAATCCTTTTTTCTGTGTTCTGGTCAAGGAAACTAAAAGTTCACAGAAACTTGCAACATTAGCCCGATAGTACTGGTATGAGAAATACTGAATAAATATTTTGAAACCACATAAATGATTTTGCTACACTCATAGATTAGCTGAGCAAAAATTGAAACAAATAAATTAGAAATAAAAACTAAAATAAAAAGAAAACTTTGTTAACACTTACTTTTCTTATCTCTTTTTGATTTTGGCATGTTGCTTTTTTTCTGTTTCAAATAAGTCTAAAGCACATGAAGTGACATGCATACACAACACTAGTAGATATTCAAGCATAAAAGTTTGTAGTTGTCAATAAAACAAACACGTATTATAGCATGTGTTTACTTGGAATTTTAAGGAGATCACAATAACTAAATGTTATGGCATCCAACATTTTACACACAGAAGACTTGAGAGCCACAGCATGGAAGAATTCACCTAGCACCATGTAAAGTTTGCTTCCAATAGTTTTATGCCCATTACTTGCAGCAGAACAAATGTTATTTGTTAATAAGCTAATTATTGATCTCAAGATTAAAATTCTATTTAGAAACATTATTGAAAAAACCATCTCTTCTATTAAATACTTTCATTGTAGTCAACTTATCTCCCAACTCTACACAAAAAGACAAACACTGCAATAGTCGTTGTGAGTAAGATATGGAAGCACTTCATTTTTATACTGCTAACAGCAACTAATATTAATTGATTAAATAAGACTAACTCTAAGTTTGATAATAAAAATAAAATACTTATAATTTAGTCTTTAAGTAATACTAATAAATAATGTACTAATAAGCAATAGCATAAGAATAAGATTAAGTATAATTAAATAGACAATATTAATATAATAAATATCATCATCCTTATGATTATCATTATGATAATGAGTATCAGTATGAGTATGAATATAGCTTTAATTACAAGTATAACTATTAGTATTATTACTAAAAGTAGTACTGCTACTACCAATACCACTACTAGTACTGGTATTGATATTTATATAAAATATTACTGGTCCTTATAGTTATACTAATAGTAATAGTAATACTAATAGCAACAGACTTAGAGGCTAGTAAAAGTTGACTATAAGTACAAGTATTTGTATTATAACTATTAACCTAAATTTAATATGAATACGTGTACTAACTATCAGTAGTAGTAGTAGTAGTAGTAGTAGTAGTAGTAGTAGTAGTAGTAGTAGTAGTAGTAGTATATTATTATTACTTATATCATAGATGTATACTTGTACTATCAACTTCAAAATTTAACTATTAGCTAAACTACAACAGACAAATTGAAACTTACTTAATTATTTTTAGACTCCATCAGACTCATCACTCAGTTACACTTCAAATTACTAATACTATCACTATGTCTTTTGCCGTTAGTGTTAGTCATACTTATGTCGTATACTCATACTGATACTTCACAGTTATAGCCTAAGAGTAAGTCATAGTGATAGTACAAGGTTGTAACTGTAAGTGTAAGCTCATTGTAAGACTAAAAGTAAGTGTTACTAGAGTTAGTCTTTACATTAGTCTTCCACTTACAGTTCGAGTTAGTGCAACACTTACAGTTACACTTATTGATTGTGATTGGTTTTTACTTTTGCATTTTGTTAGTAGTAACATCAACAGTAAATGTAATACTCACATAGTTATAGCTATACTAACAGTGACACTAACTGACTAACAGTAATTGTAAGTCAGAATCAGTAACTCAATGACAATCACAATGTCAAACTCAGTCCATGAGAATGAGATCTGGATGAAGATGATAACAACTAGGTCTAGTAGTACTATAACTACGTCTACTACTAGTACTAGTAGTAGTACTACAATCAATATTACTAGTTATTACTATTACTATTGGCATTAGTATTACATTTACTGTATTACTATTAGTGAAAATAGTACTCTAATAACTATAAGTCATAACTTATTATTTGTATTAATATTAGTATAACTATAAGTATTAGTTATACTAACTCTAAGTATTAGTATAACTATAACATAAGTATTAGTATAACACAAAAATGAAAAATTTTTTACTTATAAAAAAATTGAGTGTTGATATACTTT
Organism: Bugula neritina; assembly: GCA_964035545.1. NCBI lineage: Eukaryota > Metazoa > Bryozoa > Gymnolaemata > Cheilostomatida > Bugulidae > Bugula > Bugula neritina. Next base: position 20,482,721 of record OZ037765.1, on the reverse strand, counting down.
TTATAATTTTTAAGATTTATTGCTACTACTATCACACTTTGTGATCAACATCAATATAAAACTAAGTAATAAATATAAATATGATCGATGTTTTCATGTGGCCATGCACATGCGGTCGTAGCTCATGGGTTTGTTAACCGAAATTGACCTCTCAACTGTGCTATAGATCTTCTATTTATTGTTTTAGAAGATGTCGATGAGAGTCTGCATTCGAAGTTAATTTACTAAATGAAGATAAATTACAGAGTTGTCTTTTCCCATTTGCGAGCTCTTTATTAGCTGTGCATACACCAAGAGAGTTATATTTCCATTGCTTGCAGCTTGTATTTTAATATAAGAATACACCAAACTAGAACAGAATCCTTTAAAATTAGCAGAGGAGAGCAGTACCTATATCCTTTTGTAGCCGATTACAAGCTTAGTTGTACAGATTTTTAAACTTACTAGTTCAGATACATTTTTGAGTTTATTTTAAGTACATATATTCATTGATGAGATTTCTATAATGCTATTTTAACATAATTTTAATAATGAAGCTGTTCTCTGGTTTAAGATCTGTAAATTTATTTAAATTTAAAATCATGGATTATTAATAGCATAAATGAAGAAATAAAACTTGAGGTAATTTTTTATCATGGTCCATAGGCCATTTGGCTATATAAATAAGAAGAGCAACTATAAGTGATATTCAGTATAAATGTTACTGTAATTTGCTGTGATTTTATGACTGATCTACGCACCATCAATTATTATTATGGATAAAAAGTGCATGAGCGTGGTTGTATTACATGAAGCAAGAAACCTGATTATAATATAAAGTATGGACAAGCCCTAGCATTTAGATGCAGAAAGTTGTATTTGCTGGGACCAAACTTGCTAGATTATACTAAGCTAAATTACCAACTATATGATATTTTTGTCAATATATAAAGCGTGTCAACAAATAAGCTGCCAACAACTTAATCTTTGATCTAATGTTTTCATCTAAATTAATAATAAAAATATGCTCCTAGTAATGTAGGTGTATTCACATTCAGGTTCATATAAATATGTTTAGAAACATAATATCTTCAAATTTTGCAATAACATTATATAGCATAGTTATGAATGTAAATGTGTTAGATGTAGTCTACATACATGTAATAGCCTTCCTTTTCATATGATTAGAGATACACAGTTTGTTGGAAAGACATATACAAAATATATTTTTAAACTTGGTGCTTAGGTATTTTGTGAATAGAGGTACCTAAGCTTTTTCATAACCAAGTTTTGCAACTCATTCGTTTTCTTATTGTCAATTCGGATACATGTAATATACATGGGCTTAAAGAAGCAGCAGTAGAATAAAACAAAATGATAAATTTAGATAACACAATGAAAAAAATCTATATTTAACATTGGACATCAAATTGCATTAAAAAGCTATAGAAAATCTAGAAAAATACACTTTGAAATTTATTTTCACAACCTTTACAAGTATATTAATTAGCAAATTTTTATAGTAATATAGCATAGATAGGGAAAACTGTAACGCAATTAGATATATCCTTCTAATCCTTGCTGTGATTTAGACAGAACACATAATATAAAGTCAAATTACACATAACATTTTTAATCTTTGACAGCTGGAACTGGAACAGTTTCTTCTTTCACTCCATTAGCTATCAGAGGCTTTGGATCAACTTTTAAGGACATGGGAATATGAGAAGGCATGGCTGAATAAAATGGCATGCTTGCATACTCTCTGTACCTAAGAATAGACCAAAATATTTGAACTATCTGAGAGATAAAAACAACCTAAGCCTTTTGTTTTTTACTTTATTTTTTTTCAAAAGAAGATTCTCATAATTCCGAAAAAGATTTAAACGATGTAAAATTTATCATTTTACCAAAATAAATAAAATCTGAAACTTCTAATAGAAACTTTTAGAGTATTGTAGATGTGTAAGAAGATTACCTGGCATACTCTTCTTTAGCTCCAGAAGCAGAAACGTGTACAGATGGTGCAGCAGTGCCAGCTAAATGTGGACTTAGCCCAGTTCCTGTCAAATACTTCATACTCGGAAGAGACTGTGATGCGGATTGGCTGTTGGGGTGATTGAATGTTGGGTAAGAAGAGCCAGAATGAAGAATGTTGCCTCCTACGAAACATATAAACCTACTTGAATCATAAAAGCATATGTATTTTTGAATAAATTTTTAAAGACTAATGTTTATAGGTTGCACTTTCATTACTGATTTAGCAATATTATTACTTCAACAAATTATAAAAAACTGTTTATGCAGATTTTTAGCTTTAATATTTATTTGGCCATTATTACCTAAAACTTTGGTCTAGAGATTATGGACTGAACAAGTGCGTGCGTGCGTGCGTGCGTGCGTGCGTGCGTGCGTGCGTGCGTGCGTGCGTGTGTGTGTTGGCGAGCTTTGTTTTCTTCTATTGACAAATATATAAATGTAATTATTAATTCAAAACTTACTTTCCTGGGGGGCAGCTTGAACTGGGTTAACGAGCTGGGACGAACTAGAATTATTGTTGGAATTAGAGTTACTCCCTCCTGATTTACTCTTTGAGCTCCCACCTCCTCCACTACCTTTAGGCTTTCTCTTTCTTGTCTGGATACCGTCTTTTTTCATTGAAGGTGGTCTATTTACCTAAATATACATTGTCATTTTTGTGATCTAATGTACATTATAGCTTTATTTGAATATTGGTGGGTAAAACATATGAATAAGATTGGAAAGTTATATGACACTATTTTGGATCAGTGATTTTGAAGCTTATTTAATAAAGTTTTCACAAAGGCTTAGTCGAAAGCAAAATTAAAAATTTCAGCTTCACTTTTCAGCAAAGATTCTGCCTAATACTAGTTTTCTTTATCCAAATATACTGTATGGAATCGTGTTCTAGTAATCATGTTAATTATATTAATAAAGCAGATTTTTCACAGAATTGACATAAAGAAGCAGTACTGGTCATAGTCATATTTCAAAAAGAAAAGAGGAAACAGGAATTAAAGAAGAGTGAACTCTTGATATATATCAATTAAAGCCACAGTTAGTTAAGAAACTCTCACTCCTTTCTCAACTGATGGGCAGACAACTTACCTATAAACTGTGTTATAGGCTTAACTTGTTGTGACTTATTCTATATAGCTGTAATCGGTAAAAATTTGTAGGCGTTTATAAAGATATGTGTCATTTACTGGTTTAATTGGTTGAATCTCTTTATCATATAAAACACAGTATATTTGTAGCAAAAATAGATGGGAGAGCTTACAGTATAAAAAATTATCATATTATGACATAAACAAGCTATTACTAGCGTATTATTTATTATTATCAAGCTCAATGTTTATTTTTAACATCACAGAAGTTGTCATTCCATTTTCTAAATTAAATTTGCTCTTTCATTGGATAAAAATTGGTCCAACATGCTCGTTTATTGCATTTGGTACAAAAGGTAATAATATTGTGTAAACTTTGAAGGGCCTATATACTAGTACTCTATATTATCAATTATAAAAAAGTGGACCCTAAAATATGAAAAACTTTCACAGAATAACAACAAAACTAATTCTAAACATTCATATTATATACACACACCTGTTTTATCACTAGTTGGTAATTGTTTTCCCAAACTTAAGCGTATTAAGCTCAGCTCATAGGTATTCACACTATTGTAGTACAATAAACAATTATTTTATAATTAAACCAGCCATAGCAGCAGTATTTTGGTATAATTTTTCAACAGTTAGTGACTCGATTTATCAAAAAACATTAAGATTTATCTCATTAAATTGTAAAAATACCATCTTCATGGCAATAGGATAAGTGTGCTCTTTTGTCGTATGCTCAAGTTTTATTCAAGCAAGCAATCACCTAACCACTAAGTTAGATTTTTCATCGATGTTAATTTGCTAAAAATATTTAAATATTGTAATCGAAAGTTGATAATCAAGTGTGATCTGATATTTTGTGGAAATAAATTTGAAATTAATTCTATGTGTAGACTGATGTAGGCTAAATTCTTATAAAGCAGCAAGCTATCATAAATTGGTTCTTTCCCTGTTTCAACTTTTTTCAAAAACATTTTCGTGATATAAAAATTTGCTATTCTAGCACCTGTTTATATTTTGAAATAATAGTTCTTGTCTGCCTATAAATTTAATGATTTGATAATTTGATAATATTAGATAACTATTTCCATAAAAAGTGTTTCATTAAGTTTTATGAATAGAAGTTATTAACCCCCCTCCCCCCCTCTCCCCCTGTTTATAAGAAAGTAACAAGGGCAGCTGTAAGTAAGCTTTTGTGTATTTAAAAAAAATTGCTATCAAATTTGATCAGATACTAATTTTATAAAATGAGGAAACTAATAAATTCTAGCCATACTTATAGTGGCTAGAAATGAAAACTCTCTACCCTTATCTAGCAGATTAATTTTTGATAGAATGTTACATAGAATGACCATGCTCAACACCCTCTAACCTATACAATTATATATACATATTATTATTAATTGCGGAACTGGTTCTGATAGTACAGCAATTACTCAGCTATAGATATAATTGTCTTAGGGATTCAATGCTTACATTATGGAGCTTATAGTAAAGACCACAGGCATTACACACTGGTTCACCATCGTTATTTCTCCTCCAGAGCGTTGTTGTACCGGTGTTACAATTGGCACAGACGAGGCCAGTTCGTCTGCTCAAACCAGCCTAAAATATTAATTCACTAATCACATTCTATAAGAGGAATAGTGGTGTCACATGGTAGAGTAGGCTTTTAGGTGACCATCGCTGGGCTAGCTAGGCTAGGAGCAGAAAAAGCATACCTAACATTTTAATTGATTGAAATCATCATGCTCACCATCAAAGCTATTAAAATAACTGTTTAAATCATAAATGTGAAATAGAATAGCATGGTCAGTAACATATACGTACATAGCGGATAGGTGCTGATAAAACTGATAATTTGAAATTGCTTTCAATCAAACATGCTGACCATTTTAATACACAAATATACAAGTATATATAACATACATGTGCATATAAATGTATTATACATGTGTATATAAATATAATATACATGTGCATTTAAATATGATATACGTATATGTGCATATAAATATAATATACATGTGCATATAAATGTAATATACATGTGTATATATAAACATAATATAGACGTGTATATAAATATAATATAATACACACGTGTATATAAATATAATATATTACACATGTGTATATAAATATAATATGCCTGCTTTTATACTCGTAGATATAATATAATATACATATGTATACAAATAATGTAATATACATGCATATATAAATATAGTATACATTATATATAACTATAATACACAAAACCCAGCCTATTAGTATATGACACTTACAGTGGAGTTATTCTGTTTTTTGGTTGGAGGAGGAGCAGGCTTGACTTGCAGGGGGCGGTTCAACCCATTCATCTTCTGATATAGCCCACATGCATTGCACAGATAATGGCCGTCTGTGTCTCGTCTCCAGAGGGGCGTGTGCATAGCCCCGCAGTTTACACATTCTCTGTTTTCCCCAAAATATGGCTCCTCAGCGACTAAAAGCAGTAGTTGCACAGGAATTTATTTTGACAAATATATAATGCTTTGTAATAGAAAGCTATTTTTATTTTTTAGCCATTTATGTTTCAACACAACAGTGCAATGCAAATTAATGCTAGCATTTAAGCATTATACAAAACCTTTTATTTTAATATGACGTTATTGTTGAAGTCGTAATTATTTGTAGTACTCACAAAACTCATTCTATACATCAGATGCCAAATTTAATTAAATAATTATAGAAAAATAATTTTTATTGTTTCATATTAAAGAGCTTAATTAATTTGTTATGATTTGTCATAGTTTAAAACTGATATGGTCACTCTAGAGCATATTTATATTGTAGTATGTACAGTTTGTTTTTTGAATTATATTTTTTAGATTTATTAATGTAAAGCTGATAATAGATAATAATAATATATTATAACACTATCACAATATGAATTAAAGCAAGTTATATATAAAATAAAAAAGCACTACAAAAATATTTCAAGTGAATTATAAAGACTTGTTCATAACTGCATGACTTATAGTGACAGTCATAACCTAGAGCTCTATACGGTCATCTGTACTAGGGCTACTTCTCTCTTACTATCATGTGTTATCACGTATATCCTCTTATTATCTGTGCAGACGTATTATCACCATTATTGTGCAATGGTATACATGACAAACAGTAGGTGACTAACTCTTTAAGAGTAAATTTATTAAATTTTTTCGGCTATTTTATTTTTAATGAGAAGCAGAAATATGCAATTTTTTTCATAAAACAGAAGTTATGAGGAAGGATATACATATTTATAGATTTTTAAATAGTCATAAATTACTAAAACTTCTGCTATTAAGTAAGATTATTTTCAACTCAGGAAAGATCGTGTTAGAAACCTCTCATGAAATTGATGATAACGTGTTATCTTATCAACCTTTACTATGTCATGAAAGCATTCAAGGATGGTATTATGTTGAAGCACTATCAGCTGGTGTCAACAGATCATTATGGCATTTTAAGCAGGTTCTTGTAGAGAGCCAGAGTGTAACGTTGGCATTTTGCTGCACTGTATCTTGTGCTACGATACTGACAAGGGAGTTATTTAAATTTTGGGAACCGCTTCTCCTTACTAGTGCCTTATTTGAATGATGATAAAACTGTATTATGAGGTTTAGATATTGAAGCGTGTTGCCTCATTGTAAATGAGTTGTCAACAGGTTCTGCACTAGTTTAGCTAATAATGGGAGGTAAATTTTTACTTCTAGATGAGAACTGAAATAAAACAATCAGAATAAAATACTCCAAACACTTCAACTCTATTCAACTTTGTTTGAATAGCAGCTGTAAAGTCATATAAACTTCTTAATTATATGGCGACACACTAATGCCTTATCAAAAAGTATACTAAAACATGACTGAATATTAATACAGCTGGCAAACATTGCCTATCAATGGTAAACTACAGCAGAGGCTTCACCTTTTGCTTTGTTAGAGTCTCACTCAATAATTATTAATAATGTTATGAAACTTAAAAATGGCCAAACTTGTATCTTGTACACATATAAATATTTGAAAGAGTCAAATATTGCCGCTAGCTACTTCAACGGAGGATCAGGAAAATGCGGCCAGAAATAAAATATTATGTTAATAAGGTTTTTCAATTTTAGAAATATTCAATTAAGGCTTTTATGTTGTATCATGAAAAATTAAGTTTCAAAAGTACGCATGTGTTTGATCTAATGTCAAACTAGTTTCACACAAATACTTTGCATCATTAGCCTTTGGATCTATATAGTATGGAAAAATTTACCAGATGTAAATATCTTTGGCTTTTTTGATATAATTTTTATAATGCTCTGTGCACGTGTGAATAAAAAAAGGGAAGAAGCAACCAAAATGTGTTCAACGTAAATTACCAATTTCCCTCTTTTGATTAAATCGAGCATCAATTTTATATACTCTTTCACTGTTAGCTAAGCATAGTTGTTTACTATAAAGTGTAACTTGACTGTGATCGCTATATAGAAGAGAAGTTTCAGCTTACTTTCGGCAACTCCATCCAAGTGACGCCTTATCTCTTGTGTACTGTTGGTAAACCCAGACATTGGATAACCAGTGGTCCAGGATCCAGCATTGGGATCTAGCATGTATCCTGGATATTGGGTCATAGGTGCACCGGGTAGAGAATAACCCAACCCCATTGGATTGGTATATGCAGATGGATCCCAAGCTCTAAAAAATAATTACAAATGGTGTCTAACCTTTCGAGGCTGTAAATATAATTGCAGCAAAAACCAAATTTTAAATGAGCTACTAGGTGATTAAACACACAAACACACAATTCTTTCTTGGTCTACAAAGAAAAGGCACATAAGAAAAATCATTTTGCAATAATAATATGTTTCCTAATATTTTTATTTTAGAGAATATTGCTTACCTATTGGCTGTGACTGAGTAGTGATGTTGTAGAAGTGGTGTAGTAGAGCTGGTAGGAAACATACCACTACTCTTGTAGAAATCCATGGTGGGTGAGGGGTAGTATTGTGACTGCCCGGCCTTGTTTGCCATGCTGTAGCCACTGTGAGCGTTAGATAGCGTGGCTAAATTCTCCTCATAGTTTATCAGAGAGTTAGAGTTCTGAGTTGCATTGATAGTAGGCTGAATTGATCGAGAATCTAATGTACTGAAGAAGCTTTCCACATCTGGCCCAGTAAGAGGCAAATCAGTTCTGCTGCCTAAGTAGCTAGGTGCTGCCGCCGCCTCATGCTGAGAGGGAACAGCAAGGTTCTGGCCAGTACCATAGCCGACGGCCAGATGTGATGGCTGTGCTGGAGCTAATGTAGCATGAGTTGCCTCACTTGACGTGGCTCTGGTTCCATTCTCTAGGTCTTCTCTAGCAATATTTGGTGTTCCAATAGCTTCAACTCTGTTACTTCCTACCACCAGTGGGCTTGATTTACCTTCGGACATTTCTAATTGAAAAAAATACAAAATAAGTTACAGCGTTTATGTAACTAACATCGAGTGAAACAAATTTTAAGATTTCATAATAGAAACTACTTACCATTATGAAATTTAATGAAAGCAATACCAATACTTTCCCCCAACTGACCGTAATAACAGCATTTTTGTTATTACTACCAGAGAATCTTCGCATACTATAAGGTTTGCTGTCAGTTTTCAAAATGTCAGTTATGCCAAATAATGCAAAATGAATGCAATACCAAGACATCACCGTGAAACGGAGTACAACATATTTGCTTAAAGCATCATTGTATCCATCATTGTGTCTACAAGTTTCACGTTAATTTGCTTCACTAGAAGATAAAGTTGATTATCCAGCTAGTCATTTTATTGTCATAGAATAAAAGTTAAATTGACACTATAACGGAGAGTTTATCGTAAAAATCTAATCTTGGCACGAAGAGTATCTAAATTCCAGCAACTCGTATTACTGCATTGTTATGAAGCTGTTACCAAGCAATATTAAATTTTGCGCCGAGCTTGTTTCAAACTAATCACTTCTATACAGCTTACTATGATTATAAGAAACTTGTTTTTATATTCTTCTTGTCAATTTTTGACAAGAGCAACCCAAATAAAGATAACTACAAGCACATCGATAAGAATAATGCAAGTTTGGTATACTAGCTATAAAAGAAATCAGAGATTGAGAGATGGAAGTATAATATATAGTTAAGCCACTATCACGACTGCTGTGTTAATAAAGGTAGACAACAGAACTAAACGATAAACTCTTATTATCTCACTCTTAATATACCTGTAGGCTAGTTGAGAAGCAGTGATAAGCGTTATACTATTCGTCTCAGTCCACATACAAGATGCTTGTCTGCAGCAGCCGGCTCAATAATTTTTTCTAGTTGTCAGCATATTTTACCAAAAACAACCAAAAATCTATTTGTATCCTCCACACGAAAAGCCATGCAGCTGGCAGTACCAAAATTTAAGCTAGTGAAGGGGAGGAGACGAGAGATTGTTTAAACCATTGCTTTCTTATCTCGCCATGGTTTGCTTTGTAACGACTCTTATCTCGACAGAGTTTAATATTCAAACTTGATAGGCGTCACCAAGTAAGCATCGATTGAAGCTATACGTGTACATAGGAGTGCTCGGTTTAAATATATAGCGTGGTGAAAAAATTCAACGTTAAAATATTGAAACGTTTTAAAACAGAAACAATAGCCAAACTCATATCTTTTTTAAAAATTCATTTAAAACTGTCCAGGTATGATGAATTTAAATTTCATGATGTTTTGAATTACACTCATTGCATTATACACTGTACTTTGAGCTGCTGAACAGATATAGTTTAGGCGTTTGTTGCTAAATTAAACATGTGTACTGTAATAGTCATGTTTTATATTAGATCAGTATTATTTTTTGTTCTTAATTTAGTTTGTTATGTTGAATTGTTTTGGTAGAGCAGCTAAAAGTCTGATTATGTACCTTTGGAAAAAAATGAAGCATTGTCAATTTTGTACTATATTATCATTTCAAGTGTCATCAGCAAATTTGTGAAATTATGTTAAAAATCTTTTTTGTTGAAGAAAAATGCATATTTGAAAAGTTATTTTGATAGTTAATTTATTTATGACTATAATTTCAAATTAAATAATAATATATAACATAATGACAGTATTGTAGTACACAAAATATTTTAGATTCATGCATACAAGCTGATACCAGAAACCAATGTATGACATATCAATACATAAATATGAAGGGTGTTAGTTTATTATGCCAGAAGCCTTTAACTAACTACAAGTATCAATAAAATATCAATAGGATTATTCATATTCGTATTTTCATTTTCTGTATAAATCATATATTACATTCAATGTATGAACCAAGATTAGCATTGAATAAATAACATTTCATAAGAAAAGTTAAATACAATATTGTAATTTAATAGAACTAAAAGGAATGGTTTGAATACCAAGGCGTACACAACAAAATTAACAAAAACTGAATGAATGCAATGCTGTGTGTATATAGGTTTCAGAAAATCAAAATCAATATATACAAGGTTATTTGGAAACAGAGAATAACAAAAAAGTTATATGAAATGACCTATTTATAAATAGTTATTCAAAATTGATAAATCTTTTTGAAAAGCTTTATTTCATAAATAAACTGGAATGACACCTATAATGTTTTAAATGCTACAAAATAGCAGCTACGGTAGTAATCAGAAAGAACAATAATAATGTAACTGCTAATAACTACTAGCTAGTCAGTAGAAAACAACTCCAGGTTTTTTCAGAAACTATTGACACAAATGAGGAGACAACCACTTATTGTAAAAGTGCATTATGTAAACAATAAGCTTTGGGCATGAATGGAGAGAGTATTAATTAACTGCTTATACTGGGTTGTAACTAATATCTAATAAGCATATGAAAATAAAACAGAATAATTTTCATCACTAACAACAGCTTATAATTCAGTGCTTCATGACATAAGTTATGAATTTCAGAATGCTTTCTTAAAACTTAAAAGCTATTACTTGTGCTTAGCTAACTGTAACTTGACTTGTTGGTAAATCATTGGTAGTAAATTCTACATTTGAGGAAATATTGAAGTCATTGTTGTATATAGGAGCGGATTGAGAAAGAGATTGAGTGGGGTATGATACCATTTGATTGGCACTAGTTGAATAAATGGACGAAGGTGGGCTGTCCCTATATGACATCAGTGATTGGCTCTCGTGTGAATTGTAGACAGACACAGCCGCGTCAGATGATTGAGAGAGATCTGATTTTCCTACATCAAGATCACTGCAAACACCAACTAGATGTTAACACACAAAAATATCACATCAACAGAAGTTTTCAAACAACTAATGTTCTAACTGTAGCACTTCGATAGATGAACCACATTATATTTGCTGCTATAGCTACCATTATTTACCTATTCAATGGTTTAGATGAAGCTTTGGATAACTTTTCATTGAGCACAGGTGAGGCAGATTTTTCCCGATTAGCCGAGGAGAGAGTAGGTACCTTTCTGTTATTATTCATTGAACTCACTAAGTGACTACTGGCTGATTGTACTGTGTTTGGATTGCTCTTTGGTTCTGAAATAATAACTTCATTATGAGAATACATTAATACAGGTTCACCTTATTAAAATACTGCGATGTATAAAATATTATTTTCAAATGAAAAAGATATAATTAATGAAAAATTATCCATAGCAATCTCTAAAAAATAGGAGCTGCATTAATACAGCATTGAGTGCATTATATGTGCAATATCCACTTTTGCTGTAATGGTTTGAAGATGCCATCACACAGTTTGGCTTGAAATATGGTAACATATGATATATTAGAAACAGAAGTCAACACAATTAACTGACACATGTATATAAATAGAATGAAGGTCATTTTAAGTGCATATCAGTGACACAATGACAAGGAAGTAGAAGGACTAAGGTCTTGTGCAGACCAAAGATTAATTCAGTGCAGTCTTTGCTAATGTGCTATCATTGCATAATATGTCATAAGATTAGAAAAAAACTCACTTGTTGGCTTTTCCTTGTTTGAAGACTTGGGTTTTCTTTTTCTTGTTTGTATTCCATCTTTTTTCATTGTAAGTGGTCTGTTAACCTAAAACAATATATTACAATGATTAATATTACCATAATACATATATGTATATACATATATATATATATATATATATATATATATATATATATATATATATATATATATATATATATATATATATATATATATATATATATTTGTTCCATATATATATTTGTTCCATATATATATTTGTTCTATATATATTGATGAACAATAACTTTAGAAGAAGCGTTATACAATCTTTGCTGAAACTCTCTTCTAAACTATTAAAACTTGATATCATTGCAAGTATTACCAGGTGATGATTTTTGAAAATGAACATTTTTTCTTTTTTATTAATTAAAAAATATTTAAATAAAAAAGAAGAATATGACCCACAAATTTGAACGAACATCTCTTTTTTTGTGACTTAAAATAGCAGTGAATTCATTTATACTATTTTATAAACACCAAGTACTTGTTTATACAACCTGGAGTTGTTAGAGTGTTCTTACATTGTGCAATTTGTAGTAAAGTCCACAAGCATTACAAACTGGTTGCCCTTCATTATCCCGTCTCCACAGAGTAGTTTGCGTTGTGTGGCAGTTGGCACAGGCTGCACCTTGTCTCCGTGATGATGACTAAGAATAACAAAGAATACAGAATGTTCAAGCCAATTACAAAGTGTAAGAAACACTGCCAGATAAGAATGTACAAGAATGATTAAGCTGACAATTGCCAAAAAATAGCATTTATCAAAAGGTTATCTGTACAACACACGAGCTTAAAAATAAATATATATGATATGGATATATGATTATATGTCACTATAACGTGTTTATAATTTTTTATATATACAATTTGTAACTGTTTATGCATAGTAAAACGGTTTGAGTGTGCCATGAAATTAAATGATATATATATTTTAAATATTTGTGTTTTATGTTGGCTATACTAATATAAATCATGATCATAACATTAAAAGAGTATATACTTTGTTCTGAAACTAAAAAATATTTCAGGAAAATTATGTTCAAAATAGAATTAATAAATTTGATGTCCATTGAGTTTCAAGTTTTGTTTCACACCAGCTAGTCAACTTCGATCAAATTTAATGTCTACTTAGGTTCATATATTTCACATTGAGACTTTAGGATATCACACGATATTGCTCTACAATAGTCACATGATGACGGGTGTCATGCATAGTATCTTGCCAAATTGTTTATTACAATTCCAAACTTAGGCTGGCAAAGTTTTATTTAAAGGCATGTTGAACAATGTTAACCCTGACAAACATGTTTTGAAGTTAAAGCTGTAGTAATTTGACTTACTTTCTGTTTGAAACATACATGTGAAAAATGCGCCATCTTTAGTTGCATAAACCAACAATAATGAAAACAATAAAAAATGGTATCAGTTTTATGTTATGATAGCTATTTTTAATATTCTGTTTATTATGTATACCTACTGGTTGATTTTTGTTACAATCGGTAGTTACATTTTCATCACTTGTGGCACTCAATTTTGTTCTATTTTTGTAAGAATAAAGGGAAGGGGGCATTATAACTATTCTGAATAACTCACCAGTCTTCTCTGCGCACTTTTTATTAATGGTCTGTTCTGCCCATTAACAGTGTGGTAGAGGCCGCAAGCATTACAGAGGTAGTGTCCAGTACCGTCCCGTCTCCACAGGGGTGTTGACAAGGAACCACAGTTTACACATTCTCTACCATCTGGATAGAAGTCATCCATATTATTCATGCCGTGCTGAGCCATATCTGTGAATATTTATGCAGTTTATTATTAACACAACTTATGAATACTATAATTAAAAATAAAATCATGTTTTATATATTACATGTTTCTAAAATCATAAGAAAGTCAACTTGCAATATAAACCATTGTTTTATTTACTTGATTAAAAGCATGTGCTAAATAGGCATATTATGAGTATACAATCTTCTGATATTTAAAAAGATTTGGACTTTTTAAGGTGTTCAATTGCTGAAAAATTTATTCAATAGATGTCTTTATTAACTGCCGATAAACATTTAAGTTGAAAATGCATTTTTCCATGAGACTGTTGCTTTTTCTATTAACCCAAATTAATTGATTAGAAATAAAATATTTACAAATATCGTTAATTATTGTCTGTAAATAAAATATATTAATTTTGAAATAAAGCCGTTGTATAAGCATATACATATGCAGCTCAAAATATTCATAAGATAAACACAGCATCTCTACTAAAGTAATAAATATACGAGCAGCCACCACATGTTATAGAAGCTATGTGCTGCCGTGACAATGCTGTCAACTCTGCAACTTCGGCCCTAACCCTAAGTTACTATAAATATTTACAGCTGACACATTGTAGCACCTAATTGCCAACCAAATGTTTACATGCAAGAATTGTACTAAATTCTTTGCATATTTAAACTTTTATCACTTTTGAAAGAAATATTGCCATGTTATATTGAATACTTATGTTCTAGACAGCACCTATTAGGCAATATTTGTTTCTTTGCCATATATTTTTATTGTAATCTACTTTTTCTTTGTTTAATTACGCTTTCTTCACTTTTATAGTTTTAAAACTATATACAGTTATTACACATGTTTTCCATTAAAACCACTCTAATCAGGTCAAATGTTTTATTTCAGTTGTAATTCACTTTTCAAACAGCCCAAAACATTGTACAAGAAACTTTATTACCAACACTTACAAGCAGTTATCAAGCAGCATAAATATTTGTTAGTTGGAAGAATTCATTTAACAACTCTAATTTTATATTACTAAAAGCCCAGAGTATTACAACATAAAAGTTTTAGTATGGTTATACTAGAGTATACATGTGGATATGGTATTATCATATGAGCTGTAATACTATGATTAGTGTTTTAGCAATGCTATGATTATTATTTGAGTCACTGTTGAAGTGGAACTAGCTCTTCTTGAGCCCCAACATTGACCATACTGTTTTCCTGTAGCAGTTAGAACCCATCAACAAGTGAACATATTTTGTTACTCTACTTTACAACAGACAGAGGTTATCATTATATTTTACCTACACTATGGGCACTAGTAGGTATAACGTCTTGTAGCCCACAGTATTTTAAAGAGCATGGAGCCTGCGAGGACTGTTGATGCGACAGTTTGCAGGCATGGCCACAAGTTGTCATAATTTTTCCTTTATTTATACAGTTTCTCTTCAGCTTTGCTGTACGCTTAATTATGCTCACTGTGTCAATTGAACTATTTTGATATTTTATTTTGACATAGATGGCTGACCTCATGACCTTGATTTGACCTTGTGATGAAAATCTGGCTTGACAAATTTCAAGGTTGCAGTTTCAAATTAAAATCTTCATGAACTTTTAGACAATAACAAGCTCTTTGGCATAGTTTTTCAACAATAAAATGATTATTTTATTAATTTCCGAATTAAACTTTAATAGCTAGAAATGACTACAACAAAAATGTTGTTACATCTAAATATACAGCGATTGTGATTAAACACCATACCATAAAGATAGCATACAGCTATAACCTAGGAATGTGTAAGCTAGGAGCTGGTAAGCACAACCTCTAGTTTATATGGTAAATTTGTGACTTTTAGTGTGCTGCTCATATTGCCTATTCTAATATTGGAAAAATTCTTGTCGTTATGAATGTCAAAGCTAGAAACAGATACTGTACAAAAACAAACATCCCCCTTTATCAAAATTAAGATTGTTTTGCTAAAAAATATTCTGAAAATGTATAATAATGAATATTTTACCTGCAGTAGTTGAGATGCTATCTGGAGATGATTGGCTAACATCTGTCATGCTGGAATATCTCCACTGGGCTGCATTGTCAGTGGCGTAGGAATTGTACATAGACTGGGCTCTGTTGTACGCAGCCATGTCATACATCTCTCCAGACCCACCCATGTGACTTGTGTGAGCAGGAGGGGGATAATTCCCACTATCTAAAGAACATAATTACTAATATTGTACCCTGGGCAGTCACAGTCTACAAGGCTGCTGTGAAGGGTGGAAATTTGATTCCTAGCCAACAATGGAAAGTCATAATAGATGCTGCATGTAAAACTAATCTTTTTGCTAAGTTGTATTATTGTTTTCAGATACAACAATTTCAGCCCATGATTGACTTAACTGAGCAAGTAAATGTTACACTGATCAGATGCAAATTTAAATACAAATTGAAACTTCATTGTTCTGCTTTATATCTCCAAACTGTTATATATACTCCAAGCAAGGGCCAAAGAGCCAAATCTATAAAAAATTATTATAAAGAAGTAATGACTACAAAAAATATGAAGAATCACAGTTGTGTGGCAACTTGCTGTCTAAAATACTATTGCAAGTCACATGCTAGATACAACTGCAGTAAATATGTTATCTTTTAGTGCTTGTGACTAGGGGTAAGGGGGAGGGCTTGGTGGTTTGTTTTACTAGTGACAGGACAACAACAGAGTTACTGGAAGATAAGTGAACCACATCAGGTGATAACATGAGTCTAGCTCAGTGAGAAAGCTCCATAAGAAATCATAAAGTAGGAATCACATGGAAACTATACCTAGATTTGACTAGCTTATATTTTGAAGATATGACAGTTGGGATAGACAAACTGTCCTTATGTTGAAAACAAAAACATCCTATATGCAATTATTGCTAATTATTTACAGTCCTCCAGTTCTTTATTGTACAGTTTTAGCCTTGAACTCACTATTTCCTCAAAACTCAATTGAATCAGCCTACATTATTAAAAGCCATAGCAATATAATATTACACCATTAGTGCTACAGCACTAAATACTTCATTAAAAGTTGCTCCTATTTGTCTATAATAACAAACCAGGAAATAATATTGTGAGGAGAATATTGAATGACTCATCATTTCCAAACAATGGCCGGTTTTATTTTAAACAGACAGGGTCGAAATTTGGTTCACGGCTAATGGTTATTATAAATTTGCCACTAATGTAATAACTATTAATTAGATAGCTCACAATCATACATCATGACATTATGAAGTCTAGATGGATGGCTGGCTTTGGACACTGGAAGTGAGTGAGTCAAGCCATGAAAATGTCGCAGTCACCACATCATGCACTACTGCTGATGAGAATTCTTAAACTGTGAGGTAGTCGCAAAAGAATCTCTTCATTCATAGCACCTCACCAAACCTCACATATGCCATGAATAAAACCTTAACAATTTGATTCAAAACTCTAGACGCCACCTTTTGGCTAGAGCACGACTAAATTGTAAAACAATGGCGGTAAAAAATTTTACTTACATAGCCAAAATTTTGACTAATGCATTTTTTAAGGATAATGCAGTAAAGTAAATTTGCACTAATAACTTTCTCCTAATAGCCACTTACTTTGCACGTTGTTCCAGGTGGCTGTTTGTTGAGAGGGGTACTGTGAGCTGCTTAGTGACTTTGGTGTTGCGCTGTTACACTGCGAAGACAGGTAGCTTCCTGTGGAGTTCATGTCGTATGCAGCTGGTGGATAAGCCTACAAATATTCAACAAGCTTGTGAAAATCCTCATGGCCTGTTTGATTAGTTTTATTGGCCAAAAGCTAGCGGTGGGATATTTTTCTTTAGGAGCAGTATTTACTAAATTATTAGTTTTTTTCAACTGAAAAAGCTGGTAAAATGCAGCATGATTGTATATTATATATCTATTAGTACAAATGAACTGATGGGTAGTTTGAATCTAGCCTAGACTTTATAAAACTTTTCTTCCCAAACTGGAATTCGAACTCGAGACCTCCGGCTTGCAAGCAGGCGCTTAACCATTATACCACAGGGGCCACTGGGTAAACTCAGCATTACAAATATCACCTTGGTATATAAGGACCAACCGAGCAATAGTGAGTTGGCCAACCGAGCATTGATTTCAATAAAGTAATAGCTTTACACATTTAACGTAATATTCTATATTTCAAAAAATTGCTGCGTTACTCCTAGCTTGAAAAGCATTGTGATGAAATCACACATTTTGACATCATGTGACTTCATAAAACAAATAAAATAGCATAAAGTAGCTAGAAAATGGGCAAAGGTTAGTTGTTTGGTCTTTGCTCATGTGTTATGATACATCTACAAAGTCACTAGTGAAAGAGCAGTGCTAAATGAAGTTCAACATGATATCACAGTGAACCTTGCTTAACATGAAGAGGGGCTTTTAATTTGTCCTTTAGAATGACAATCAAGTTGAATAACAAACAACTATACAGACACCATTCATACAGATCATATTTTAGCCATCATATTTTATTGCACAAGGCAATACACAGATATTAGTAGTTGTACAATATGAACATACAGTCAATGATTATGATATTATGACACAGCAATTGTAATTAAACATGATCTTTATAGTAACCTTAATTCATAAACCTGCAGAACTATATATATACTATTGAACTGTTTGGTCTAATATTATTGTGTTGGAGAGAATGAGTATAGACTTTTGAATAATTTGTAAATTCTGGTAATCAGGACAATTACTTCCTAATTGTGTTTCCTTAAATGAAGTTTCAAAAAGAACTGTTGCCGATGGCTATTTAGAATAGTATATCTGTTCTTACACTATATATGCGTAAAACTGCTTGCTGTCTTGTTGCTGAGACTATCAGTGAAAAATTCACCAGACAAGTTATTGGATATTTTAGCAGGTGTTTCAAGTAACAGAGGGCCAATGGCAATTCCAAGTTCTAATATTCAGCCAACAACTTTCATCAAAACAAATTGTTCTATTGAATAAGTCTTAAACATCTAAAATCAAATTTGAATAACTTGAAACTGAGATTAAGAAACAAGAAGAATTTTAGCACATAACAGAAGAGTTCTTATTGTCACGCTCTAGATCACTATGGCAGTAGCCTAACAGAGTGATAGAAAAACTCAATGTGTAAATCCACCACTGAACAACAGCATTTCAAACTATTCACTTATTCAATATCAGTAAGTTTTCTAGAACTATAGAATACTCTAGACTGAAGAGATACTTACCTCCAGCAGTAAAGAAAGCATAGTTTTAGTATCCTCAACAACAACAATACGCTCTAGTTGAATATTTTTGTTGATGAATAAAAGTTTAAAAGCTCCCGTTACTACGTAGACAGCAGAGCTGCCTCAGTCAGCCTGGTGTTCCAACAACTGCGCTAGTTGATTGGCTTTTAGTTTGCGCAAAATTTTATAAAACGAATTAGTTTTCTGGTTTAGTGATTATTAGTGTCAGTGTTGAAAAAGACAAGCCACAGCATTGCAGAGCAGTCATCCTATAAGTAATTACTAATGACACTTTAAAACATCAAAATAAACTCTTACTACTAACCCATCAGGGTCAATAGGTCGCTGCCTAAAGAATTGCTTATTTAGTAATCAAATGACTATTATTACATCACTAATGATGATTTATTGCTAAATATGGATTTAACAGATCACTAATCAGAAATTTTGATATATTCTACGCTCTAGAGTGGTAATGTAATTTAACAATAATACAATTGCAAACCAAACTTCTAGGCCTAACAAGTTGACTGTACACACAAATATTAACAGACACACCAAATTAGAAAACGAGGAAATCTTTAAAGTAGTACAGATAACTGTCTGAGCTGCATAGACTTAAAACATCAATTTTGCTTATAAATTTCTTTGAAGAAGGTATTAATAAAATCACAGTCTTTTTTGTGATAAGCGTAATTATTACACAGGTTGTACTTTAATGGATAAATCAAACACACGCACCACGTAAATTAGAGTACAAAATTATTCTAATTTATATCTATAATGTAATTACGGAGAGATAGCCAAAGTTTGTGTCACTGGCTACTTTAGATATTAGGACATGCTAGCTACCAATACATACCTGTGGATGTGCATAAGCTACTGTCGCTGGGTTATAATATGGAATACTGCCGTAGAGTTTGTCATACTCGGCTCCAAGGGTGCTGTGACTGTCCATGTCTAAGCCATACTTGTTGGCAGGATTTGAAGCAGCAGAAAACTGTGACAAATACTTGCTACAATAATCTTGTCCGATTGCACTCACAGCCGCCATTGTAATAACTTTCTTTGGCTTGTTCTAAAAATAAAATTAATGCATATTTCTTTCGTGTCAAATACAACAACAGAAATATGACTCAATCACTACTACAATGTTGAATTATAGTGGTAAAACATAGCTAGCATTACTAATCACATCAGTTTATTGTTTTGACCTATGTTTACAAACAAGTTTCAACAGCACAGTTGAGTGATTCTTGTACATTCTTATAATACAATGAAGCAGAAATGCTAGGGAATGGTAATATAATATGAACTTGCAAAATATTCTTCAATTATAGTTGTGGATCTTGTTTCAAACTTTAATTAGTTTGCAAATTTACTCCTTGTCAACTTAGTATAATATATTAATATTGGTGCTAATTAGATGTTACATAAGAGCTGTCAAAATCATATCACATTTTATTGTTGAGCATTATTTTAGCTTATGAAAAGCATATATAAAGCCATTCCAATACCCAAACGCAGCACACTTGACAGATATATTAAATTAGTGGTTTAGTAATTATGAACTACAAGCAATTTTGTTGGATGATTTTATTGATAGAGGAAAACAGCAATTAAATCTATATACCCATCAAAATAGTGTGTTATGTATTATATATAATATGTTATACATAATATACATATATAATATGTATAACATATTATATACGTATATAATATATTATACATATTATATACATATATAATATGTCATACATATTATACACGTATATAATGTTATACATATCATATATGTTATTATATATAATATATAATATATATCATATATCATATATCATATATATATATATATATATATATATATATATATATATATATATATATATATATATATATATATATATATATATATATATATATATATATATATATATATATCAAGAGCAATAAATTCATAATGAAAAATATAAAGACAATATGGAACACAAATAAAATAAGCAGATACTTGCTTAAAAGAGAAAACAGCAGCCTAATCCTGCATTCGGTTAAGCTTCTTTTGGTACTCATTTTGTTTAGAAAACAACCACGAAAAAAGCAACACTTTAAAGAAATTTTACATCAGATACTTGCAAGCTAGTAGGTATCACAGTTTGTGTAACATACTAACTTATGCACCCATATATGTATATATGTAACAGAAATATTATCACTTATCTACATTACTGTCTATGATATAAATTCACAAATCACTTTACCTTTTTATCACTCTGAACAGATAGCTTTGTCAGCAATAAACAGAAAATTATGGAGTGAAGTTTACACTTGTATGTACTAACACCAAGCAAAGATAATTTGAACAAGATAAAGTTAAATGTACTGAATTGTAAAATGATTAGCAAAAATATATATGAAGAATGGGTAGCCAATAAGAACGTCTGAATGTGCAACACACTGCATGCCATGAGTTTGGTGCTTTACAATTAGGAGAAGACCAGGCTGGTTACACTTGGCTGGTACCACACTTGACTGCTCATTGGTCAATCTTGTTGGGCTGTCTGCACTAGATGGAGACTCCTTGGGGTAGACAATCTAGCTTCTAATAGTTTGTTTAAAAACAACAACTTATGATTTATTTTAGGCATGTTGTGGTCAAATAAAATAATCAGCTACTTCAATTCAAGACCGAATGACCAAAATAGTTCCATCATTCTGCATGCATTTAAGGGTAATTAGTTGAATGTTACACGCAGCACAAGTTTCAATGCCTATTATGATATAGTGCTTCATTTTGGGCTCCGATAAATGTACTACACAAAAGAATCCTAATAATATTTCGAAGAAATAAAGCAGAAATTTCAACAGCAAGCAGATAAAGTAATACAATTTTTATAGACAATGGAAAAAAGATGCTAAAGTGTTTACACTTCACGAAAGTAAATTTGTATATTACTTCTAGAAGTAATCTAAGTAAACTATAAAATATGGCAGCTCTTATATGATTTTATCTCTAAATTATAAAACTAAAGGCTGGGTAAAATTTAAACTGCTCCAAAGTGTTGCTGTAATGAAGCAAAAATTAGACTTGGGCCAAACAAAACATATCAATGTTGGTTTTATCAGTGAAATGAAAACATTAAAAATACGGTTTATAGCAATTTTGGTGAATATAAATAAAATATGTTCGTTGTGTATAATGGTCTGGCCTTGTATCCTTTTTTAAAGCAGAAAAGATACTTCATAAAAGCACATGCTAGGAAATAAAAATATGCATTCAAGCAATCTTTTGTAAGCCTGATGTGGTACCCCACTGAGGAGGATGAGTGTAATCAATGCTGACTGTATTGATAACAGTATATGAAATAATCAGCAGTACGTGTAACAGACATATGGGCTATAATAGGCATCCTATAAACTCTGTATAAAATGCATTCAGGGCATGTAACTAACATATGGGCTGTTGCTCTTGCCTTGTGTGCTCAGTGCACAACTTTTAATATAGGGCAGAAATTTCCAGCATAAAGCAGCAGTTGGGTATCACGCAGTGCGAACAGAGCTGCATTAAATTAGTTGTAATTCTATTTACATATATATCAGCAAAGTGTAATAATAATTATTATTCTTTAGCACTTTTAAAAACTTGTATGCAATGCTTTTTGTAACAGTGTGGTCATTAGTGAAAGCAACATCACACATGGGTATACTGTTGGAATCATCACCCAAGTAAACAGGATAAAAAATAAACACAGCAAGTTCTAAATATATGTTTTATTTTTTATGTCTTCTAAAATTCTCCTGAAGACCCAAGTATCATATTATTAATGTTATCAGTATAAATAGTATAAACTTGTACAAGTGGCCTTCTTGACCATAGGGATGCAAGGGTATCTAATCAGCTTTTATAGCTGTTAATTATTGTATTTTAATACAGAGCAGTAATCATTTATGACAATGCATAGCAGTAAATGAAACAATGCTTGAGAGCACTTGACTTCGCATGTTTATGGCTATCAGAATTACCACACCATCTCAGCCAAATGCATATTGGCAACGACGTGAGTGCAGTGCAGTATGTAATTACTGGCCTAAATTTTGAACTTAATTTTAACAGTTCCGCCAAATTATTTTTAGAGTGACTTTTGTTTCAATTCATTCGTGATTGATTGATTTCAGCTATGTTCAGCAAGTGTACCACCCATTCCCAGTACATTGCTTAGTGCTTGGGCTGAGTAATTCCCAACAGTCTTTAGAGGTTTACTTTCACAAGTTCTCTTGTAGATGTCAATACTGAGCTGTCATAAGAAAAGTAGAGTGTGGTAGAGGTTGAGAAGGCTCTTGCATGGTGAGAACCTCATTTAAATGGTATATTTGTGCAAGGATTGGCCATTGTTGACACAAGATAAGTTTGAAATAAGTTTGGTAGGTCAATGTATGCTAAATGCTGCCTTATCTATGTCACTCTAGCCAAGAATTAGTAGCTAGATAAGTCATATCTACGCTTGGCTTGGTTAGCAAACACTAACTGACTATATCAAGTGGCTAAGAGAATGTACTGGGGGGTATGGGGTTGGCCAGTCAACTACTCAGAGCTGCAGTACTCTAGTCGCACACCTTGGCTAGCCAGCCAGCCAGCCCTTATGTCCCAGTGTGCAAGGGAGCCATTGCGTAGTGCTGTAATATACTGGCTAATTATAGGTAACGTTGGAGACTACAGCTCAAGAGTTTTTGGTCAAAAATGTGCGCATAAATGTAAATACCATATTTATATACAAGCTGGTCTTGAAGTGTCTGAATTAATAGCCGTGAAATACAGCCAGCACCAAGATAAGAAAATCTGACATCTGAAATAGTAATTCCAACAAGAATAAAATACTTAGACATACACAGTGCTAGAAAAAAAACCAAAACATGGATAAAGTTGACTGAAGCCACTCTACAATATTATAGTAATATTTATATGAACTATGTAAGTGTAGTCCAAATGCTTTTTTAAATTAGAATTTTTTTCACAATAACACATTAGTAAGAAGTCAATCCAATAAAATTTATGAGAATAAAAATGGCAATTCTTAAAATAATTTAAGACTTATAGCTAAATATATGAACAACTGATAGCTGCCAGCAATAATCCAAAAAGAAGTAGACTTAGCCTAATAAATAATTTGTTTTCTTTTGTGCATGCCTATGCTGTATAGCTTACACATAATTGTAGGATTAGAGGCTAGTCAATGTAAACAATATATATTATATACAAAGGTTATTATGGTGCATGCTTGCATAATTGTTGGCACTTTATGTTAGATAATGTAGATAACTATAATAAAATAGTAACACTAATATTCCTTAGACGAGAAATTCTTTAAATTCATCTGAATAACGTTGTTGGTGATTTACTGATAAATATGTCACAGTAATAACCTGTGATAACAATTACAAGTCATCTAAATTCCAATCTTTCATAAAATAATGATATTATAGCTGAAGCATAAGAGCTGCATAACTCGTAAAATAATATTATTTTGGTGTCAGCTGCAGAAAAAGACAAACTTAAAAGTTTGGTTAGTGACTGGTGACCAGAAATATTTGAAGAATTTTATTAATTCTTACCCTCATAATACTATATATCACCCAGCGGCTTAGCTGTAACAGCATCATTAGGTCTATTAAAATATTATTATGTTATCTGCGGCTCCTAAAACTGTATGAACATATTGTCAAATGCACTCGATGTAATTGTCGTACAGCTAGCAAGCCTAGCTTCCTGTGCATCATATGTTGAAATAGAAAAAATACTTACTAATAGTCCGTAGAAAGTTGACAGATTTGAGTTCTTAAATTAATAACAATAATAACTTTTACAATGAAGTTGCTAACTTCCTGTATCAATGATATCATTATTTTTTATTGAACAATATAATTAATTACCTTAATATGTAAATATTTATTGTGATAACTGTTGGGCAACTGGTCATGTACCAAAACTTGACAGTCGATGCAGATTCGCAATAGTAAATAGAAGCAAAAATTATTATAGCCAAAGTTTTTAAATGTAAGCTTTGAAACTATGAACTTGTTTTTAAAAATTTTGCAGTAAACTTTAAAATAAAAGTCACTCAAGCAGCAAGCTTCTGTTCAGAAAATTGTGATAACACTTTTTGTGGCCTTGATTATGGTTCCCATAGCAGTAATTTGATTTATTTGAAAACATATATTTTGCTTATTTTTAATTTTAGTACCATACTTGCTGCAAAGAATTGGCAATAATAATCTTATGGAAATGAATAATTTGTATCAGTGATATACCATTGTTATTGGAAAAATAAATTTGCAAACTGCTATAAAGTTGTGCCAAAGGTTAATACCATACATCGATATATTTTGTTATATTTTTATAATTGTTGCGTTACTGTTGTATTACACTTAATAAACAAAACATAAATTGCGTAATATATATATATATATATATAATACAATATAATATAATATAATATAATATAATATAATATAATATATGTATTATTCTTAGAATTATCTGCTAAAACAGATAATATAATTGAGAGTTTTTTTCCTAAACTAAATCAAAGCAACACTGAAGAACACAAATTTTTTACAAAAGAAAATATTCCACACTTGGCCACCTGCTAAGATTGCATGAAGGAAGCACATCTCAATAACTATGGCCTATTGGTACTGAAATGTAATATTTGCTCGAAAGATGATTCCAAGTTTCAATAACTTTATCACAAAGAACAAATATTTCGCCTTGTAAACTTAGTGGGATAAAATTCCACAATTAAACAAAGATTGTCAATATGACAACGGATATATTATTTCCATGCATCTCAAGTTCTTTGCTATGTTTAATTGTACATATGATGACTAATATGCAATTTAATAAAGTTCAAGAAATGTTCTTACTATTTGTAAATTTAATTTACAGAGTACAACTTTGTATTTGCTCTAGTTGACTTTCAATTTTATCTGATATTTTTAAAACTTTGAGATCCTTTATATATAACTTAGAATCTATTTTTTCTCATTCTTCAAAAAAAAAACATTATCATACGCTGAAATACATCTCTCAGAATTTAGTTTCTGCTTACTGATGACTTTCTATACAATACTAGCATAGATTGACTTGGCTTGCTTGCAGCCAAATTCTCAACTGACTTATTTTACAATGTAAGTGATAAAGCAGGATTCCACTTGCCCACCGCTAACTGTTCTGCTTGTCTCTGGTGGTAGATTGTTAGCATTGTGGCTGATGAGCTACCAAAACTATATTATGTTATTATTTTGATAATGCAATAAAGTTATTATGCTGATATATTAAATCATAATATTTCAAGTGTAAACAAATGTACCCACAAGCAAGATACTATATATAATTATTATTTCTTATTCAAAGACGACAATAATATTATAACAAACAACTTAGATATTACCATTAGTTTTGGCAAATTTGGGCATAAGCATCAAAAGAGTAGACACTTGAAAAGTTGCTCATAACATTATATTAACATAATATTCTGTCATATATATATATATATATATATATATATATATATATATATATATATATATATATATATATATATATATATATATATATATATATATATATATATATAGTATATAACCTGTAGTATATGTTATATAGTATATAACTTTTTATAACTTTTATAACTTTTTATAAATAATTATATGTTGCACTACAATATACATAATATATTACATTTTTAAGTAACATAAACAAATTTGGTTGCGTTAAACATGTAGATTTAATAGTTAGATTTAAGGAATAATCAGCTAAACTTAATTTTCATTATTGTGATGAAGAAAGTTGTTGCTGCAGCCGTAACTGAAAATCTGTCATAGAGGTAAGACAACTCCCCACAACACAAACGCTTTAAAATTTGCAGTGTTTATTATATAAAACAGATAAAAATTTTACCTTATTTTTTATAAATTTCGGTATCTTAAAGAATGTTATTTTTTTAGCTGTTGAAGCCGAATTGTGAAGTTGATATCATTTATGATAATATTAATTATGGATTATTGAAAAAACTGCAGCTAAATTTTTCTGTTGATGATATAAAATAAGGTCTTGACTTAGAATAAAAAATTATGATTTGTACTTCCATTTTCAATTAGAATAATCATTGAGAAAATAAAACAAAATAGTTATATATGTGTAAAGAAGTTTAAGCTGACTTTACAAGGTTTACAGTAAACTTCATTATACAGGGATGGTAATGAGAAGCTGTTTAAATAAACAATTTAATACTCTTCTTATCATATATAACTTAATAGCTAGAGTTATTGTTGCAAATTAAAAAAATCACATTTAGTAGCTACCAACAGTTACATATATTTAATAATGAATGTTATATAATATATATTATAGAGCTAATATGATAGTCTATAAGATGAATTACTAGCACTATAACATGTATTCAACAACTTCTTCATTGCTTTATTTAGTTTCTAGATTCTGAAAACAGAAATAAAGAAAATTGTTTTCTATATATTTCATTTTCAATCATTCTTATCAAAAGAAAAGTGTCATTGAATTTTTAGCAATTACTCTACATGAATTGCATGTCAGAATGGGGGGGGGGGTGAAGTTATTCAAACTGCTTATATAGTGTTTGTTGCTTAATATTTTATCTTCTAGAAAAGTTTCTGTAATTTTTATTGCTTGGAGTTGTCTTTTCAGTGTACATAAAACTTATTCTGATAATATCCATCAATTACATAAAATTTATTATTGTTTTTATTACATCTAATTTAGCTGTTAAATCTACGTACTCCATCTATATGTGCACTATGATATATTTTCAGAAACTGAAATTTATCTACTTGTTGAGTCTAACTGACCAGTTGAGCTGTTAGACTCCCGACTAGCACTATATTTCCAAGCTTCTCCAATAAATTGTTTATTTAATGTTTGGCAACAATTGCATCGAATGAAACCTCAACAATAAGTTCAGGCAAACTAAAAATCCCTCTATAGGGGCATCCATTCCCATAATGCAAAGCAACAGAAACATGCAGTGTAGAAGGAATGGCTGGCATTATAAATAGCTTTTTCCCAGCCAAAAGCAGCCCATGGCTTGACCCATATGCTTACTTATTACTTATGATAACTATAAGCATTCCTTACTTTAGAAAGTTCTTATGCTTGCTGTATTTTAAAGTCTAGAATGCTTTTTAGCTCAGGGTTGTTTATAACATTTATAATTTGACAACTAATTTCAGAAATTGGGATGAAAAAGAAATTATATTTGTAATGCATAAATTTAAAAAGGACAAAGTAGTGCAATGTTGTATAATACAAATTTGTTAGAAACATTTAACAAGAAAGAAAAACAAAATAGAAGAGACATTGCATATTACCAGACTTTCTCACCATTAAGTATCTCAATATACCAATTAGTTAGACCAATCTTAGGATCTTTCTCAATCATTTTTTTAACTCTTTGTCTTAATAGAGATTTGCTGACCTGTAAATAAAGAAATCAGATTCCTTTTAACAATTTGTATCTATGTTGCATTTGAAAACAGACTACATATAATAGAATAACTCAAAGGTGAAACTTTCAAAACAATTGAAATATTCCATATTTATTATTTATTAACTATTTGCTAGAAAAACTTATTCAAACATTTATTGAAAAAGATATTAGTCTTGTGATTTACTTTTCTTGCATTTGCAGTGGTAGGAAATGAATCAAAATAGAGAATTCTTGCAGCCCTTTGTGATTCATCCATCTAAAAATATCAACACATTTATAGAGTAAATTATAGAAAACACTAAAACAAACTGAATTGGTATCATTATAAAATGTTAAGTTAAAAACTATGATGAAATATCTAACCCCATTCTCATCGCAAAATGCATTTAAATCTTCCTCTGTTGGCTGACTGACTCCATCTTGCAAGCTATAAAACAAGTCAAAGTTATTTACATATTAGTAAAATCTCTAATTGCTTTTTTATTTTCTCTCGCCACTAGCTTTAGAATCTTTATCGGTTTTAACTATTATAGAGCTATTAGCAGTAAGGTACAATAACCATAGTCTAAGAACTACTTTGTATCCTGGTTTTATTAAAATTAGAAAGCCACATCTAAATTAAAAGCTGCTGAATGAACAGCCATAGTCATATTATAAATTAGTATCACACAATGTTATAAATTTATACGAAATATTTTCCTTGTAGTCCTTACAGTTTGATAACACTATAAAGCATTACCTGATGCAGTATGCTATTCCGTCACCTACAAGGTCATTAGTTTCAGCTCCTACTACCTAAAATACAAAATAATAACCCAACTCTCCCACTAAAGTGCTCTACTGATTGTAATAATTAAACAGCAAGCATAAAGACAATCACTTTGAAAAATAAAACCATGAACATTCTCATAAAATATATCTAATAGCAAAAGCAATAGTTTTAGGCTAATATATTTTGTCATAATCTTAAGGAATCAGGTTGTTGTGAAAGAATATATAATATATGTGATATCAATAACAGTGAATTAACCTAAATTATTTAATTCTAAGTGTTAACAAAATTGTAATAACCTTTAATTTTTTTATGGAAAATACTGCAAATACAGTACATTAAACTTACCGATACATCTTTTATTCCAGGATATTTTGAGACAACCTCTTCTATTGGACCAGGGTAAATAACATCTCCAAATACTTTAAATCTCATAGCATCTGCAACTCTTCCTTTTATTATAAAAGTACCATCTGGGTACATCATTCCCATATCTCTAAAAATAGCTCGATTATTATTTTACTAGCTATAATACAGTATTAAAACCTATAATTGAAAATTTAAAATGCTTTAACATCAAGTGATAACTTATGGTTTTTTTAGTAAAATAAAGCAATTGTCCTACCCTGTTCTGAAAAAGCCATCATCTGTAAAGGCAGCCCTGGTTTTGTCTTGCTCTCCTCTGTAACTTTTAAAGATACTGTAAGATTTGACTTGTACTTCACCATCTTTACCAACATCAACAACTTCATTGTTATCATCAACCAGTCTCACCTACATATTATTGTAAAATAATTTGTATGACAATTATTTTAAAAGTATATGTTTATAGCTTTTCATAAAGAGCAATGCAGAAATTTATAAAAAGACCTTTTATTATCTTTACATTAAATATGTTTTTGGTAACTCAACACTGATGTTTTCTAAAATACAAATTAAGTGATTTTTGTAAAACCTGACAGCATTACCTAATAACACCTAACCGAAATTACAATTAAAGCTTATTTACATAACTTTATCAAAAATGATTAATATTTGAGTATACTTTAAATAAAAAATTGTCTTTGGGATATAATATAGTTAGTCAGTTTAAAACCTACCTCAATATTGGTTTTTGGGTAATACCTTGCATCTAACATGAGTTCTAAATCAGATGGCTTGTCTCCAAGGGTTGTGTGGCCAATTACAAAAGTTTCACTCATAGAGTAATCTGTCTATAAACCACAAACAATGTATTATTTAAAAATACAGATTAAAACCCAAATGAAGAGATTTTACTTATTGGTGTGCGCTTGAGTTTATTACATTATTTAGGCATTAAATAAAGGCCATGGTTGTTTGATAGCAGTCCTAGCTCTAGACTCTAGAGCATACTTATATAGCCAAAATATTCATGGAATCTATTTCGTTCAAAAATAGCTTTGATTAAACAGCTAAGCTGAACATTCTAAAAGTAGATTTTTTAAAGGAAAATCAATATTTACACTGCACAGTACAAAACACTTGAAACTTAAATTTTCAAAACAGAGATGTAAGCCTGTATTAAACTTTAGAATTAGAACTTATAGTACACTTCAACAGTTACAATTAACATGAATATTCTGTAGTAAAACTTGTAAAGCTGTCAAATTAACTTTTTTAGACATGTATATGTCATAAAAGAGTTGGCAGTTTAGTATAGAATCAGCAATTACTTTAGTAAAGATACCAATCAGAAAATATGCCAATTGCAATCTCTACTATAGTGAAGATTGCAAGTGGCATATCTTCTAAGGAGAATTACAGTTGGCATCTATATTAAAAGAATTGCCAACCAAGTTGAATAATAAAGTTGACTACACCACGGCTAACTTATTCCTAAATTCTATCGCTAAGAGTCTCATACTTTATGATTGATATAAATACTAAAGAGGCAAATACTTCACAGTTGTAAAAAAGAAAAACATTGTAATCTTTGAACAGCATGGAAACTAATGTGCATTAACCAGGATGTGTTTAAATCAGCTTACAAACGGAATTCCTTGGAATATTTCCATCAGGTTAACTTTAAACTGTCTGGAAACTATTTGTGCACCATTAAGAAACAGTTTCATTGGTGGGGAGTTCATCCCACACAACTCTAAGGAAGTAGTAATGAGTTGCTCTATAGTGCCAGGTAGCATTAAGTACTCTACTCTAAAACAGAAACATACAAGAGTCAGAATTAAAGGGTATGTCATGCTTTTAAAAGTTATATGCGTTCTGCAGTGTGTTTGAGTTTGTGCATCACTACACTTTCTTTAAAAAACTATATGTTAACTAGCATCCAAATTAGACATTTCAGTGTAAAGCCAGATAAATTAAATTAACATAATATTATGTTGAAAAACAGAAATGTTTTGAAACTGCATAATTTCAAACATAGATATGCTATTTTTTGAAATTTTTTATAAAACTGTCTTAAGATTATAGTAAAGCCAATGCACATTAATTAACTTTTTATACATCCACAACATCAAAAATTAGAATATAGAATATTATTAAGTTTCAAATGAAAACGCTGTATAGAGAATTTGACCGCTAAAAGCTCACTTTTCCGGCTCAAGACATTTGGCACATATCTTTCCAAACAACTCATATTCTTCTACTACATTATCAGATGTAAGCACCACTTTGCTGACCTTCTCAGCTAAGACCCAGGCTATACATGCATAGCTGATCATCTCATCGATATTTGTGTTCATTGTCAGCATTGTCTATATTAAACAAAAGGGTAAGTTTTATACACTCACTTATTTAAAGTGTATACAAATTTAATTATTAAAACAAAGTTTGATTAATCAAAGTATCGTGTCTTATTTCGAGTGATGATAAAAGCAGTTGATGGAACACAAGTATGCACACCTACCCCCACATTGGTTGCTCTCAGCTGCAGTAACTCATTAGCTAGCCCTCTGTGAGTGTGAGCTATGCATTTGGGTTTCCCAGTGCTACCCTGAAGTTGTGAAACACAAATATTTTAAGATAAAATTGCCTCATCTATTCATGTGTTGTGATAGCTTACTGAAAATAACAAATTAATTACATCAATATTTTAATCCACTTGAAAATATTACCTTTAGAAGTGTTTCCATCGTGCACTTGAATTTGTTTTTTGAGTGAATGTAAAAAGTTTGACCTTCACTTGCAGACCGTGAAGCAAATCTTTTTGTAAATATTTTAATAAATGCAATTTCAGCAAGTTTAAAGACTAAGCCAATTTTGTCTAACTCTTAAAAAATAGTGTTCAATTTTAAAAGTTAAACAAACAAACAGCCAGCCATTGTTTTAGCAACATAATTAGTGGACAAGTGTGATTTAATAATTAAAATTAGAACTTTATGAAACATAAAGTCATAAGCATTCAATAGAAGTTTTAAGCACTTTTGGAAATGTCAATTTAAAAATGCCCAAACAAATTAAAAAGATTGTAAATGCTCACGGCGCTATAAAAAATTGTACTTGTACTTTTAAAGCATGTCCATAATACCGATGAGAATAGATGATGCATGATATGTTCAGGTTTGACACTCTTTCTAGCTTCTTCTAGTTGTTGATCAGATATTGACTCTCCATATTGTCTGAGTTTATCCAAGTTGTTTATAAACTTCTGAGTTGGAGATCTGTCTTTGTATGAGTTGTCATAAAATATGTGTTTCACATCAGGTAACCTGCAAGACAAATGTTTTTAAAATGACTAGTTTGAGCAGCTGTGATCCAGAGTGTTGGCTTGATCAGTAAGCTCGAAGTCATAGGTTCGAAACCCAGTAAAGACCATTGGTACATGGCGTTAGAGGAAGAGCATCAAGTCATAATTGCTCCTATGCCACATATGAAGATATACGAATATGTAAATATATGTATATAATACATATATAATACATATATAATACATATATAATACATATATGAGTATATATATGAGTGTGTGTGTGTGTGTGTGTGTGTGTGTGTGTGTGTGTGTGTGTGTGTGTGTGTGTGTGTGTGTGTGTGTGTGTGTGTGTGTGTGTGTGTGTGTGTGTGTGTGTGTGTGTGTGTGTGTGTGTGTGTGTGTGTGTGTGTGTGTGTGTGTGTGTGTGTGTGTGTGTGTGTGTGTGTGTGTGTGTGTGTGTGTGTGTGTGTGTGTGTGTGTGTGTGTGTGTGTGTGTGTGTGTGTGTGTGTGTGTGTGTGTGTGTGTGTGTGTGTGTGTGTGTGTGTGTGTGTGTGTGTGTGTGTGTGTGTGTGTGTGTGTGTGTGTGTGTGTGTGTGTGTGTGTGTGTGTGTGTGTGTGTGTGTGTGTGTGTGTGTGTGTGTGTGTGTGTGTGTGTGTGTGTGTGTGTGTGTGTGTGTGTGTGTGTGTGTGTGTGTGTGTGTGTGTGTGTGTGTGTGTGTGTGTGTGTGTGTGTGTGTGTGTGTGTGTGTGTGTGTGTGTGTGTGTGTGTGTGTGTATGAAATTGGTTTACAGCAGAAATGTTTATGTTGTCTGGCAGAACAAGACTGGCCCATCCACCAGTCTACAGCTAACCCATTAAATGTGAAAGTAAAATCTGACTCAGTTTATATTCTAATTGTCTTAAGATTCCTGTAAATTAAAAATTTTTCCACTGATTTAAAAAATAAGTCTTTTTTTGTCATCAATTAATAAAAGTTGCATAGGATTTTATTTTTTCAAAATAGCCATTTAACAAATATTGGCTTTTGTAAATTGCTTTTAAAACTAAACAAAGCAAAGAATGTCACGTTTTAGCATTTTTAAGTGCAAGAAGGGAGACAAAAGTTTGTGGAGACCAAGTTTTCAAGTAATAAAAATAAAATAATAAGTACAAAAATAAAAAAATATCAATAACAGTTGAAAAAAGATATGAGCACTTACACACTAGATGTAGGTTCCCCTTTGACATCGTCAAACAGACTCAGTAGTGCAGTGAATATGTGACCTCCTCGTCCCTCACCAGCTACTATAACTTTAGACTCCAGCAGAGGTAAAATTCTGGAGATGGTGGCTTCCATTGGAGCGTATATGTAGGGATGCTACAAGTAGTTATTTTCTTTAAAATATTCTCTCAAATGCGATCAAAGTTGGTTATCATGAAGTTAACCAGTGTCGTGTGGCCCTACGCTTAAACTACTATAGGCCTACATTCTTTCAAATATGACATGTATAGAATACCGCATATCCAACGCCAATAGATACAGCAGCTGTAAACAGGCATGCAGCTTCTAGAGTTGGAATTCCAACAACTGTGAGAGTATCTTCTCCAGGAGTAAGTCCTAAGGCTAACAATCCTTTTGCATATCCATCAGCCTACAAGTATGCCTTAAAATATAAGAAACTTTCACAAAGAATATTATTAACAATATTCAATTGTTGAATATTTAACTAAGCTTCAAGGTGCTTATATTAAATTATGAACAACTGAAATACAATTGTAAGCTGTCTTTTTAGCTGCCATATGTCATCACTATGCTATATAAAACTTTAACAAATGAAATATATAGTCTATTGCATTTAAATAAAAGGCAACTTCTTATATGGCAATTGATTGGCTAAAGTTCATATATAAAAATTGCATGTTTACTCCGCTTTCACAAATCTATATATTTTCACATTTATTTAATTTTTTATACTGTGACACTAGCAGGCAGATAAAAGGAAATACGTTTTTTCTCATGTATTAACTTTTGTGCTTCAAAATAACAAGGATTTGTAAAAATTGCTAAAAAAAAGGTTCACTTATATTATATGTTGTTGAGATAAAAAATTTTACAAAGCTCATATAGAGGCTAAAAGGGACTTTTAATTAAAAACATTTAATTAGGCTAGCAGTCACCTTATCATAGACTTGACTAGCAGTCATTCTCCCCATATCCTCTAGGCTCACCAACTCTCCATCATTTCCTTCCTTTCTAGCTTTCTCAAACAGTTGGTAAAGTACCAGATCTTCTTGTACTGGATGTTCAGGATCATGTGTGTTGACATAACTCTTAGTCAGGGGTTCAGACATTTTGATAAGATTTTTTTCTTTACAAAAAATAAATAACAACAAAATGTCAATTATACATAAATGTTGAACAATTTATCAAAGCTCAGAAGTAAAATTCTGACAAAATACAAATGCAGTAAAATGTAAACTATTCTAGGAGAAAAAGTAGGATGTGTTATACTTACGTTTGTTGGCTGGTCGTTCCAAAGAGTGCATATATATTGCGGTGCAGATTAAAATGGTAGATTAGATGTAACATCTAACATGATTTTCTTCTTGAGCCTTATCTATCACACCTCTATTTATCTAAGAAATCAGCTTAGGCTTATCACTCAGTCCAAGAGACATAGAAGATAAGAAAGCAAAGATGATTTCTTTATATATAGTACTATATAGTAGTTTTAGCAACTATATTATTATCCATGCAAACTGCAAACTATTTTGATAATGCATAGTTTCCACAATGTGTGGTAGATTTAAAAATGCAACTGCATGAGGGGTTTTGTTGCATGGCTTACTATATTAGGCCTACATACCATACTGTATACATTTTAGTTACAATTAACTTATAATGATATTAAGTATAATATGAATAATACTACGTAAATTGCGATATAAGCATTAAAAATAGTATAGCTTACTAAATGTTATACTTATTAACATTTAATTGAAGTTTTAGAGTGAAAAGTCCCAGACCAGCAAACAAATTATTGAGCTCATCTAGACAGGCTGGTTAGTGCAAACTTTGCCACTTCTCAATACAACAAATGCGATATTAAATACAAAACAAAATAATAATTAGGCTGTTATAGAAAAAACATAGCTGAGTAAAAATTAAATTGAATTGAATGAGGCTTAAAAACCGAGACTGACAATCTTTCATTAAAGTATAAAATAATTCATTCATGCACACAACTAGCAGGCTGTGGGTCAGATATTCTGAGGTTGATAACTATTACAATGTTAGCACATAAGAGACCATATATTATATATTTTAAAAACTCACTGTTATGCCAAAGGTGTCTCCATGAGCTATCTCAAAAACATGACCTGGAGAGATTTGTTTTGTGCCAGTTGATTTGAATAACTTGAGTGATGGTTTTTATCAACTTCATCTTCAGCTTAGAAAAAGGCAGTCATATTGATGATAATTATATGGCTAATATTTTTGTTTCTTTGCTACTGCTGAGACTTTAACTCACTATAGATTATGACACTAGCAATCTGTATAATAGTCTGCTATACTGTAAGAAGTAGAAACATTTCTGGTATAAAACACATCAGTAGAATATGCCTAGTGCCAGTGAATAGATAGCTCTATTTTTAGCTGAAGATTCATTACTTGTAAGGAGGAGGTCAGACATTGAACATTATGTGAGCCATGCAGGATATATGGTTAGACAACTCAAGTAATTAGGAACAATTTCAGTGTACTGCATAAATTCAAAAACAATTATACAACATTGGTTATAGCATCCCAGTTTACACTAAGGAAAATGATACAGACAATAGAGGAATTAATAATATAAAGAGTTAATAATTATATCACTTCAATTATAAATATTTATATAAGTTCACCTGAAAAGCAGTTATATAACAACAAGAAGTAATAACTCCAAAATATCTTTCCACCATGTATAGAGCTGACCATTGCTCTTATCTAAAACTTAATTATTAAAACCTAGCAGGAGTAGAATTTGAAAATTTAACCTATGGCATTGCTTATGTTTATAATTAAACTAAGAATGGCAATTAATATGATTTCTGCACCTGAAGCTTTTTGTTCAAAGAATTTAATGAAATGCTTTTGGTAAAAGTATTTTGTGAATGCTTTCTTGCGGAAGCTTTTTTTGTGAAAGCTTTTTGTGAAAGTGCTTTGGCAATAGCTTTTTGATCATCATAGCTATCTTTGTTATGGCTTGAGTCAGTGCAGCTAAACAAGTGAAGGAGGAAAGTTGACTGTAGTCACTTCTCTCATAGTTTTCCTTTCCCATAACTTTCAAGTCTTCGTTGACAAAATACATGCGAGTATTATGTTATTTTTTGTTTTTATTCAAGTAAAAGTTCTTTAATCAATGCTTGTAATTAATTAGTGTAAATTCAATCAGATTATTTATGTTTTTACTAGTTGCAGTCTTTTATATGGAAATATAGACTGTTGACAATAAGCAATAGTTTGAGTTTGAGTTCCTGCCACTGTTACCATGACAAAGCATATTTAAGACGAATAATCTTTATTTCCATATTTTGAAGATCATTGTGCATAGAGCATATTATGTACTTTTTTTCCCTTTTATATTATTTACAATTTCACTTAGGCTTACTGGTTATAGAGTTGAAAATATTATGTACGTACAAGTTTATTTGCACTCAAAATACTTTAAATGGGCAAATTGAAATTTTTTGTTCTTAAATTTTATCAAAGGTTATAATTATTTTTATATATTGTAGCAATTTACAATATGACTTAGGTATATACCTATACCAACTAAAGTCTAACAGAAATGGCAACTTTGAAACATTTGAACAGCTGCTAATATGTTGTTATATGTGCTGCAGGGTTCACACCTAGCTATGCATTCAACCACAGTGTGTTGTTTGCTTCAACTACAGCCTATCCTTGCTTATGCTTATAAAGTGCTATAGTAAACCAAATCTAATAATATATACATTTATTTTGAAACCACATATATTTTAAATGAGGGTGGGGCTAATTGAACCAAAAATTAGGTTTTTGAACATAAGTTTTGAAAAATTATTTTGCCAATCTAAAAACTAGCATCATCAAAGTCAATAATATGTTGTCCAAGTAATAATATGTCTTTGTCCATTGAAACTACTGTAAATGCATAAACATTATACTCACTAAGATAGAGTCATTTTGACAAAGTTTTTTGGCACAACTAGCCCCACACTGTGACTAAAAATAGTTGTTAATTTCTGCTGTGGATGAGATATTTTTGCAACTTTAAGTCATTGCTCAGCTCTAAAAGCATGTTGAGCATACATGCTTGAGTTTATTTGACTGGGCTCTTATAATTTGAGAAGCTATTCAACTACTTATAAAAATGAATACTTTGTTTGCTAATTTTTTATGCAGAAGATGTGAAAAATACTACCTCACCTGAAAACTACTGCATTGATTTAATATATTTCTATATGCTTGGTAGTTCACCTAAAATGCTCTTTCGCAATTTTTTTAAAAGATTTGGAAAATTTACTTCTCCAAAGAATCATTTACTATCAACTACTCTTCTTTCTACTTGTGAAGGGCTATGCCTGCATGAGCCCCTTTTTAGCAGGGTTACAATGAAGTACTCAAAATCTACCTACTTTATTTTTTCAGACTCCCACAAAGATTTCTATGTTCAATCAACACTGTTAGTAGGAGGCAAAACCCACACATTTACAACAATGGACATGTAGTAATATTTTTTTTTATTATTTTATACATTTTGCCATTATATAGTTATATGCACATTACCAAACATTTCCTACTCATTTCTTCCCATTATCTAAAATATAAATGTTCAGGTAGAAACGCCAACTTCAACACATGGACATAGCATGTAATATCACCAATACCAGAACTGCTCTATAAAATAATTATGTTACTAAGAATGTCAATGCTGTTATACAATTTGTGAAGTCAGGAATAAAACTATTTTTTTCTTTTTATAAACACAAGTTAACACATTCAATATAATTATGTAGGCATTTTTATGCAGTAAAGTTGTAACATCCAACTAATTTTGTCTTACCCTTAATAGTTTCCGTTTTATTCAAGTAATATGGCTATTGCTTTCAAGTAGTATACTTTGTGATACTATATGTTGTAGATATATATACTAGACATACCTGAAGAGCAGATATAATACAACACACCCATATTGATGCCATTACCTTAAATAGGTACCAGTTTTGTGTGACACACTGGACATTCTCCAACATCATAGACAAAAGTACTACATTGCTAGGGACTACAGAAATAAGAATTGGACCAAAAAGTTCTACTTGTAAGGGTGACCACAGTGGCATGTTAATAATTGTCTTTTAGAGTTTTATAACATTTTAATGTTTCTGGTTATCATTGTATTGGGTAAATCACTGCTGCTGTAGCTTGGCCACAAAATAGATATGATGTATATTTGTAAGTAGCTTGTATCTTTAATAATTTACATCACAGTTTTTTCCTCCACATAGTACCTGGGTGTAGGTTCTATCACCATTTCATCACATCATTCTAGATGCTCTTTAATCAGCAGTGTAATCCATGCAGAAACACACCTCTTAGTTGTAAAAAGGGAGGGAGTGTTATTTAGAGAATATAACCCAAAATATCTAGCATACTGCAGCTTATGCCTTAACCTTTCAATCCAAAGCTCTCATCCTATGAAACTTGCATTATCATGTTAAAAAATATTCTAAAGTTATTTGTTTTTTGTTGTTGTTATTTTTGTTACAGAGATGCCAATTGCAATCTCTTCTAGGAAAGATGCAAATTAAAACTCAACTTGGAGTATGACCTTATATATACTAGCAGTTAACTGGTGTCTGAGCATTGGTCTACTTGCACCATGTGTTCACATCTTAACTGTTTCATCTTTAGAAATACTGAGGCAGAGTTATCATGAAGGAAAAGCAATAACAGAAAATGCAGTTCTTCATGACAAGAATGCATATCAAGTGGATACTACACATGCCAGACCAGTTCAGCAAATTTAGTTGGGCTCATCCCTTGCTATCCAAGCATACCACTGGCCTTTGGCCTGTTTGGAGCACCACGAATTTTGCACTCAGACAATGACAAAGAGCTTATTGCTGGAGTCATCAGTGAAGTCACCAAGAAGTTGCCAGGCCTTGCTATCACCCATGAACAGCCTAGACATTTCCAATCTCAGGGCTTCATGGAGATAAGCAATGGAGATTTGCAACTGAGGTTGAGAAAATAGCTAGAAGAATATCCAGAGAATGGGTGGGTTGAAGGTCTTTCTTACATCACATATGCCATGAAATCGGCTGTCAGTACAACAGGCAAATCACCTTATGAAGTGGTATTTTGGCAATTACCGCGTCTGATGACAGAACCTTGGTCAGCCATTGACCAGACAGCAGCCTCTTCATTAACAAATCCTTCTATCAGTTTGCAGCCCTTGAACCAGCCTGAAGCATCCAACCATGAAGGCAACACAGTAGAGTCAGCCAAAACCGGAGAAGCTCCTGCTAGGTGGAGAAGCTCCTGCTAGGCGGAGAAGCTCCTGCTAGGCGGAGAAGCTCCTGCTAGGCGGAGAAGCTCCTGCTAGGCGGAGAAGCTCCTGCTAGGCGGAGAAGCTCCTGCTAGGCGGAGAAGCTCCTGCTAGGCGGAGAAGCTCCTGCTAGGCGGAGAAGCTCCTGCTAGGCAGAGAAGCTCCTGCTAGGCTGAGAAGGAAGCATGATCTCTTGCCCAACAATAAGCAATAATCTGTGCCCTGAGCATAGGCGTTTGTGCTGTTAGAGTTACTATGAAAAAGCATACCTATTTAAGATAAATAATGTTTAATTCCACATTTTAAAGATCATCATGCATTGGACCAAATGTATTTTTTCTAGTTTGTTTAAAATTTAAAAGAGTTGCACTGGTGAGTGAGTTAAAACTATTATGTACCTATAAATTTGTTAAAAATACTTTAAAAGCTCAAATTCAAATTTTTAGTTTTCAACTTTATCAAATGTCACAATAATTTTTAGAAATATAGTAATAATTTATAGTAGGTTGATCTGTACTATAGTGTAGGTAGCCAATACCAGCATAAGTCTAACAGAAATGGTAACTTCTAAACAAAAATATGTTGACATAGATGTTCAAGCAGTACATATACAATTAAAAAACAGAGCAAATACTTATATGTTCATTGCACTGCAGGGTTCCAATAATACTAACTGTGCGTGAGTGGCTCGTGCATGTGTGTGTGTGTGTGTGTGTGTGTGTGTGTGTGTGTGTGTGTGTGTTCTACATCACCAGCTGCTTGCAGTTGAAATTAATCTTTTCAAGTGCCAAATTTATTAGCAAAGTCACTAGTCTAAAAATGACCTTAATTCAATATCTTATCAATTATTTTACATGCACTGCCATATTTTCAAAATTAGCAAATATGGAACTGGTTTATTTACATACAGTGTTTCAAGAGCAGAAAGCCTGCATACTAGTTGTTAAACATAACATTATAGTAAGGAAAACCTTGTTTTATTTTTCCTATAAAATTAAAATAAATATATAAATAATTATGATTTGTATAGCAGGGCTTAATTTCAAAGAAATCATTAGAAAAGCAAATCGTGTCCAACTGTGTTAGGCTGATGCTATCACGAATTAAATAAACACACCACATTAGTTACCAACTTTTCAATCTTGGGAAAGCATATATAGTTTTATTTTAGAGCGCATGGGATTTTCACCTGTGTTATGCTTACGTTAGATTAGTTCTCTATTGCTTCATTTAGTAATTTCTAAAAATAGAAAAAGGAAAAATTAGTTGTGCAAACATAGTACTACAAAGAATTGTCAGGGTTACGTTACTGAAGGTCTTTGGTTTAAAGAAAATCACGCAGTAAACTGTAACATATAATTACACTTTGCAATTAAAAAAGTTATGTAATTATGTTATTTATGCAATGCCTAATGCTAGATTATTTTTTGTTACATAATTAGGACAACTTATTATAAACAGGTTTTGTGTAAGACCACATATGTATAAGATGCTTTATTGGGAATTCTTAAAATGCTCAGAAATGAACAAGTTTTGGTTTTGAAAGTTCGTTCCTTTGAAAAAGATAACTTGAAATCAAGAAATTTGCCATAGCTGACTGCAATATAAGGTGATGCAATGGCATACAAATAATATTAAGCTGTTTAAATAATGAAAGCTTAAAC
The DNA here is from genome assembly GCA_964035545.1 of Bugula neritina. Taxonomy (NCBI): domain Eukaryota; kingdom Metazoa; phylum Bryozoa; class Gymnolaemata; order Cheilostomatida; family Bugulidae; genus Bugula; species Bugula neritina. Next base: position 20,440,310 of record OZ037765.1, on the reverse strand, counting down.
CAAAAATACGGCCAGATAAAAGAAGACTGGAAAATCCTAAGCATCTCAAAAGACTATTAGTAAAAATTACCTGCTGCATATTACCAGACTTTCTTACCATTAAGTATCTCAATATACCAATTGGTTAGACCAATCTTAGAATCGTTCTCAACCATTGTTTTAACTTTTTCTCTTAGTAAAAACTTGCTAACCTGTAAAGGTAGAGATATAATTACTTTGAATAAAACCTAAAACAAGTTTATAGTCGCTATCCCTTTAAGAAACCTCTGATGGAAAGAGTTTTTGTTGAAGCAGGCTAAGGACTTATTTAAATGAGGCATAAAAGTAATTACAACTAGATGCTCTTCTTAACATCACCAATGACTCAAACCCATGACCTTGTGTTTACTAGGCAAACGCTCTAACCTCTAGACCACGGCTTCTCCCCTATATTAAAATTACTTTTAATAATGTGTGTATAATGTTGCATTTGACAACATACTACATATAATAATGCAGCATAGCCCAATAGTGAAACTTTCAAAAATTCTTATAATAATTAGAATATTCACTATTTATTACTAAATGAATATTTGCAAGAACAATTCATCAACATATTGTAGGGTTGAGTTTACTCAGTGGTCCCAGTGCCCCCCCCCCCCCCCCGTGGTGTAATGGTTTATAGCACACTTGCTTGTAAGCCGAAGGTCTTGGGTTTGTTTCCCAGTGGAGGCAAAATTATTTTACACATATTTAAACACATATAGTAGGAGGTAGCTGCAGTAATTGAGAAACTTAGATAAATCTGTGTTGCAGATTAAAGATGTTGCAAAAGAAGTTATGTTAACAAAATAGTTTCAACCAGCACCCCAAACCAAAATTTATTATAAGAAAATTAAAAAATAACTTTGATTATTTAAATGTCCCGACTTCTGTATTTAGATGTATAGTATAACAATAGTATTGTATTGAGTTACTTTTCTTGCATTTGCAGTGGTAGGAAACAAATCAAAATAGAGAATTCTTGCAGGCCTTTGTGATTCGTCCATCTGAAAATATTAACACATTTAGATAAATTGTGGGAGACAACAAAACAATTTAAATTGCTATCATCATAGAGTGTCAAAAAACTATGGTAGAATATCTAACCCCATTCTCATCACAAAATGCATTTAAATCTTCTTCTGTTGGTTGACTGACTCCATCTTGCAGCCTGTATAAAACCAGTCAACAATAAGTATGGGTTAATAAAATACATCGATACTTGAAAACAATTATAAAAATAATTTTTTTTGTAAATTTCTTTATGAGCAGTATGACAACTTGTCTTTTTAAAAAAATCAACTACCTACAATATAAGACTTATAGCAACAAATCTTTATAATGAAATCAGGAATTTTTTCTAAAAATTGATAAATAAATAGTGTCGCTATCTTATGAATTAGTTAAAACAGCCTATGCTTGTTTAATGTGATGCAGTGTTTCAACTTGCATGATTACAAATCTAGAGCTTCTACAATCTATATTCAAGAATCTAGCAATATATTTACTTGCTTAGTCAAAAAAATTATATTACTGATTTTATTTGTTTATTTATAATGAAAACAAATAGTATTTAAATTTTTTATTCTTAATAATGCGGCATAGCAATAAAGCATTAGTAACTTCTTTATGATTCAAATTTTGTAGACATCATTACTAACTTAAAAGTAAAAAAATTATTAAAAAAGGCTGTTAAGAGATCTGTAATGTAAATATGTAACAAAGTCTTGTAGAATTGCCGTTTGACTTTCTCCTCTTTAAGGCTAAAATCTATTTTTTTAACTCTGGTTGCAGAAAACTTATATTCTTTAACTCTTGTTTGATTTTATGAAATTTTTAAATATTTTTTATTAAAACATAGTTTCCACATTTATTTTTAAGCTACAACCATATATAGAGTGTTACCTGATGCAGTACACTATCTCATCTCCTACAAGATCAGTGACTCCTGCTCCAACGACCTAGAATATAAATACCTAGCCTTGTATGATAACAACATATTCTTTCAGCACAAATACCAATCCGCATATAATAGCATATTTCTTAAACTGCGACTACTATAGGTAATGTTTAACTTTGAACTCTAAGCAGATTTTAGAATAAACTTATATTTGCTATTTCACAACATCCAGGCATTGTAAAAAGATATAAAAAGATATTTTTTCTTAAAAGTATATTACATGCATGTAATTTTAGTTTTTTAAGGACAAAACAAAATTAACTATGAAAAATTAATTAATAGATTTTTTAAATTTTGTAAGTAATGAAATGCATTATACTTACTGATACGTCTTTTACTCCAGGATATTTTGAGACAACCTCTTCAATTGGACCAGGGTAAATAACATCTCCAAATACTTTAAACCTCATAGCATCAGCAACTCTTCCTTTTATTATAAAAGTCCCATCTGGGTACATCATTCCCATATCTCTATGAATAGTTTAATTTGTTGAGTTTTAAGAACATTCAGTTCGAGTCTTAAAAAAAACAATAAAATGAAACTTAAATTTACATCTTCTGAAATTGACTCAGCTCACCCTGTTCTAAGGAATCCATCATCTGTAAAGGCAGCTCTGGTTTTGTCTTGCTCTCCTCTGTAACTTTTAAAGATGCTGTAAGTTTTGACTTGTACTTCACCATCTTTACCAACATCAACAACTTCATTGTTATCATCAACCAGTCTCACCTACATATTGTAAAATTACTCCTGTGTGATGGCCTATAAGTTAAAAGCCTTAAGCTAAAAAGTTGGCAGTATCTAAGTTAAAATTTAACTACGTGTGAAAATTTTCTAACATCTAAGTAATCTTTAGCACTTTTAATCAAAATCTATATAATATATTGCAGCAGTAAAGCTTTGGTTCAGCTTAGACTTTAGGCAGATTTTGATATATGCCATAACGTGAAATGTTTTTTATTTTAGAGCATATATTATTTTTGATAAAATAGCATTGTAAACATAATAATGTTTAATCAAAGCTTTAAAGCAGTCCCTATAAAACTGATAAAACAAAAATATATTAAAATATGCTTATCTGAAATTTAAGTCTATAAATTGACTGAATATTTCGTTATTGTGCCATAAACTTTTCAATGTAATAAATAGTCAGCTTACTGCATACCTCAATGTTGGGTTTTGGGTAAAGTCTTGCTTCTAGCATGAGTTCTAAATCAGATGGTTGATCTCCAAGGGTTGTGATACCTATTAGGAAAGTTTCACACATCCCATAACCAGTCTATAAGGCAATAAATATTATGTGAATTGTTTACTTGAAAAAATAATTGCGAAAGCAAGTCGAAAAGTAACGGTACGCTAATTGTGGCAGTTACTACTGATAAGGTGTACCCTAACTTTCAGGCTTTATGAAAAAAGATTGCATTTGCAGCTAGCTTACGTTTTCGTCTATAATAAACTCAACATTAATATTTAGGATTAGAAAGTATAGCTAACACAACCTTGAGATTGATTTCTGCACTTTTCTCAACTTTTAAAATATTAGAAATACTTTACATTTGTGAAAAAGCTATAGGCTTTATTAAACATAGAAATATTTAAGGTACCATGCTCATAGCAAAATCTTGTCAACGCAATATACTTTACTAATTGCAGATAAAAATTAAAATTATTAGAAATGTCTTAAGTTATAACTTTAATTTTTATATCATAAAGGATATTGATTATAGGGTTTGCTTACAAATGGAATTCCTTGGAATATTTCCATAAGGTTAACTTTAAACTGCCTGGAAACTATTTGTGCACCATTAAGAAACAGTTTCATTGGTGGGGATTTTATCCCACACAACTCTAGAGAAGTAACAATAAGTTGCTCTATAGTGCCAGGCAGTGCTAAGTACTCCACTCTAAAACAGAAGCACATATAAGAACTAAAACTTAGTAGACACACACACACACATGCGCGCACACAAGCGCACACACAAGCACACACACACACACACACACACACACACACACACACACACACACACACACACACACACACACACACACACACACACACACACACACACACACACACACACACACACACACACACACACACACACACACACACACACACACACACACACACACACACACACACACAACTACTTTTTAGAACATTTATTTGCAATAAAGGTGTGAGAATGATATTTAATATGATAATCAAACTTCAAGTGAAAGCTAAAGGTTTAGCAGCTTCTCAGAACTAACTTTTCAGGCTCAAGACATTTTGCACACTTGTTTCCGAATAGCTCAGGACCATATTCTTCTACTATATCCGGTGTAAGCACCACTTTGCTGACCTTTCCAGCCAAGACCCAGGCTATACATGCATAGCTGATCATCTCATCAATATTTATGTTCATAGTCATCATTGGCTATATTAAAGGACAAGTTAAACAAAAGCATTGTACAAGTTTCAAGTTTTTGACTGTATACTATCGTGCATCTCCAAACATATTCACTGAAAACTTGAAAATATATTATTTGAGTGTGAAAAAGTTGAAATAATTCTATGTTAAACCTAAAATATTTTTTTATTAAAGTTATGAAAGCAGTTGATGGAACACAAGTATACAAACCTACCCCCACATTTGTTGCTCTCAGCTGCAGCAAGTCATTAGCTAGCCCTCTGTGAGTGTGAGCTATGCATTTGGGTTTCCCAGTGCTACCCTGAAGTTGGCAAACAAAATCCAGTTACAGAAAAAAAATTAAGCTATTTATGATTGCAGTAGTTTAATGTGTCAAGTGAAATTATTAAATTAATCACTTTGAGTTTTATTCAGCATAAAAAATAAGAACCTCGGCCTCCAGAAGTGCGTCTATGTTCAAATGTATAGTTTTGAAAGGAAAGGAAATTGGCCCAAGTGCAAATGAAGCATGTGCAATAGAGTATTGAAGGTTGAAAGGAGTGTAAATATGAATGACTTTCAAGCCTTTTTATACAAGTTAATTATAAAACTTTTTTTGCCATAAAGATTGCTGGCATGTCCATAATACCGATGAGAATAGATGATGCATGATATGTTCAGGTTTGACACTCTTTCTAGCTTCTTGTAGTTGTTGATCAGATATTGACTCTCCATATTGTCTGAGTTTATCCAAGTTGTTTATAAACTTCTGAGTTGGAGATCTGTCTTTATATGAGTTGTCATAAAATATGTGCTTCACATCAGGTAACCTGCAAGGCAAAAACTATTGCACTAGTTTCATTTTAGCTCACATCTGTCATCTGTATGTAATGCATCAACTAACCAATGCCTAGCATGTACATGCATTTCTATATGATAATGAATTTGTTTGGTTTATAAAATACAAATACAAATACATTGCACTGAAAATGTGTTTTTTATTTAAAATTACTATACATATAAGTATTTCAATATCATGCTATTTATGCATTAAGTATACTCCTTTTATATTGAGACAATATGGTTTGCAGATATTTTCTGCTTCTAATTTAATGTAGATAGCTACTTGTTAGCTTGCCTGTGGTTATGAAATAAATGTAGAACTAGAGAGATTATATGTTAATGAAATAAAACAGGCTCAGCCATCAGTCTTAAAATGTTAACTCAATGATTAAGAAACAAAAGCCTGACTCAGGACTTCACTGATACCACTCTTACTACTCTTTAGTAATTTATTTAGAACTTTCAGTCGTAGTCAAGTAGAAGCCATGATTTGAGCAATTGCTTCAACTGTGCTTCAAACATTATATATAAACAAATCTTGCATTTGCATGTTCCCTTGGCGACTAGGCAATGTGTACAAGTTTAAATCTAAATTAGAATAACCTATCATTATAGGTGGAGGAAAAAGAGATCAATTTGTGAAAAGGACCTTGTAAGTGCACAATAAAAAATAGAATATATAGAAAGAGTGGCAATGCTTTGTAAAGAGTCAAAAGGGTGTTATTACTTACACACTAGAGCTTGGTTCCCCTTTGACATCATCAAACTGACTTAGTAGTGCAGTGAATATGTGACCTCCTCGCCCCTCACCAGCTACCAGAACTCTAGACTCCAGCAGAGGTAAAATTCTGGAGATGGTGGCTTCCATTGGAGCGTATATGTAGGGATGCTAAAAGTTACAATTGTATTTTAACAGCAAATAAAATACTATATTCAAGTTAGTTATACTAAGCACAATTCCTGTAAATATCCTTTCATACCACATTATTGCAATTAAAATTCTTGTTTATAAATTAGGAGAACCTTTATTGTTGTGCTGCAAATACCTCTTAACTGCTGACTATATAGCCAATAAAATGCCCCAACATTTTTCAGCAAGAGCACAGTTGTTTAAGCCCGATGGGTGTACAGCTATAATACAGTTATGTTTAAATATATCATGTATAGCTTAATTGTTGTTTTAGCACTAAATATAGCACAAATATCTGTTAATTAGAATTATTCAACATTTAATTTCGTGACTTGCAAAATAATTAGGACAGAGCAATTTATGATTCACAAAGAAAGGGTGGGCATCGGAGAGATCAAATTATATACTATATATTGTAAGCTAATGTATCATATATCATATTCTTTTTAAATACTTGGAAGATAGTTTGTGACTTAGTTAAGAATGTTAGTGTAATCCAAAAGCTTCAATTGAATATTTGGATATACTTTAGAGTTTAGACAGTGTAAACAAATTAAATATTTCGTTGACTGATAATTAAGGGAAAATGTTGAATGAATGAAAGACTACAACGATGTACCTAAATATTATAATTGGTTTGTTTTGTATCATAGATAATTTGTATGCCATAGATCTCTAATTATTATATTATTAGTTTAAAAAATAATTTTATGTAAATAAAAATATTATAATTTTAATTGCACTTCTATCATCCCGAATTAAAATAACAAGTCTTTCCCAAACTTAAACTACTATAAATGCTTTTAATTATGGCATGAATAAAATATTTATGTAGTTCAAATACTTCATTAACTTACGGCATATCCAACACCAATAGATGTAGCAGCTGTAAACAAGCAAGCAGCTTCTAGAGTTGGAACTCCAACTACTGTAAGAGTATCTTCTCCAGGAGTAAGTCCTAAGGCTAACAAACCTTTTGCATATTCATCAGCCTAGAACATGTCATAAAATCAAACATTTTTAGAAACTTTCACTGGGTTCCAAGCTATAACTTATGTGAATAGATTTTTTATTCCACGTTTGGAAATAGTTGCATTGAATGAAACCACAACTACAAATTCATCTGTACAAGCATCCATTTGTATAATGCAAAGAAATAGAAGCCGGGTGTATATTTACAATATTTCATTGAACACTAGGAAAGCTTTCAAGTGTTGACAATAAAATTGAACAAATAAAGTTGGAACAAAAAGCTATATCACTGTTGTCTCCTTTTCCTTCTTCGTGTAAATCAATAGGACAATAAAACTAGCAGTGGTATGAACATCAGTTTGATAAGTTTTTAAAAGTGTTAAAAGAATGAGAGTTAAATATAATTTACTCAAATAACTAATTTTATTCTTATATATGTGCTTCAGATATTCATAAAAGTTGGAGTTCGGTTTTAATTAAATTAACATATAATTTGTATCTCATGTTAGACTAGCAGCAACCTTATCATAGACTTGACTAGCAGTCATTCTCCCCATATCCTCCAGGCTCACTAACTCTCCATCATTTCCTTCCTTTCTGGCTTTCTCAAACAGTTGGTAAAGTACCAGATCCTCTTGTACTGGATGTTCAGGATCATGTGTGTTGACATAACTCTTAGTCAGGGGTTCAGACATGCTGGTCAAATTTTCTATGCAATAGAGAAAGCATGTTTTGTAGAGTAATAAAACATTTACACAATAAAATAAGACTTTAAAAAATGTAGCTTGAGATGCATTAAAAGAGCATAACTTTGTGTTGTGCTATAAAAAGAAAATAACATTGAAGTTTACTTACTTTAAAAGAGGCTTATAGCTGATCAGTTCTTTCAAGTCTGTTCATCTACCCTAAAGTAAAAACTGCAACATGCAACATCTCACATGATTTAAAATCTTCAGCCTTATCTATCACACCTCTATTTGTTTAACAGACAAGCTGAGGTTTATCACCTTTAGTCAAAGAGGGGAATATGAGATAAGAAAAACAAAAATACTACTAGATTCGTACGCTTTTAGCACTGCTGTGAAGCCATGCTTCTCAGCCAATCAGGTACGTCCTTGAATAGTGAAAGTTAATACTGGTCAGCTTAGCAGCCATATAGAGTTGCAGTGGCTCCTATAGGCAAGGAAAAAAATTGATAAATAATTTGTAAATTACTGCAATCGTGCACATTATTGTATGACATGGATTGTGTTCTGCACATACAAAATGCTGAAACACATTATAGTTGCAAAGTAATTTGATATTAATAGTATTCCATAAGTATTGCTGTACTCATAATCAGTTTCATTTTGCATGCATTTTCTCTCTAAATAAAGAGCCTACAAATTAAATAACCTTTATAAACATATGAACAGATATTTAAACAGGTTCAACTGTAGGAATTGTCCTTTCAATTTCATACCTGCTTGAAATGTTCACTCTGAATCAAATTGAGCAAAAATTAGGAATTTTCTGTGGAATTTACTGGCAATCATGCTATCTTGTTATAGGTAATAATTTTAATGAAAAGTGGCTCATTAAGCAATGCTTGACTTCGGTTTTCTTATTATATCACAAACTGCAAGTTTTGCTTTTAATTGCCAAACACATGCAAAAGATACAGTTTGCTATTTTAGTTATATATAAAAGATTATTTATAAGAACAAAAACTAAAGAATACAACAGTATAGCCTATAAAATCAAAGGCCAGCCAAAGCCTAAAATATTTATATTAATCTCTAATTGGTATAGCAAGCTGTTTAGCTACTAACTTTTAACTATTTGTAAAAGAAAACTAGGCAGATGAAATAGTAAAAAGCATGCCTAAATATTTCTTGTGAGTAAGAGAATGTTTAAGATATAATCTTTGTTGCTACCATATTTATCAAGTCTCATGTCTTGTTTGAGTAGTTTCGATGCTTATTTAATAATTTTAATTTGATAAAACTAGATCTGTCTCTTGCTGTTGGAGGTTTGAGGAATTTGCTGCATGCTAGAAGCAGTTTTGCCTCTATACCACTGCTTGTAAGCCTTTATTGTAATATATGCAGAGACTTGGTGATTTAACTGAGATGCCAAACCCATTAACAATTAGAAGCATCAAGAGAAGATAATTCTGGTACTGCCATAACCTGCTCCAAATGCATGCAGTTTAATATCAAATTTTTATAGGCTCCCACTTTTAAATCTGCACTGGCGAGCAGTTGTAAGCCAGGCAACAGTAATTCATTGATAAACAAATTAATCACCTGTAACTAACAACTACTCTGAGTTAATCTGCAACCTAATTAGATTTAATGTTAACCACAGATTAACTGCAAGAGAGATGAGCAGTTATAATTAAACAACTTCAGAATCTGGGCATGCAGGTAGATTTTACCTCAACTACATGGTAGGTAGACTTTTCGGTAATGAGTAAAGCTAGAAATTTAAACTTACTTGAATTAAAAGTTGAAAGTCTGTTGAATTCTTTATTTCTCTTTCAAATCTAACAACTTTAGAAGCACTAACTTCAACAACAGTTATTAGAAACTGACAGAAGGCTGACTAAAACTGACTAAATGAAGGAACATTTTAGCTGTGTCTGCCCTATTTCATATTTCCCTGATAATCTTATATCTACCCAGAGATGGTCTCACCATATTCAGCCATATTCAGCCAATAACAAGTATATGATAAATAAAAATACTCATGCAAGCAACAAGCTGTTACATAATCCTCTCTAAGATTCTTACATAATCAGTATAGCCGGAAATGTATGAGCAGCTAAAAATAGATATGCAGCTGTGTAAGTTATCAAAAGGTCTTTATTGGATGCTTTAGCTGAGGCTAGTAAACAACTTTCCAAGAAAATAGGATTTAAATAAACAAATTGGTGAACAAATATTTTGAAATGGAATAAATTTATCTAAATTATCGGAGTTATCTCTGTTCGACAAATGCTGTTGACTGGCTTAACGTATTCAAACTAGTTGATCCTTAACTGTAGTTATATGCAGAGTTCCTAAATGGCTCTTATGCTACTTTACACTCCAATAATGTTAATAAACATGTTATATTTTATATAGTTGTTCTTTTGGTGGTGTTTCAAAGTTTCTTGGACACCAAAAATAACTAGTGAGAATGCACAAAATTAGTTACAGTAAGTGGGCACTGCTGAGCAGCTCCTAGTTCATTTACCTCTTCATATAAAGATCTTTGAACTTTGCAGCTTCACACGCTGGCTTATGCTTTAGTAGAATTATATGTTTCTTTTATTGCAAAGGCGTTGACCATGGAACTCTGCTCTGTGCTGACGAAGGGACAAATCCTGAAACAGATTACCATTTACAGTACAGTATTGAAGTTTATCAGCCCCTGCCATGCATGTGTTGAATTGCACAACATGATGCTATCATTAAGTTTTTAAACTGCATTTAAAGTACATCGATCATCAAGCTCATATAGTGTACACACACGCACACGCACAGCTATACAATTTACTAGCACAAGAGTGCTTATGCAGGACAAAAATTCAATACATACAATAGGTATGTTATGCAATATTCCCTATACCATAATTTATCTAATGTAAACTTATATGTTACTGTAAGTTATAGAAATTTTGCCCCCATGGGGAATTGAACTTCACATTACAAATTTGTTTGCTATAGTGTGCTACTGTCAAACGAAAATAAGATAAATTTGGAAAAATTTTATAATATTATAAATTTATATATATTAAATTAAATCATTAAAAGGTGTTTTCCTAGACTTATTAATTGGAATAAAACAATTTTTCACCTAATAATTGATTGACTGGAATTGATCAAAGGGAGACAATTAATAATTTAGATATTGTTTGATAATTTTGCTTTTAAAATTAGTGTGTGCAATACAGCAACTGTAGAATAAAAATAGGAGTTATCTCCACTCGACAAATGTTTATTTATGGTTTGGTTTGGCAATATTATTCATGTATAAACAATATGCGTGGTTCTATGTATATTGTGTAATGGTAGCACTCAGGTTATAAATTTCATCAGTCAAATTTAAGACCTACCTCTCCGGAAATGAATGAAACTATGAATTTTGTATACGTTTTAGAATATCTATTTGATAATAATATGAAAACAAAATTATAAGACAAGCAAAATTATTATAATAACCAAACCCAAAAGAAATAAGATAAATATATCCTAGCTATCCTTTGAAATTTTACTGTGTATAATATACTGGCAACAAAATTGATAAGCCTGTTAAACATAAATTTCATGTAACTTTAAAGATCAAACGATTTCAAGATGGTTTCCTCAAACGCAACTCATGTAACTCAAATAAATTCTCGATTTCAACAATATTTCTTCAAGTGTGATTTATGTGACTTCAAAATTAAATTTTTCAATTTAATGATAGCTTCTTCAAGTACAAGTTATACTGTAACAAAATAAATAATAATAATAAAAAAATTAGTACATCACAAAAAATAGATCAAGTTACTTACAATAAAATTCTTCAGTCTGAAATTAATTATTTAATTTAGTTAAATATAGCCTAAATTGTGTCACGCAATAACTCAACACACCATGGTTCCTCCGATCGTTTGACAACTGTGGCTGCCTCTGTGCTGCTTTTTATAGTCGAGGTGCTTTGGATTTCCGAGGTATTAGCGATGACTCTAATTCGATTGATCAACCAGGTAAGTTGCTGGTTGGCCCGCAGCTTCAGATTAAATAACGAGTTGTAGATGAGAACTTCTTGACTTTGATCATATATGGATCTTTAAGGATTATAAGTTATACCAGCATCATTTCTGTACTATGACCCATATTCTGGAATATATGTTTTTATAACAAGATTATATAATATATAATAATATGTGCTAGTTGTTCACGTGTTGACTTTGTAGATATTAGATTTTATTGGTGAAGTAAACACCAGGTTATATCAAATATGTATAATTCATCAAGTATATAATTAATATTGAATGTCATCTAAGCCTATATGTTAGTATGACTAAATAAATATATACGTCCCAGTTTTATTCATGTTTGTTTACCAATTAATGTCCATGTAAGAAGAGGTTAAAATTACAAATCCCAACACTGAACAAAAACATTTACTTAGAATTATTTCTATACTACAACTACTTGTATAATACTATAAGCATATTATATTTGCATTATTCAAAGAGCTAGAAATCATACGTTTAGTATGTTAATGCATTTCTTGTTTAAAGCAATTTCCATGTAGTATTATGCCTAGCTCATTTGTATATTTCAATTTCAGCTGTTCTCAGGTAACAGGTCCAGTGTTTTTCAGAACATGTATTCCACATTCTTTCTTGAATTTTGTAGATACAGAGTAGTCTACATACCATGACAGAGCAGATATAAAAATTTATAGTTACGTCAACCTGTTACAGCAGTCATCTCACTGAAAGTCTCAAGGAGGCAGGCAAACCTGCAGCACCAACGGAACCATAGTATTCAATGTATCTTGATTTGCACCTTTTTGGTTGTCAAGTAATAATTCTATTGATTAATCAAACTGCAGGTTCCATAATTCTTACCTATACATACTCTGTGATTAGCATACCTGGTCAAGCAGCTACATCTAATAATACATAATAATATGTTATCCCAAGTTTGTTATACCAAGTAGTAGTATACCAGTTCACTATTATTTCATGTAGTTTTGAAACGTCAGAATATAATTTTGTCTGGGTTGCAAATAGAAAATTATACATTCTAGACAGTTCAACGACTCTTCTGATAATCTTTATCAAAAACTCTTATATTACTACCATATTTAGGGTAAAGGTAAACTGTTGTGCTTTTGATACCATTACAATTTAGCTTAGTCGCAGCTTGTTATTCTGTTGTTACAGGATATCAGGTTATGCGCTGATTACATTATTTCATGTCTGCAAAATGAGTAAACTGTACAGACTCTGATCATTCATAAAAAACACAAATTAGACAATTTCCTTTCTTAACAGCTAGAAGTCTTTCTTAACTGTAACAACCATGTAATCAATATATACATATCACAACTATCATAACATTTTATTATAAAAATAATTCCAAATAATTAATGACTATGCAGTATTTACTTCAAAAAAATATAATGTTGGTTTTTACTTGCGAGCAAATTGGCTACTGTTAAAAGTAAAGGATTCTAAGTCTATTATAAGTATATTATAAAAAGAAACTATATATTACAAATAATTTTAGCTTTGGAGCTTTGGAGCTTTGGAATGAATTATAATGGGGGTAGTCAGAGTGGCAAGTAATACTATCTTGATTGTAAGAGTTAAGAGGAAGCTGATAGAGCACTATAGACAGGACTGGGGCAAGTACCCTATCCCTTGTCTTTCACCTGTAGGTAGAGATATAGTAAATATTTTAGCCTAACTAGCATGTTATACCTATAGTTATATTCCCCAATTGAAGTTGTAGTTTACACAAAACAATACTGTCTCTTTTCATATTCACCTGTATATAAGACATAATACTTTTTGTTATCTTTCTGGGCATTTTTATAAGTTTTGAGTGGCATGGGAGTGAAAATGAAATATCAAGTTGGGAGTTGAAAAGCTGCATGTAGTGATTGAATTGATTTAAGTTTCCACCTGCTTGTCTGTGAATAAGGACATTTGCTTTCATGTTTGATTTTGTTCCAATTCAGTACCTATAGTTTCCTATTTATTAGCGAAAATATAATATTTGTTTTTTGCTTACTTTATTTAGACACCTCAAATTTTGTGCTGCATCATGTGATTTCCTGTAACAATGCCATTAATAATTACACAGTTACTAACCTGCCTGAACCATGTAATTTATCACCTTAGTGTCAGAACCATTGGTGCGTGAAGTATATACGCCACATCACCAACTGCAAGTTACCATCCGGGTCCCCAGACTAGTGTTAGGGTGCAGGTGCACACACTTGACAGAGCTTCACTTACTGCCACTAACGTAGGCTGGCTAGCAGCAGTGAGTCTATAGGAAAGAAAGAATTGGCTGCTATAGAAAACTCCTGGAGCTATAATATGCTGCAACAGTGTTTCACCTTGACGGTATGTTTATAGCAGACACTCACTTGTGTGCATGTTTCTATCTTATTTGTGTAGTTTTTGAATGTTTTTATTAATTGCTATAACTATAAGTAGAAGCATATAACGCACTTTCGTGCAATTTTAATTATATGGTCACCTTTCACCGCTGTGGTCCTGCGTGAGTAGCGGGCATGCAATTATAACTATGTTATATTGCTATTAGGTAGATAGGACTTTTGAATATGCTAAGTGTAATGGATTGGCTGCATAACATTTAGTATTCGAAATTTACTGCGATGAAAATTATCCGTATTCTACTAAATTACACGAAGTACTTATTACAACACAAAGTATGCATGCAGTCTAGATGTCTATGTATATTATAATATAGGTATAATACATGTTCATATTGTATAAACAGGTAGTATTGTGCGTGTATTCTGCTATTAAATTAATTATATATATCATTTCTAACAATTAGGTGTATGTCCTGTATCATGGTGCACAGCTTCCGTAAGAGTCTTATTAGTGTTGCTGTTGTAATTTGTGAGCATCATTACATTTACTTATCAGTGGACCACTAGAGGGTGTTGCGCTTGTTTTTCCACCATTTAAGATATGTGGCAAGGTGTTGCCTCACTGTGCATTACCTCATTTCTACTGATTCAATCAGTGCCAAGTGGTACAACTAATTTTAGATTTGCATAATTAATTTGATGTTGATTCTAATTAATTACTATATTAATTCCTTTTTTACCACTGCTATTTCAGACTAACAAGCATGCAGTAACTAACTCTAAACAATACACACACACACACACACACACACACACACACACACACACACACACACACACACACACACACACACACACACACACACACACACACACACACACACACACACACACACACACACACACACACACACACACACACACACACACACACACACACACACACACACACACACACACACACACACACACACACACACACACACACACACACACACACACACACACACACACACACACACACACACACACACACACACACACACACACACACACACACACACACACACACACACACACACACACACACACACACACACACACACACACACACACACACACACACACACACACACACACACACACACACACACACACACACACACACACACACACACACACACACACACACACACACACACACACACACACACACACACACACACACACACACACACACACACACACACACACACACACACACACACACACACACACACACACACACACACACACACACACACACACACACACACACACACACACACACACACACACACACACACACACACACACACACACACACTCACACACACTCACACACACTCACATATATATATATATATATTATCCTCTGGTTATGAACAGCCACACACTCGTCGGACGAAACACATATAATAAATAATAAATAATAAATAGTCCCTGAATGAGTCTTGCACGAAATACAGATCAACAGCAGAAAATTGCCAAACAGAGAGCGTGGTAAAAATGAAATAATTACTGTTGCTAAAATTCTATTGACCAATCAAATGGTGCTTATCGTTTTTGTTGGGTGCAGTGTGCACCCAACAAAAATGATTTTGTTTGAATTTTCTCAAATTTGATTGTACGTTTGAGTTTTCGTGTCAAATAGACGATTTCGTGTGATTCTCGTGAGCGTGTGGCCGGGCCACACCACCGCCACCATATCACACAAACAATCATTAATACTCTCTGTTATAGAGTGTTTACTACAGAACAGTAAAAGAGCATAGAGAGCTGTAGGTAACGAAATGTTATACAAGATAAGAAGTTTGCTTTGAGTTAACAACTTTGCACTTTTGGCAGTGTTGGGTAAGCATGCACCTATATTTGATAATCATAATATAGTAACAATATTAAATAATTTCATATATAACAAGTTCAGAGTTGTACTCCCATTCTTTACATGTATCTAACACCGTTGCAACTTCTTCTAAATTGAATGGGGGAGACCCATAGCTGTCAAAGTATATTCCTTTGTTGTACGCTGTTTTGTAGATAGCTACCCAGTGTTCACTCGGATGACAGGGTTCTGCAGTGCTTCAGAGAATTTTAATTCGAGCCATATATTCCCTTTTCTTATAAGGTGAAAACAACCATTTTCTTGGAGGTCAGGGGTGAGGCCGAAGCAAATCAAGGCGTAGCCGCCTGCTATATAATCTTCTCTAGAGATATCAGTACTCACGTCTTGAAATGCTTTACCCGTAGATTCAAACAAAGTGAAATAATTCCTCAGAGTGTTTCGATTTCTAAAATATGATACCAGTGATTTATTGGGATGTGATTTGCCATCAATAAGCAAGCTGCAGTATTTTAAATTAGAGTGCTGAAAATTGTAAGGGTTTCTGTCATAAATACCTTCAAAGTTTCTAGCATCAGCTAAGCTTATGACAATTCTTTTGAGTAGAACTCCGGTAAATAGGTTTTCTTCATTACTGGAAAACGAACCCTGAGCTATGTTATAGGTTTTCATGGCTACTTACCTTATAGGGTAGATACTAGGCTGAAGCTTCTTTTCCATCATCTCAATGTGTTTGAGCTGAACACCAGCATTTATTTTTGCTTTTCTGACAAAAAATGAAGCATTCATCATTTTTAATTTGTATGTTAGACAAATACATCCCACTTACATCGACACCTAAGCATATAATCTTAGTCGGCTTAGCTTGTTTTCCAAAATATTCAGGTTTTATTGTAGTTTTTCCAGGGTGTTGATATGGCGCTAAAATAACATTTACGGTGCTCAAGCTCCGTAATGGGTATTAATTTTTCTGTACCATTGTCCAAAACATTGGCGCACTTTACTTTATTTTTGTTCAAAACCATACTTAAAAAGACAAAAAGGTCATCCAAATCATCCATTCCATAAAAGTCAACAGGGGTGTTTAACAACTGAGAAGCGGTTTGCCTAATTCTTTCAACAACACCGTTGACCCCCTTTTTTACAATAATCATTGAATTTCCAAACTTTTCCTTGTTACTGAACAATTTCAAAGTCCCTTGATAAGGGAGGAAACTGAGATGTAATCTCTTATCCGAGTTGTACGTTAAGTAGTATTTATTGCTGCTGTCTTTAAAAACTGACAGCAGCTTGGGTTTAAATTGCTCAGAGGTTTTTTCTCCATATTCAGTTGCGGTGTTGTCTTGCTCTTCATCAACATCAGCGGTTGAACTAAAATACATTGGAGAATCATGGTTTACAACTCATAATAGTATCATTGCACTAGTTGTTTCAAGACATAATAGCACCGTTATAATATTTGGTAAATCATTAACATTACATATTAAGGAAGCAATCAGATTTTACTTACAGAACTTCCAAATTTTCGGATGTGCTTGAAGTATTCTCAGCCTGTGAGGATACGCTTGCAACAGGAGAAGGTGTAGCAATGGTAATAAAGGTGGTAGTTGGAGAAGTTACAGTTTTTACATGTTAGCTAGGTTTCTTGGGTTTGAAAACTTTTTCCGAATTTGCACTAAAATAATAACTACTATACAATTAACCTTTGAACAGCATTAAGGACTAGCAAATGTATAGCAGTAATTTACAGCTTGAGTTTTTTCTGCGAGTTTTTTTTCTAGCTGTTTAGTTTGTTCCAAAGGACTGTTAAAAGTATAAATGCAACGTTAAAATATGTTGTGAATTGTCTTAGATAGATTAGTACAGAAGCAAAAAAAGAGTTTTCCGTAAACAATAGTTTTTAGCAATTATCAGTATTAAGACTAACTCTTTCACATTTATCCCTAGTATATAGCTAACTATAAATCTTATATAGTACAAATTAAATAAAGTATAGCAACATGTACAAGGCACTAGTGTATATACCATTAATGTATAGCATATATGGTAGCAAAGAAGTGAAAAATAAAAGAAACTTACTCTAAAATTATTTTACCCTTTTCCATTATAGGAATGCAAGATTCCTTTTGATCGATGTTTCTTATTTTGGAAATGCTACAATCTTGGTTTATATAGTATTGAATGAACCATGTGACCTCCCATGTGACTGAACTACATACGTGTCAAATTACCGTAAAATATTTAACCCTACTCAAGATTATTGTCTATATTATATTATAACATTCAAAACTAAACTATTGGGTTGGTCTGTAATGATTTTGCAAAGTTTTGCATGATGAGAAAATAACTTTGCTACGTCAATGGAAGAAAAAGTATTGACGTTTTTTTTCTTTTTTTTAAAAAAATATGCCGGTGTATATTCATTTCCATTTCCTAACATATGTTACAACATTTTCTACTTACTGTGTTATGACATCAGTGATTCGTTTTCCACGGTGCATACAACCGTTTACATTTATCACAATCTTTTTTGTGAATACTTTGATGTCTACTCAAACTTTACCTGTGGTTATAACTTTTTCCACATATTTTACACGTGAATTTTTCTAAAACAATGAAATACAAATTATTCTTTTAACCACCTTGATAGAGATAGAAGGATCAAAGAAAATTGCTTCAAATAGATTTATTGTTTAATAATATGTAAATAGGTACATTCATAAATGTACTTGAAATATAGTATAGTATTATCAATTCGAATTCTCAGGTTTACTACACTCTTCATCGGAGCCAAAAGAACAAAGTTTTAAACATTTTTCACCGAGTATATATTGAGATATATTGAAATATATTGAGATAGATTGAACTATATAGATGTATATATTAACAATTTGCTTTTAAAAAATGATATGTGCTCAATGTAAAATGCATATGCATAACAGTATTTCATTCACCAACATAAAATAGTATTGATACAATATTTCCCTGTCACCAAAAGATATAACATATTCCTATCATTATAAAGTCAGTGTCAGTCAGTCCAAAATTCTTATAATTGGTTCGGCTCGCTTAAAATAACTATATTGATCTTGTGAGATGTCATCTAATTTAATTTCTATCACATTTAGTGACCAAAATAACTCATCATTAATTTTTTTTATAACGCCATTTCTTAAAATGCAAGTCAATTTCCCAACTTTTCCGAAAAGTTATTTTCCTTCAATACAGTTGAGGTGTTCTGTTGAGTACCGTACTCACACAAACCTCATCATTCATGTTTTTAACAACGTCAATATAACAACCGAGCAATGTTAAGTTTTTGCTTTTGCCATATAATTTAATTTTTTTTTTAAATTTCAGTTGATTTTTTTAACAAATTCTTGGTGTTTGGGTTTTTTATATATAAGCATGGCCCACTGTTATGACCTTTTGATTCATAAAATTTTAACTCGCCGATAAATTTATCAGACTTGAAAAAGAATTTATGGGAATGGTTGAATGTTGGTATTAGTTTTTCATTGTCATGTAATATCTGACATTTATTTTGCAAGGGGAAATTTTCTGAGGTGCCTACTGGTGTCATCATCAGCTAACCCTTTGCGTATAAAACATATAACATTGCTTTTGTATGAAACTATATATAGCTATAGTTTTAGAAAATAATTTTTGCTTCATAAATAAGAAATTCATAATACCTTATATTAGCATAGGTTTAAATACAATAAACATTGTACCAGCAGCAAGATAAAAATGCTTACTTGAGTTTGTAGTTTTCTTACTTAGTAATGCATTGACTCTTTCTATCTTGCTTTTTTGTATCCTCAACTTCACCAGTTTCACTTTTTTTTGTTCTTGGCATTTTTAGTGCTTTTTTCTACCTATACTCCCCCAAATTTTAAAGACATTGTTGTACACTGCAAAAGTCAAATGATTGCCTGCGGTTGACTTGGAGCATCATTACAGGAGAGTGTTTAAGTGTGTTGTTTGTCTGTTGCACAATGGAAACTCATCATGAGAACTCTACTTTGTAAAACTTCAGTAGCTTTTGTGTACATCGTTTGTAAAATTTGATTAACTTTTATTTTTATTACTCAAAGCGTAGCATTAACATTCCCAGTTGAATATCATCATCACCTGCTAGTTTTATTTTCATCTTTTTCTGGAACTGGCACCAACATCGCTACATACTGCTATGGTACTTTTTTGTAACAAAAAATAAAAGACACTGCTTTGTCATTCAGTGTTTTACTTTTGACTGAATTTTTTCAACTATCTCGCATGCTGGATTGATTAAAACATAACTGTGAAATCGCCCACTTTTTCCTTCATAGTAAATATAATCAGAGGCGCGGTGCTTTCAGTCTTTTTTCTGATTCTATCCGGAATTATAAGCTTCCCAGTTACAGTGTCTTCGTCAATCTCTGTTGAAAAATCGACCAATAAGCATTCGCCATTTGATGTTCTGATTACCTTTAAGGAAGTAACCTCAGCAACCTTGCCTTTTTGGAAATCTCCCAATTTGTGCATCTGATTTAGTTTTTTGAGTCTTTCTTTTCCAAGTTTTCACCACAAAGAATGAAGATGTTAAATCAAAAATTTTATGCTTGCACAACAATTTATAGAATCCATTAAAAATTATTATTATAAATGATGCTGTTTAATGCATGTGTTAATAACTTCAGTATAGTCATTAAACTTCGTAAACCATACACATGTCAATTAAAATTTATACATAAGTTAATCACCTTAACAAAATAAAACAACTTGTAATATAATAAAACCTGTTATAGTGTAATTGTTTATAGAAGCTGCAATTGTATTTGATAAATCTAAAAACCCTGCATGCATAATTTAATGCCATTGTGTAGGTGTCAAAATATAATGGTGAGGACAATTCTTACACAGCTCATTGCAAGGATGTGGGCTCATAGTTCGAGCTGTGCATTTTAAAACATGTTTAATATAAGCAGTATAAAATATGCTGTAATTTACAGTTACTAATGTAGCTTCTTTTAATAATGAAAATAAAATAATAAGGCTGTACATGAGTGAGAGGAGTTTTAGATTGTGTGCTGTACCTATATGTATCTATGTTAAATGTTTTCATGTCTACTCTTCTTAGTGGGTATATTGCTGGTTGCATCAGTTTATCTAATTTCTCAATGTGCTTTAGTTGTATGGGCATGCTGGGAGCTGTGCAATTGATCTTGACTGCAGTGAGGTGATGAAATTTTTTGCCGTTCTTACCCAGATTTTTTCCATGATACAATAGAATCAGGGGCACCTTCCCCGAGACATCCTCTCTCATACAATTGGAGATAATAGGTTTCCCCTAGACTCTCTCTCCTTTTATTTCGCTACTAAATTCGATGAGTAGTGCCTCACCATTCACTGTATCTATTGTTTTTTCTGAACTCACCTCCAGCACGCTACCAGCAGGTAGTTCTGTCAGCTTATACAGTCGTTGTCGTTCCAGCAACGTTTTGGCTTCTAATTTCCTAAAAAAAAAACAGTGAAGTACTTTACAATTTTATTAATAAACTATGCTTACTTGGTAATGCAACTAATACAATAATTATGTGCTATAGATACACATGCTGTATTTAAAATATTTTACTAACCTTAACTTTGCGGCCTGCTCCTTCATCATTTCCAGGTTTCTCTTTACATTAGCCATATTATTCACTAGCTGTAGAGACTGTGTAGACACACTTGTGATTTCAAGAGCTTATTTGACTAGTTCTAGAATGTGGGGATCACAACTCTCAAATCCATTACAGCTGCAATAATTATTATGTGTTATACTTAAATCAGCACGGGTAGACTCATCAATTTATTATTGTCTCCAACTATTCCATGTAATAAACTAACAACGTACTCACCTAAGTGACATTTTGCTGGCAACTCTATCCAGTATTCAAATTAATTTTATAATTATACTAATAATTCATTATTTATCAATAACCGCTAGGTCGTTAATCACTGGCCTATCAACGTAGCGTAACGCCGCCTTAACGCGAGCACCACCACTGCACCACCACCACTGCACCACCACCACACAGGCCTTCCCATTATAACATATAGAACTACCATCACAATCCACTACTCGATATGCTCAATATATACTACTCGTGTAGCATAAATTTTAAGATTAGAGAATTTGCCATCAGTGAAATCTTTTTCTATGTTTCGCTGCTGTTCATGTATTCATTCAATTGTCCTGAACTGGTCTAATGAAATGGTAAAACTCGCAGTACTTATTGAACTGAAATATTCAATAAACTAAGAAATCAATTTTTTTTACATTTTCTTCAATTATAAAACATTGAGGAGAATTGTAGCCGGGGACATTTGAGCACACACTTATACTCAAAAGTTTGTGTTTAGCTGTAAACTTTAATTTTTCAGTGTTTGGTAGAAAACCTTTTTTAAACATATATGTCTCTATGTCATAAGTAATGCGATAAGTATAAAAATGTCTGGAAGGCTGGACATGGATATCTGCTGGTTCTTGTGAGAACTCATAAATATTCTGATTTGGTTGATAGCATTTTTTAGGGAAAGCTAAGCTCTTTTGCTTCGAGTCACAACTGTGTCGTTTGAAAAGAAATAAACATTTGTACAATATTTCGCAGTGAAAACAGCCATATGCTTTTGCATAAAAAATTGAGGTGAAGTTTTGAGGTAAGCTTTGATTTTGAACTCTATAGTACATTACTGCTACTGTTCGGTGACAACTTAAAAACAGTAATTAAAACTTTAAAAAAAAGTTTGAGAACCAGAAAATCTTTCAGCCAAACACCTCTAAACTAACAATTATAGCTACCGGAGAGTTTAACTTTCTGCTTGAATTTACCAAACAAAAGATGAGCTTTATGTTCACTGACCGCTTTGCACAAACGTCTTTTGCACTTAAGCAGCAAATCTTTACAGATAAATAACTGAAAAAGCACAGGTTGTCATCATACAAATTTCCCTTTTGAGAGCTTTTGTTTGGCTTGCCTAATTTACCTATGTTTAAAATCTTTTATTGGTAAAAGCTGATATTTTTAAGAGGTTCAACCTTTCAAGAACTATTAGTGTGTTGTTGTAACACTCACTCTAAAATTTTAACGGCCATAAACTTATCAATAGTTCCTAAGAAATTGTCTACTGATTGGATCAGTACCGATTTGTCAAAAAGTTGACCATTATTATCAGATGAGGGAAAATATCTGTACTCTCGGTTGGTTGTATTTTTAAGTACAAATGCCGGCCTGCAGTTGATTTTTATGTGTGTGGTTGTTTTTTTTTCAATTTTTTGTTAGTTGCCTTTTAATATTTGCAGAGCATTTGTAAATTTGCTGGTTTTAAATATTTAAAATTCTGTCCTTTTAGGAAAATTGACCTTTGTTTTCACTGCAATCGAATGCCTTGAGATATTTTTTATACGTGTAGTCTGGAGCAATATAGAACTTTGCAAATGTCAGCAAACTTGAATTGATCGCTTATACACTAGTAGTATATGGGGGAGATCTGAGACCTCCTTTTGAGGAGGTTTTTGAGAAGGTTGTGAGGGGGTATGTGATTAAAACTCTTGAAGCGTTACGTTTAACCCGATAAATCATTAATATTAATTAATCCGGTAGATATTACCTAGTAAGCCGTAGATTATTGACTACTTAGAAATAGTTTCTAAAGTAAACTACCTCGAGTAGGTGTCTTTAAGGTAAAAACCAAGTAAACTTGCCCGGCGTACCCGTAATGTATTTGTTAATAATTTATTGCATTATTTATAGATCACTGATATCCAACTACTTCGAAGACTATGCATTGCTAATCCATCTCCCCTATGACAGATGGATACGATCTCACGGTATAACTTCCGAAAGCTTGAAAATAATTAGTGAATCGTATTTTTACTTTGAACTAGCTCAAAATGTATATTAATATTATTTAATTCCCGGTGTGCGTGCTACTATGTTTCTTATATAAATATGGATTAATTATTAAATGTGATGTATCATAGCATTGAAAATGTTATTTTATACCGCTTTCATAATTATTGCTTATTCGAAGAAATAAATGAGTGTTATTTCGGCTAATATTTATTAGTGATAAAATATTATTACAAATGATATGTGCAGTGGAGCAAAAAGTTGTATGGTTATATTAGAGAGATAAAAAAAAAAATTAATGCTGAATATAGAAGGAAAACTTTAAGTACATATATAATAAAGATGTGATATAAAATTTCACAAATAAAACACTGTAATAGCATTAATTAAAGGTCTATTGGTAATGTAGAAACACCATCACCGACAACCTTTCTCTTTCCATATCCGTATGTCAGTCCAGTTCAAATTTGAGAGTATGTAAATATTTGGTTGTCTTTTTTTAGGAAGCCTCTATTCACCCTTGTCACTGACTTTTTAGTGTTGAGTACTTCTAGAAACTGCTCTCTAATCGGAACGTTCAACGTCTTACTAATCCCTTTGGTGCTAAATTTGCTACCACTCCTTGACCAGCAGTAATATGTTTCAGAATTCAGTGCCACAATTCCATCACCAATAAATTCTTCCTTGAACAATCTGGGCAGGAGTACGCCGATCAAAGTCGTGTTGCTGCTTGCAACACTCGGGCATACTTCACTCATTGCACTGTAGTTTTTCATCAACAAATTTTTGATGATGTAGAGAGCAGTAAGGTCTTGGAAACCACTCGCCGTACTCCTCAAAAAACTTTCTCTTGAGCAGCTTCTTTCTGGTATTTCTCTGTCAACTCATCCAACTTTAAAATGTTCTCATAAGTTTCCATTGTCAATACTTTTTACTTTCTAAAATTTGCAGAGAAATTTATCTAACTTATATACTTTAATGAATAATATCAGAGTAATATATACTTTAATGAATAATATCAGAGTAATATATACTTTAATGAATAATATCAGAGTAATATATACTTTAATGAATGATTTCAGAATAATATATACTTTAATGAATGATACCAGACCAATACTTAGGGCGCTTTCGGATTCCCTACTGGTAGCTCTTGCTGGTAGCTCTTCAAGCTACCAACAAGAGCCATATACGCCGAATCGGTATCCATTTTAATGTATTAAAATGAGTCCCTAGGAATGTAAAAATCTATGCAATCGTAATAGAATTGCAACATTCTAAGTTTAGCGTATTGTAAAACTGAAAACCCCAATACAAATGGTGTGTCCAGAACAATTCTTTTCTTTTCTAAACTCAACTCAAAAAAATTGTTACAGGGCTCTTCCAATGACACGAAGCGATAATCCCTAAGTTTATGAGAGGCTTTATGCTGGCTATTCGTATAAAAAACCTCCCTATGTTTCTCTTTATTTGTTATCACTTTCCCCATAGACTGAATTGCCAATTAATTTGGCTGTGTCGGCTAGCAGCGCTTTTGTTGGGCAAGCGTCTTCCATTTTCCTGGCATTACTAAGGGATTCGCATAATTTTTGAAAGCAATTTAGCAGCTTGAACTGAGCAATTTGGTAGATTTTTGAAATGATCAAACCGTGCTTCAAGCACCACTGGGCTAAGGAACTAAACAGCATAAGTTTTTGACCACACATGCTACCTATCAACATCCTCTGCCCGCAACTCAAATGATTGCTTTGCTCTGTGAAAGCTTTCATGTGCTCGCTCAAATCCTGTCTGGTTACCTCAATGTTTTTAAAAATAGGTTGCATTTCAGAGAACTTATTAGTCAAATTATCTGGAACGCTAATATCACATTCAATGAGACCAAAAAACTTGTTATGTTGCAAAGCCTGAATTATTTCAAATTCATTCGTTGAAACTTTTTGCGTCATAGTCCTACTCTCTAATTCGGCAACAAAACAATATATATCAGGATTGAGTCTCAACAAATCTTTCCAGTGACATTCGTACATAATTGTCACTTCGTATCCCAGAGTTTTTATATAATCTTTTTTTAGATCAGTTTTGTTGTGCAGTGTTGTCATGGGAACACCATTAACTGGATTTGTGACGATGCCTTCCGTCAATGTACATTTATGGCCGTGAAACAGACAACCGTGGAACTGATAAACAGTATTTGTGGTCTCACAAAAACCATCCACTGGCAATCCCTGCTGACCAATTCATCTTTCACCTCTGTTGTACATGTGCTGAATATCATTATCGGCAACATGCCTTACATACTGCAAGTAACCCCAGGCCATCCGACCAAATTTTTCAGGAAACTCCGGTTTAAAACTATTTTCAGCGCGCCTTCTGATCGGGCTTCCAGTTGGCATCTGCTGGCCCATGCACCACAAATAGAGAGCCTAGAATCTGATGGCATACTTTTGCGCTTTGCTGATATTCGAGTTCTCTAATTTTTGTTTCACTTTTTTTGTGGTATCGATGGAAAGCAATAGAGGGCCCGCCTACAATGTTACGTTTTACCGTCGTGTACAAATCGGAATTTTTGTTTGATATCAGTGGAATGTCATTTCCATCATTATTTATTTCTGCAAACTTCCAACGTACCGCCAAACCGGGAAGGGAAATTGCTTCCTTCAACATGTCAATGTTTTTAAGCTGGTATATTTGAGACTGTTTCTCTATGGCTTCTAAAAATGGTTTCACATTGAGAAAAGAGTACCAACGTAGGAAATCAACCAGTGAAGCCATTTTGTTTTCCTCCCAAACACGCTAGCAATATTCATACTTTTTGATGATATGTTAGTTGCTGTAAGGGAGTTATAAAATGCTGAATGAGGTGGGAGACTTGTTTCGTTCAACTTTTCAACTGTATCAATGTACTCGTACAAAGAAAAAACCTTTCTGCTGTTCACATTCCAAAGCTTTTAGTTAACGAGCATAGCTAAATTCAGGGGCCACAAAGTTGATAATGTCTACAAACTTAAATTGATCGGTTTGAATGCACTGAAGCTTTAGTGCAGGTGTTTTAATAATAAGCCATTCATCGCATTCAAGTTTTTTTGTATAAATAGATAAATATTAGGCATTCAAAATAATATTTGCATCTGTATTTAATCAATTTAAAAACCCTGAATGTATAATTTTACACCAAGGTACAGATGACAAAAAATAATGGTGAGGGCAATTGCTACAGAACTCATCACAAGGGTGTGGGTTCGTAATGCAAGCTCTACATCTCAAAACATGATTAGTATGAGCAAGATTACATACATAATAACTTACGAACATAAATGATTTTGAAAAAAATAAATGTTTATCTAATGCGGCTATATACTTTAAGAGCAGCTTCTCGATCCCGCTGATGTTTTTCGTAGTCAGTGGATCATTCTCAGTTTGCTGAGAGGAGATAAAAATAAACCTAGCTAATTTACCTCTTCTGGGATCCGTAATGATGAAGTGGCTTGCCATACCAACTTCATCTATAATTGCGTATGGAAATAGAACTTTTCCTTTGAAATATTCCTGGTCTTCAACTGAACACAGGGCGTACTCAGCTTCATTGATACAAGCTATTCTTTTAGAAGTGAGCCAATACACCTCATTTTTCAGCTCATACAGTGAGACAATAGTCTGCAAATTAGAAATCTACAAAAAAACACACATTTTTAAGCATATTTTAGGGTGAAATAAATTTTGTTTGAAAGAAAAAATAACAATACGGAAGACACGTCTACAAATATTATATTAGTATTACTTACCAAAGAGCTATAATACGGGGATGTTTGATTTGATATAGATAAAGAGACTAGGTTAGGTGATGAGTATGTGGACATTTCACTGACTATTTTATCAAATGAGTGTAGCAGATGTTCAGCAACTTAATAATTTATAATCTCTTTGCGGCGCAAAGCGTTTTGTCAGTTCACTAATCTTTTTGGATTAAATCAATTCGTAAAGCTCTTTTAATTGCTTTAGCAACGGTTTGTTTCTTTTTTGTTTGCTTGTTAGACCGCATTATTTTGCATTTCTATTTACTGTTTAAAAGCGTTATACACATATATAATATTACAATTGTATACACACCCTGCGTTATGTTACCTACTTAATATCTGAAAACCCCCAGTATCTACTCAATATAATATAGTTACTGGTATAGTTGAGAAATGCGTTGTTTAGTTTTTAAAATGGATGTTCGCAGTCGCCAGTTCTTTCATTTCATACGTGTTGTTAGGTTTAAATGCAGAGTTGAAGTTACTATAGGCTAAGGAAAATGGGGGTAAAATCACACTGAATACTATGATGACTATAAAATCAATCTTAAGACAGTGGGAAACTTACACTATATGCTTCCACATAAATTATTAACTTGGGAATTAATCACAGAATAAAAGTATAATGTATTGACCTACTTTAACACATTGTGAAAAATTATGGTGGAGTGCAAGTGAGCTGTAACAAAAGGCTTACGAAGCCTACAGGCTTCTGGAGAATAGTTTTCACTTTTTGCTTATGGGAAAGCAAATCTCAATGTACTGATGGCAGAGTAAACTGCTTATACACTGCAAACTGTTTATACAAATGCTTGTACTATTATAAGAAGTACTTATAAAAAATTACTCAATGAGAAATGGTTTACAATACTTCTGTGGTGATTACTGACTGGTTCTTTTTAACCGCCAACTAAGCCATAACTCTTTAAACCATGAAGTCCTGGGTCAAAAATTTATTCAAATTATAAATGATATGTTCCTTTTTTGCAAAAAAAGAGCCCTGCGGTCGTTTTTGTAATCCTCTGGATAGCTCTGTAGCAATGTCAAAAGATTTCTTGCAGGGTGTTATTTCATTCACTTTCCACAAAACAATTGGTGTGCAAATTCTCTTTTACCAGATAGATGAAGACTAATTGGAACTGGAGTTATAGTTTTTTATGTGATACTTGTCTTTATCCAAACAGAAAAGGCCAATTCACTCATGCTTACGCGTATGGAATGAAACTTCACTAAAAGCAATAGCTGGAAAAATAAAAATGGCCAGAAAAGTCATCTAGAAAAGTAAGCATTAATTTTTTAGTTTTATTTATTAAATAGATTACACCCACATGTAAACAATTGTTCAATTTTATAAACTTCTACAAAAAAAGCTTGCTCTCAGTGTTGGTGAGAATATTGAAGATGGCAAGATAGCAATTTGAATTAGTCACCTGCATGACTTTGTGTTTTTAAATTAGTCACTTGCGCACATCAATTATTATCAATTTGCTAAGGATATTTTTTTATTTTAGGAGAGAAATACCGAGCAGGAGGACTCAACTCTAAAAAAGTTCTACTACAAACACCTTTCTTTACATCCATTGCGTCGTTGCCCATCCACCACCATGCACCACATTCTCAATAGTGTGATGCTAAACAAGTTTATGTCATCGTTTTGGAGGATGTAGAAGCATAGGATATTATCATAGAGGTAACCATACTTGTAATGAAAAACTGTGTACAATGGTTGGTGACGTGCTTTCTTTTGTGTGTTTTCTCTGCTTTGTCTCTAGCTACAGAGTTTTGCCTTACTTTTATTCAATCAATTTTTGAGATATTTTTATGCATATTTCTATGCTTAGGGCAGGGTTAGATAGCTCTCATTTGATTATAAGCTTAACCATAATAAAAAGATATAATAATTGTGGCAAGAAGCCAGCTGAGTCAGGAATGCATGTGACTGTTTTGATGTTTCTTCAACATTTTACTTTTTACAAAATAGCTCAAGAATTTTTTTCTCATCTTAATTTCAGTCTTGACACTAGGAAAACCGTAGAAAAATGAAATTGTTGAAAGAGATCCAATTGACTACATTCACTACAGCATCCACCTGGCTCGGTGACTCATCTGGTCAACGTCCATCAGAGTGTTGCGCAAGTGAGATTTTTCAGACTTTATGGAGAATATGCCGTAAAGAGTCGAATCAGTTTTTGCATTACATCATAGAAGATGTAATGTATTATTGGTGTCAAAAAAATGCCTTATTATCTATAGTGGTGCAGTATGAGTACTATAAATTTGGACTGAATGAGCTTCTTATATCAATTTAAAATACGTAATGCTATACCACTTGACATTTATTTTCTATACTATCAACGCAAAGAAATCTTGATTGTAATATTCTAGTCACGGAAGTGGAAATATCCACATGTGTGGAACTTGGCAGTCTAGTATATAGAGATGAGATAAAGCCTGTAGGAGTATTTGTCAATGTCCAAAAAAGGAGAAGTCATGTCTAAGATGTTTTTAAAATAATACCCTATGTAAGATAAATGTTTTTGTTACTGTGTGACATTATGTGACATTATGTTTCATAGCCTTTTTTCTTAAAAATATAATTTGATCAATCACATTGAAACAATGCATATTGTAAAATAACGTTTACAGCTAATTATTCTGTACAGAACCATCACAATATTGCAATGAATATAGACATTCGTGCAGCTTAGTATTGCAGTAAGTTTTTATCATAATTATTCAGGACATAGTGAAAGATGCTGAGCAAATTTTCAAACTATATTATAGTCATATCTGCATTGATAACTTGATTAAAAAAGAATTCGCATCAATTAAGGCATATTTCGCATGTATGAAGCTTACTGATACTTACAATTTTCCGTGATCAATTAAAAAAATACACTCATACATACCATGAAGCCAGTATATTAATAACAGAAATAAAAACTAAAATAAACCTTCAATGCTGCATGTTGTTTATTTAGCAATATGAAACCTCTAGCAACTGAGATACTTTTACAGCTCTGTTAACAAACTGCATTACTTTGCAAACTTTAATTTATTGCTAAACTTGATTGATTATTATTAAAGTTATGTAAAACAACTATTGCAATTTCTAAATTTTCAACAGTTCATGGGGTTTTCTCATAATCTAAAAACTTGTTGGTTGAAGAAATTGAAGTTTCTTAAATTTGATGCTACTGTCGATTTATCTAAATACGTTATGGGGACCAAATCAATTGGCTTATATCCAAATATCATTGAAAATGCAATATATATTATTCAATAATATTTAAAAAAACTGTGGAAATATTTAAGGTAAACTTACAAGAACTTTGGCGACAAAAAACTTTTTTAATTTTAGTTATTGGACATTGCATTTTTACATGATTACAATTTTGTAGAAAATCAGCAGACCCTTCAATCTATTTATAGATGTATTCGTAGACATCTTCACTATTATACTTTGGCTACATTTCAATAGTGATGGCTTCGTTCAGTTAGTTACAGACATTTGCAAATAGATGAAATCAAAAGTTATCATGTTCAACAGCAAAAATGCCCAAAAGCTTAGAATAAGTTCAACTTCCTTGCAAAAATGAATTAAAGCTGCTTTTTGTATTTATAGAACTCAAAAGCCTAAATCAGTTATTGAAAATTTTAATACTGTAAGATTACACAGTAATATCTGGTCTGGCATGTTTAGTTATCTAAAGGCTTGAGTGAATGTTAAGAGTTGTTACCCCTTGGATTGCTGCATGCTATGTTAAAAACAGTTTGTATTGAGAAGTTGTGACACAATGGCATAAAATACATTAAAAGAGTATAACTCTAAATAAGCATATATTTTACGGTAAGGTTGCTACTTGCAAGTATTTTATTATTATATATTATATTTTGTGTTAAATGTACTGTGCGAATCAAATATGATTGATAATTTTTTTATATTTATCAGTTTATACAATTTTAAAAGCTATTTTTATAGTTTTCGACTCTTACAAGTTAGATGTTGACTAAAACAATTGTTGCTTATGTTTTTATTGAATCAAGACACAAATTCATGCTTTGGATTAAATATTATAAAATTGATAATTTCATAGCAATATTAAGTTCATGCATAATTTGAAAAGATGGAGACAATGAACAAAGGACATCTGATATAATGTTTTTATGTTTACTAGCATGTAATACTGGTACATTCCTTTATAGAGAGCAACTGTGATCTAGGGGTTAGAGCATTGGCATAGTAAACACAAAGTCATGGGTTCGAGCTCCAATAAAGGCCATTGGTGATGCTGTAGCTAGGGAGAGCATCCAGTCATACTTTTTCCTGTGCCACATATGAATAAGTCCTTAGTCTATTTGAAAAAACTCCTTTCATCAGGGGTTTCTTACAGGTATAGTGACTATAAACTTGCATGAGTTTTATTATTCATATACACTCTTTTGTAAATTTAAATTCTCAATAACATAGTCCAAGAGTTTTAGTAAGTAGACGACACAGTATTGTTGATAATGTAGCTAAAGTATCCATGTATGGCGTATGCTATTAAATAACAGATAATACAAGTGTATAATTAAACTTGATATCTTCATTGAAACAATAACTTTATTATACCAGAAACCAAAAAAATATTAACAAGCCTGATTTCGAAAGTGCGCCAGAATGCAATCAATCAATTTTAGAGTTATGCTCTCTTTTAACCTTAGAAATGATAAAATAGCTTATAGCAATATACTTGAAACCAACATTTTAAACCAGCTTTCATTTATTTGGTGTGCACACGTTATTTCATGCTATTAGTTGATTTTATTCAAGTTCCCAATGGCCACAAGAGTACCAAAGTAAGATGAAACATTATTTGTAAAAAATTCCTTCCCCATTTGGGAATCGAACTACAGATCTCCAACTTACAAGCTAGTGTGCTAACCATTACAATAATAACTACACCACATTCTCGCAATATCAAATGAGTTAACAAAATTCTATAGAACATATCATGGTATATGAAACTGTATTGGCTTAGACACATAACATTAGGAAATAAAGAGGCTGTATACCTACTTAATGCAAGATGTATATAGTATATATGTATATGTTTGGTATGTTGTATATATCCATATATACTGGTTAAAAATTATGCAGTCATAGCATAAGTTTTCCTGTATATTTCACATTAACTACCCAATTCTCAGGGGTGCCCATTCTCAGGCTCTGTCAATTAGTGTTCGTATAATTTTCAAGAGTTAAAACCTACATGTGCTTAACTTTATCCAAATCTATACTTTCAACTTTTGTCAAAGCTACAGTTATAAATTGTGAGCTATTATTTTTACCAAAATACGAATTAAAATAAATATAAGTTGAACAAATTATGAGGGTGTAAAGTAGGCTAGACTATTGCAACACAGTATATATATAAAGCTAAAATATAAGGCAAATACCTTCATAATATATAAAAAGCACAAGTTTATTATATATGTCAATGAAAAGTTTTGACACATCAGTTCTAATTTATGAATGACAATTGTTTGAAATACAATAATTTGCTTTTGCTAATGAATAACTTCCTCAATCAAAACTATGAACTTTTTATTCCTTAGATTATAATGTATGTTGTTTGTTCACTCATGGTGATACATTCTCTTGTTATACTCTTTTATTTGATAGCAAAAGATGTTAAAGAATAGCTAGTACAACGCTCACTGTTTAACAAAGTGATTTACTGAAAAGACGGTTATATTATCTTTGTATTTTTATTATTCGAGAGATTTGAGTAAATAATGAATTGAACTATTATTTGCTTGTTTGAGTGATTCAGTTTGTATATTTATGCTGCAAGTATACTGGCTCTAGAAGAGTTCAATGTAAAAAACAACACACACATTATTGCTCATCAATTAGCAATAATAACAACAGAAATGTATATTAGTGGTGCTCTAAGTATTATTAGATAGGTAATGTCACCAACTGATGAGTAAATTATTATATAATTAGAACTAATTATGACGAGACTATTTTTTGTCCTAGCTTGGCACTGGTGCCATAGTTATATTCAAATCCTAAAGTA